>RCWM02000334.1:865000-1238081 GCA_003667255.2 Euschistus heros | reverse complement strand
TTTTTAGAAGGGAAGGAAGGGGCTGTCAATTTCTGAAAAAATGTAAATAATTTGAGCTATCTCACATATTTTGCCACCGATTAAGAACAAATCTTTAGGTCATCTAGAAGCCGTAAACTGCATAGTTTAGCCTAAATCCGGAGGTCGCAGGATTTCCTCTTATTGAAATATCTCAAGTTTATAACTGACCATGGATTTTTTCATTCACATCAGTTTTTGTCCACTTGAATCTGGAGTAAATTCAGTGTTATACGTATGGATATAAAGCAGAATGTATTCTGATTCTTGTGATGCTATTACTATTGTAATCGGTTGAACACACCAGTAGTTATGCCCGTTAGAAATAGTTGATGAAATCTCAACTTCAAAATTTTAACCTCCTCGAATGGATAAAAGAAATCAATATTTTTTTAATTTGATAAAATTTCACTCGTAAGGGTTTTATGGTGCGTTAAATCGAGATTTGAGGTGAGTTGTTAATGATAAAAACTTCCACTGATTTACAGAGGATTTCCTTGGAATTTTGTCATTCTTGAGCACCCTAAAGCCTACCATACATAACTGCAATTAAACGTGAAAGGATCATTTCTCTATCTTGACTGAGAGCTGAGAAAAAAAATAACACGTGATTTTCAAATTTTTTTTTTCTCGGTTCCTAATGCTCATTGGCGGCTAAAACTCTAGATTTGCACTATCATAGGTCCCTACTACCCACACAAAAATCGGCATTCAAATCTATGAGTTACAACTGCAAACGTCCCCTTGTTAGAGGATTTAGGATTAGAGAAAAATATTTTTTGAACTTCTATCGTGAGCTGGCATAATGTATTTTGTCTGTGAAAAGTGCCTTTGAAACTCGAAATAAAATTGAACAAAAGTCACAAACATTATTAAAAATACCCATTGAAAACAGAAAAAATTATAATACTTTTCTTTGAATATTTGTAATACACTATTTTCTAACTTTATTGTTAAATTCAACTTTTTTAGCTCTTATAAAGATGCTTTTAAATTTTCGATTTCTTATCTAGTTCCACATATCATGTAATCAATTAATGTTCATAGATTATTATTTGTGAATGGTATTTATATAAAAATCAAGATTTCTATCAACATTGCCCATTGATCTGTGCGGTTTGTGCAGTTTGGTAAATCATTTAATTTGATCAGAGGTTTTTACAATACAAAGGATTTTTATTTATACCTAATTAAAATAATATCGTTCAACTTCTTTCTTTCACATGACCACTTTTCCCCCATTGTAGTCCAGGCAACGAAGACCAAAAAAGGACAAATAGCAGACATTCATGTAGAAGCCAATTTTGGCACAGTTATAGGGGAAGGTGTTCTTAACAACATACTAAAAGTACTGGGGGTGGAGCTAAGGGTGGGGGGGGGGGCTCTCTAAAGGTCGTTTTTTTCAGTTTTTCGCTAATAACTCAAAGAATCTAGCGAAAATGTGTTTATTTACTAAATTAATTAACATAAAATTCTTTACAAAAAAGACTATACATTTATTTGCTGGGATCAATGCTTAAGGAGATATAGTGGGAGGATATGGAAAATTAAAAAAAAAAGTTTTTATTGTTAATAATTATATGTTTATTGTTAAAATTGAAATGTTTATTGTTGCGAATGAATAGTTTATAATTAATTAATAAATGCTTATTGTTAAAAATAAAATGTTTGTTGTTAAAGCTTATATGTTTATTATGGTACAGGGAAATTTGCATTCGAACCTTGAAGTCGAACCAAAAATAAAAAGGTCTGACTACTGTAAATTGTTCACCAACCTTACCTCTAAATGTGGTAAAAAAAAATTTCTCGAAATAGCGTCGGGTTTGGGAAAGCTGACACCAACGTATGCCCACTGAACATATCAGAACTGTCATGTTTTTCCAAAACATCCACTGTTAGCGAGCTAGTATGGATATTAAAGGGAATTTAATCACAATTTCATATAGAGAACCAGTTTTTATAGTATTTATAGTACAGTATTTTCACAGCGGAACTGACGACGATATTAAAAGCGCTTCATCTAGTTCCAACATTTGTAGAACAGTCGATAATTATCTGCACTGACTCCTTGAGGGCGATAAAAACCTTTTTAAATTTCATTCGGACAACCCTATAATCCGAGAAATTCATTTCATTATAAATAAGATCAGTAAATCCTCAAAAGAGCTTATCTTTTTCTGGATCCCCAGCCATTCCGGTATACCAGGAAATGAGGTGGATGGAGCAGCAAGAGAAGCCCACCAATTAGAAACTATTACATGCACTTTCTTGCCCGCGGCAGACATGTTTCGTCCACTCCACATGAAGATTTTGGTTGACTGGCAGAGTGCATGGTCGGCATCGGAAGATAATAAATTGAAAGAAATAAAACCAAACATCGGTGGCTGGGCCTCATCCTCCAGACAATGTAGAAGGGAGAAAATCATAATCACACGTTCTTGTTTTTTTTCCGACAGTTAATTCCAAAGTGAATACTTCATACAAAACAAACTGGAATAATAAATAAAGTCTGAACCCACAGCGAAATCCCAATGTTTAGTGTATGTTTAATCATTGCAGATTTCAGGCGATGTGTGTACGATTCTTATTTCTATTTATTTTATTTTTTTATAAGATTCCAGGAATACTCAAGATGTTTAAAATGTCTGATTACATAGGTATATATCACATATTTAGAATACTGCTACGTACTGTACATACACATCCAGCAGCTATTTAAAAAAAAAAAAAATTTCTTTTAAAACTTATATAACCAATGGATTGTTATTTTTTAAAGGGTAAAGAAATAATAAACTCAAAGATTTGCTTTCAATTTTAAATACAACTTTCTGAACATATTTGTCTCATTTCTAATATATATTATTATCATTCTCTGAAATTATTGTAGCTAGACTATTGTACCATCTTATTACACATTAATTTTATCCTTAGGGGACAATAAGTCCCAGAATAGTTATTATTTTTTCTTTTCAATATTATACTTTGTTAATTTAATTGAACATTTGAAACCAATCTAATAGCTATTTCGTTTTTATCCGATTTCAGAATGGAGGAGGAGGATCTCTATTGAAAAAAAAAAAAAAAAAAAAAAAGGACTTCAAGAATAGACCTACATGTACAAACAGGTCCTACCTCTACGTCACGCACAATCCAGGCATTCCATAACTAAAATCAACATCACATAATTCGCTGACCATATCCCCATAATCTAGTATCATAGTTATATAGATACCAGCTTAGCCTAAATAATAATGTAAGTAAGAAGATCGTACGGAATGATAACATAAATAAAAATAACTTAAAAACACGGACATAACGGATTTTTCTTTTATTCATTCTTTCAATAAGTCACAGTATTTTTTACATAGAATGAACGGAGACGACGACCTGAATGGATCATCCTCCAACGATAAAGGATTGAGCTACGGAAGGTATGCGGCGAAGAAGACGGTGGCCCAGGGTATGATGGACTTGGCCCTCATCACGGCCAATGCCAACCAGCTCCGCTACGTCATTCAGTACCAAAGTTCCTCCCCTACCTATTATTTCGTCTTTACTCTTATTGCCATCAGCATACTGATACAGGTGAGGTCCTTAAAAATATTTTTTTATAACATCAGTGAAATGTTTAATGTATTATATATTATATAGATGCCGGAGAAATTTTCATTTTTGTTAGACATTAATTTATAACTAGGCAATGACTCTGTCTAGGTACCTTATGATTAAGCGTCATGTGCTGAAATAAAAATGGTCTCTAGTGATGAAGCATTTAACAAGATATTGAATATCAAAAATTACTATTACGAGAAAAAAAAATGATAATAATTTTAATAATAACGACCTAGTCGTTTAAAAACTCCTATAGTTTTTTTTTTTTTTGGTAGTAACGAAATTCAATGAACCAAAAACTATACAATAATTTTATTCATTAAAATAATAACTTTACAAATAATAACTTTATCCCACCGCGATGCAAAATCCCAGATAACATAATAAATTACATATTGATCTTTGCTGGTAAATAACTGGTTTATTTTCAATTCTAGGCTTTGCTGGTTATCATTTATTATGGAGACAATTGTTCAGGGATCTGAAAAGAAGATAATCAGTGGGTGAAGGTGAAAGGTGGGGCAATGTTTCCTTAATTTAATTCCGATTTCCCTTAATTTATCCCTAGCCAACTTTGCATTATGTGGCCGAGCACTGTCTTTGAAAGAGTAAGGGGGTTCTTTTCTGTTTACCATATTTGGATCAAATTTTCGAAGTTTAGACTGAAAGCGGTCTAATATCCACTCTGCAGCATTGGTTTGTCCCCGACTTAGGCGTTCACAGGGCACATTGCCTTTGCTTGCCCAGAAACAATCAGCAATACCTTTTTCGTATGAAGATCAGGTTTAGGAAATTATTTTAGTTCTTCATCAGCTGATAGCCGTTGGGATGATCGCCGAATATTGTCGTATAATACCAACTTTTCTTCACAAGTGATGATTCTGTAAAAATTGGTCATTTTTTAATCGAGAAGGTAGAGATTAGAGAGAAGCTGTTGTCAGTGGAATAATCTTATTCCCTCCTGATAACTTGTGAGGGACCCATTTATCCATTTAAAAAAAAAAAAAAAAAATCCACTTGATGTAGTTACCTCCAGGCTGTTACTTGCGAAATATTTAACTGCTTACCTATTTCTGCACATGTTTGACGTGGACCTGAACCACTTAATTCCGGAATTTCCTGTTCGTAGGGAAATTGAGATATTCTATAACAAGCATTATCTTCAAGCGTTTCATCGCCTTGACGAAATTTGGAAAACCAAAATTGAGCTTTACGCTCAGAGTACCTTCACACAAAACACGGAGCACAAAATTGGTTACTTTCAAGCCAAGTTTAAATTGATGTAATAAAATTGACAGAATTTGAATTTAAACACTTAATATTTTAATACATTTCTTTAGACGTTTAGTAGTGGCTGGATTAAAAGGTAATCCCTATTTCAAAGACAGTAATCAATATTGGAAAAGGTGGAATTGAAAATAGAATTATAACAAAGATAGTACAGGCCAAATCTTAGTTAATGCGAAAACGACAGCGCTCAACTAAATGAGCATAAAAAAATGAATGTTTCTTAAACATCAGATAATCATTTATCCATTCCCCAATTTTTACGTAATTGTTTGTTTGCCACAAAAGAAATTTCAAGTTTGTTTTTTGACGAGGGTTTTTGCTAGACATATGTAGAGGAATGAAGAAGGTCTATTATGTAATTTTTTAATTTATTTACTTCTTTTTTTTCTATAAATTTTACCTCCTATATCAGACTATAACTTGGATTGGAAAGGTGCCAAATGGCTAAAGTAAAGCCTTTTTGTTATATTATTAATAAGATTAACTTATATGAGCGCTTCTGAAAAAAAAAAAAGTAAAATGATTTCTCCGTTTACGAAAGAGTATTTATCTGGAACTACCGAAATTTATCTGGAAAAATGAAATAAACCGATAATATATATTCCAAAATTAAACTTTCTTAAAACAAAGTGTTTACAGAGCGTACTTACATATAATAATCTTAAAATCATGTTAAGATGAACTACCAATGGGTACCTACTGGGTCTCCGTCATGTCTCAAATGTCATCATTTATTTTTTTACTTTACATTTATCTCATTACGTTCGCGGATTGTTGTTGCGAGACGGGTATGAATGAATGAATACTTGCTACAACACTGCTATATTATTAAAATTGTCAGAATGGGATTAGTCCAGCAAAATAAGGGTTTACCGAAGAAAAAACTGCGGAACTTTTATTCTTAACGGATCTTTATGTTTTTTGGGGTACTGAATCCGAATCTGAAATTTGCTACCACGGCAACCATCGGCTTCATATTCAAAATCGCAAAAAAACGCCAAAAAACCCGTTATTTGTGTTTTTTTATAGATAGTAGCTAGAACTAGTACCTATATAATGAAAAAAAGAAATCCGAAATCGGACCATTTTTCGAACAAATAGTTTTGGAGTTATAGCGAATAATGTGCCAAAAAACATGTATTTTACAAAAGTAAGTGATTTTCAGCGTGATAGCTTGTGTATTTCAAGAATTTCGATAAAAATTTGATATATAGGATTTAATTGTAAATTTAACCACCTTTCGTATTGAAAAAAAACATTTTGAATCGGACAAATACTTTCGGAGTTATAATGATAAATGTGCCGAAAACCATGGATTTAACAACAGTACGGGTATTTAGGCTTCTGGGATATTATATTATATGGGATATTATAACTCCGAAGGTATTTGTCCGATTCAAAATGTTTTTTTTCAATACGAAAGGTGGTTAAATTTACAATTAGATCCTATATATGAAATTTTTATCAAAATTCTTGAAATACACAAGCTATCAAGCTGAAAATCACTTACTTTTGTAAAATACATGTTTTTTGGCACATTATTCACTATAACTCCAAAACCATTTGTCCGATTCAAAATTTAATATTTTTATCTAAAAGCTAATTAAATTTACTATTAGATCCAATATATGTAACTTATAATTAACACCGTGAAATACCCACACCCGTCTACTGAACATGTCATAATTTACATATTTTGCCAAAACGTACACATTTAGCGTGCTAGCTTGGGTGGTTTACAGGATTTAATATAATTTACTTATATAGCATCTGATAGCGAATTTAATTAGTTTTGAGATAGAAAAAAGAAATTTGGCATCGAACAAATATTTGAGTAGTTAGAGCTACAAATGTGTCAAAAAACACTTGGATTTTACAACAGTACGTTTTTATTAGCGGGCTGGCATGTACATTTTAAGGGGTTTGATTAAAACGAAAAATGGTCCGATTTCGGATTTCTTTTTTTCATTATATAGGTACTAGTTCTAGCTACAATTAATGTTTGACGACTTTCTTCGAAAAAAGCTTCGTTAACGTGTTATAGATAAAAAAACAAAAATAACGGGGTTTTTTTTGGCGGTTTTTGCGATTTTGAATATGAAGCCGATGGTTGCCGTGGTAGCAAACTTCGGATTCAGCACTCCAAAAAACATAAAGATCCGTTGAGAATAAAAGTTCCGCAGTTTTTTCTTGAAAACGGCCTTATGGAGCCTTATTTTACTGGACTAATGGATGTACAGTATTACACAAAAGGTGCGATATTTATGGGAATACATATTTATAGGATGGCAGAGGTTTTCATTTCAAAAGCAACAACAAAAACTAGATAAATTAATTAATACCATTTACGTTTTCATAGTATCTATATATTACAATTTACAAAGTTATTTTTGTTTAATAATAAAAGAGGAGTAGGATATAAAAGTTTTTAATGTAAAAAATGGCAAAATTCTCTTAAGGCTAAATGTCCCCTCTGTAGTACCAAAGGTAGCGTGCCAAAATAAACAAAATTTAGATTCCTCCTCAAATCTCAACTGATCATCCGATTTTGATTCTGTAAACTTTATTTTGTTCCATATTTCCGTAGAATCTGATGTATCTATTTTAGAAGGCCATATATGTGATATTTACAATTTTAGGTTCAAAAAAACTACTTTCTAGTATTTTTTAAAGAAAAGTCAACTAATAGGCAAGTGTAGAATATTAAAATATAGATATTGGCGAAAAAAAATTTTAATTATACGAACAAAATCGGCCGAAACCCATAAATACGAATTTCTATGCAAATGTTTTTGTTTTGTTTTTCAGGTAGCATCTACATCTATCATGACTATAGCAGCCTCAAACTACAAATCTAAAATAAAATTTCAATCGAAAGGTTGTTTTGGAACTCAAAATAGAATTTTCACGTTCCGAAATGAAAATTTCGAAAAATTATAAAAGTAAACAATAATTAAAACTATATAACAAAAAACACTGCATACTTATTGTAAATATATTTAAAAATGCGGGGTGCATCAAAATATAAGAATGTTTATTCCGGTATTCCTTCCGCCGCCGGGTATAAACACTTGCCTCTAGCTAGCCTTATTTTGGAGGGCCTACAACTTTTGTTTTATTTCACTTCCCCAATGATGATTATATTGACTAGAATTATTCCATTGTTCATATATAACGGGAAAAGGATATAAATAAAAACATTATTTTTTTTTATTAATTTTTATAAAACTAGTTGAAAAAAAAGGAATCCACAAACAATGAAGTATTTATTATCTATTCCTATTACTAATAAAAAAATTTCAAATTACTTATGCTATATTACTGCACATTAAAAAAAATATATTATGAACAAATATGACATATTATTTTTACATAAATGTTGCTTATTCTTAATAAGGAATAATTATAGCTGTCTTCATTAAAATTATTTACATTTTTAATATCCAAATCAAAAAGCTTTAGCACTTTTACTGATTTCATATAAAAGTGATGAGTACAAAAAGTTATTGAATTTTTCAATTGAATGAGTTCAATAAAACAACACCGCGCGTATTCCTGAGATACAAAACAAAGTCAAGATTATGCTTGAGTCGAGCCAAAGGAAGGAAGCAGAAAAGACGGGACATCCCGAGACGGCATAGGTTCAAAGGAAATGCAATTGGAAGTTTCACTCTCTAAACAAGCTCACTTCAGTTTATTTCATGCCGGCAACAGAACAATACTACCTTTTTTTTTTCGAAACGTGTTCCTGTTGAGTGTACTAATTGTTGTTTGTTCCTGCGTTTTGAAAGATTATTTTATTTTATTTTTTATTTCTGTTACCATGGACAACCGAAAGTCTATTAAATCAAAAACACAGCTAAAACTTTCGGCGAAAAGAAAGAAACACGGACCGAGAAAAAATCAACCAGGCAATAGGTAAGTAGTAGTATTTATTTTATTCCTGTAAATGTGAGGAAAATCACCTGTGAAGTGTGCGACAAAAACAAAAAAACCTCCAGACGTTTTCATGGATTTTTCTAGTTATAGGTTTTTTTATTTGACAATTGTTTTCTCTTTGGACGCTTGAGAGTATAAAAAAGGTTATAGAAATATTTCATCTAACCCTTTATTCAATACCAGACCAAATATCATGTTGTAAGCAGAATGAAATATGCTACAGTTTTTTACTTCAGGGCTTCGTTTGGAGTACTTAGAAGGTAAACATACTAAAACTCTCCGCCCCTGGGAGGTGAGCTAATGTTGAGGGGAGGGTAGAAGGTCCCATTTTTTGTTTTTTTCGATTATATCTCGAAAAAAGTGGATTCTAGTAAAATATGTTAAAAATAAAACTGTTGAAGTGCTATAAGACATTGTAACTTCCCTAAATAAGGTGAAAATCAAGCTGTTCTTTTTTAGGTCACAGTGCTATTATAGAATATTTAATGCTAAATCCAAAATTTGAAAAATATTAAAAAAAGGAGATATTACAGCTTTTATGGTAAAAAATGAGGTTTCCTCGAAAAAGACTTTGAATTAGCGTATATCTGCTACGGATTGGAATAGAGAAGTAAGGTCTATTTTTCTTCATTTTTGATCTAGTTTCACCCAATGTTTTTTTTTTTACACTAAGAGGTACTCACCCTGTATATATATATATATATATATATATATATATATATATATATATATATATATATATATATATATATATATATATATATTCCACTATTTCCGAGATATAATTGAAAAACCCAAAAGTGGGTCCCTCCCTCCCACCGTATGTATGCTCACTCCCTATGGGTGGGTTTGAGACGTTTAGTACGTTTATACTGTAACTAAACAAACCCCTGAAGTAAAATATTATCGAATATTTCATGAACTCTACACTCAGATTTCAGCGCTCATTGTCTGGACTATAAGTAAGTTAAAATAAGTATCTAGACCTATAACATCTGCTTTGTCTACTTAGGCGGCTTTCCAAAAAAAAAAAAAAAAAAATTGCTGCGGCTTGCCTAGGTCAAATATTACCCACCCACACTACTTTCCTTGCAAAATATCCATTTCCTACCGAGCGTGTATATATATATATATATATATATATATATATATATATATATATATATATATATATATATATATATATATATATATATATAAAAAATATATTTTCACATTTTGTAATTCAGCACTATTTGCTTCCCCATTAACGACAGTTTTTCCACTTGTGATTCGCGTTTCAGACATCAAGAAAAAAATTGGTTCCACCTCTCATATAATCATTATTCATTAGTTAATTAATTAGTGCTATTTAATTAAAGAAGAAACCAGTT
The DNA here is from genome assembly GCA_003667255.2 of Euschistus heros. Taxonomy (NCBI): domain Eukaryota; kingdom Metazoa; phylum Arthropoda; class Insecta; order Hemiptera; family Pentatomidae; genus Euschistus; species Euschistus heros. The sequence goes on along the minus strand of RCWM02000334.1, from coordinate 1,227,849 downwards.
GAGAAAGAATTTTTATTTATCCAGCCAAGAAATACACATTCCATGTTTCAGGGAGAGTTATAATGTAACCAACGATTCTTTTCATAATCTCAGCAGTGAAATCGAGCATCAGGCGATCACTGATATCTCAGTTCAATCGACGCCAACAAATAATGGGTTTCCTGAATCTGCCAGCGGAGTAGAGAGAATTCAAATACCAAGAAAGCGACGAACCCTTAGTACCCAAAGAAAAAAACGCACCGTACCTCCAGGTCTTGTAAATTGGAGAATCCAGGAAAAAAATAAGTGAGTAGACGTGTATAACTTAGATTTTTTCCCCCCCTCTGTGTCTGTAATGTTAACAGACAAATGATAATTTTTTCAGAAAATTATGCACGAACGGCCAAGTTCCTGAAGCTGAAGAACATCACATCACATCACATTTCTTATTCCCACAAAAGTATCTATTTTTACATTTATTTTATTTATTTTTATATTCCAAAATGTAGCTTTCATATTTTTGTTTCATTGTGATCCTCAGAGATCCACCTGAACTACCAACTGAATCTACATCCAACAAAGTGCCTAGCAAATTTGACTGCGTTCCCAACATTACTCAAAAGCCTTCATTTGTCGCTGATTACCAAAAGTACGTAAACGTTATAATAATGTTTAATTTATTACCCATTTTTTTTATTGTTATTTCAACTATTTGTTTAACAATATATCAATTTTTTTCTAGTGAGATATTGTCGAACGCCAATTCTAGTTACGAATTTCCATTTTTCATGGATGCAAGGGAAAAAAAAAAAAATAGGGAGCGACTCAGAATTGTAAGTTAAAAGTAATATAAATTTTAATTGTTTTGTGTGTCTTTAGAATAACGTGGGCATATTAGAAGCCAGGAATTTTTCGAATGGGTGCAAAAATATCTATATTCCAAAATTTTTAAAATCTGAAAAAATTGAAGAAGAGGAGTGTGATTGGTGGAAAGGCACTCGAGGGTGTATTCGATTTTTTATCTCAAAATACTAATTTTACAATATCTTCCTAAATTTCGAGCTTATCGAATAGGGTAATTTGTGAAGAGTTAATATTACAGGCTCGAGAATAGTAGGAGGCCGAAAGGTCGCTTGAGCTCCGAGATGATATCTGCCCAGGCCCGGAACTAGGGAGGGGCAGAGGGGGCACGTGCCCCGGGCGGCAGATTTTAGGGGCGGCAAAATTTGAAAAGTTTATAAGAAAAGTATGTTATTAGTAACCTTTTCAAAACAATAATAATACAATCAATATTGTTTAATTTTATTTCATTTTTTCTTCATAATTTATAAACTTTATTTTACTGTACTACGGAGGTATTGTATTTTAATGGTGTAGGAGGGTGGGAGGAGGGGGCGGCAAACTGATCTTTGCCCTCCCTGACTGATCTCCTAGTTCCGGCCCTGTATCTGCCCTAAAAATTCCGTTTATTTTATACGGTTTAAAATGTCAAGCCTAATTTTAAATAATTCATTAAACAAGTAGTTAAGGTTTCAAATAAACAGCTGTAGAGTTTTATTTTTTCCTCGTTTTTTACTTTCTCGCTGCAGGCACCCACGATGCGGACATAGGTTTACTTCGTAGTCGTTTACGTTTTATGAACTACTAATTAATTAATAAATTAATCTGCTTACTTTTCTACTCTGTAATATTTTTTTCATTTTCTAGGGATCCTCCACCCATCGTTACCGAACAGCTACCTAAACTATTGGAGAATATAAACTGCATCGAAAAGGGGAATTACATTGTAAATGGCCAGCACTTTTTCCAATCGATGAGGCAGTTAGAGAACCATCGATTTTCATGCATTAAAAGTAACCAGGGTTACATGAAACTTGTTGGTTCCAGTTCAACCAATATGATTTGGAAGTTGGAGTTTCAATGTCCATATTGCCGAGCTACAAAAACAATTTGTAGTCAAGAAAATAAAAATACTTCTAACCAAACAACATTGACTTTGGCTGAAAAAACTGTTTGGGCGTTTTCGTCAATCGGATCTGGTCATGAAAATATGGAGGAAGTTCTTACCGCTATGGAAATTAAAAGCGTATGCCCAAAAACATTTAGAAATGTGGAGTCCAAACTCGGCGAAGTATTTGTTACAAATCTCCTACTGCATTATGTTCTTCTTCTCTATGTATATGTATATGTATAAATGTGTTGTTTTTTTTTTCAGACGTGGTCCGACGTCCTCTATGAAACCATGATAGAAGCAGGGAAGCAAGAAAAAGAGCTTGCGATAGCATCGGGTGATGTAACTAAATATGGTATCCCCTATATAACAGTCATAGTCGACGGAGGATGGTCTCACCGTAGCCATTAGATTTAGGAGTACGCAACAAGTATTGCAGCAAATGCGATTACCTAACTAAAAATAACATGGATACGACACACAAAAAGTGTAACAGGAATTGGGATGGACCATCTCCTTCAATGGAAAGTGGTATGCTGGTGGAGACTTTCCAAAGGAGCATAGACATGCACGGAATAGAGTACCATACAGTAATCGGAGACGGAGACTCGAGTGTTTTTTACAAATTGAGGACATCAGTCTCATATGGCCGTTCTATTGAAAAGGTTGAATGCGCCAACCATGCAATAAAAAACTATACTAAAAGATTGTATTCATTGCAAAGAGAATCATTAAAAAACAAAAAGATTTTTACAAAAAGTATTATGAAGAGACTAAAAACCGCTGCGCGAGGTGCAATAATTCGTAACGCTGAGCTTGGAGATATTGCTGCTCTAAGACACGATCTAAAGAACGGGCCTTTTCACGTTTTTGGTGACCATACAGAATGTAAATCGTACTTCTGCACAAAGGTAGGTGAAAAGGTAGAGTTCACATCCGTGCAACAAGACGCATGTGATAAAGTACGATCTTGTTTACAGCATATTTTAGTGAAAAGCTCACAACTTATCACGAATTGCACAAGTAATGTCGCAGAAAACTACATGGCTTTGGTAGCTAAATTTACGGGAGAGAAGCAAATCAATAGAGGAAAAAGAGGATCTTTTACCCACCGAGTGAAAGCTGCCGGTCTAGATTTTCAAAAAGGCCCGTTTTGGCACTACTAATCGTTAAAGTCAATTACAAAACAAAGCCCTGCATTTATTGTGAAAAAGACGGCACTGAGAAGGCAGAAACGGCGACTAGCTTGCCGGAAGTTTTTATTTAGTTTAGGGGGAAAGCGGAAGAGACTTAAGGGACCATTAAACAGCGGTTTAAGAGATTATGGAGAAAAGTCCATGCAGCTAGATATGGAAGAGGAAATAATGGAGGAGCTAAATGAAGAGAAATTGAAACAGCTGCGGATAACGGAGGAAGAAATAATTAATTTAGAAATAGCAACTAGAGGTCAAACAGAAAACGAAGCTTGGGCGAACGCAAGGAAAGATCGACTAACTGCATCCAAGTTTGGTTTAGTCTGTAAAAGAAAATCCTCTTCGAAATGGGCTCCGGTTGCTAAAGCAATTTTATATAATAATAATCAAACCAGAGCCATGAAATATGGTTCTCAAAATGAATATGTAGCATTAAGAAGATTCGAGGAAATTATCGGAGAAAAAATAGAGACCTGCGGACTCTTCGTCCATAAAACATATGGCTTCCTGGGCGCTTCACCGGACGGGCTTATTGGCAGCGATTTTATCGTCAAAGTTAAGTGCCCTGAATCGGCTAAAGATATGACGATTCCTGAAGCTTGCCAAAAGTTGAAAAATTTTTGCTTGGACAAGAGCTGTCATAAATTGAAGAAATCAAGCCAATACTATTACCAAGTTCAAGGACAACTTGAAATCACTGAACGACAGTTCTGTTATTTTGTAGTGTGGACTCCACAAGATATTAAATATGAAATCGTAACCAGGGACACAAATTTCTGGCAAAAAAATATGTTACAAAAATTAGTTTTTTTTTTCAAAGAAGTGCTACTCCCTGAAATCATTGATCCGAGACACACTCGATCAATGAACATAAGAGAACCAAAAAAATAAAGATTGTATTATTCTACCTACTTGAATTCATTAAGTTATAAACCCTACCAATAAAAGCTGAACATTAAGTTATACTAAAACTGCATATTTTTATTTACTAACAAGGGGACGTTTGCAGTTGTAACTCACAGATTTGAATGCCGATTTGTGTGTGGGTAGTAGGGACCTATAATAGTGCAAAACTAGAGTTATAGCCGCCAATGGGCATTAGGAACCGAGAAAAAAAAAAATATGAAAATCACGTTTTATTTTTTTTCTCAGCTCTCAGTCAAGATAGAGAAATCATTCTTTCACGTTTAATTGCAGTTATGTAAGGCATTTGATATAAAAATACTTTCGTTATGCTCAAGACACCACCCGGCTTTAGGGTGCTCAAAAACTCTAAAAAAATGACGAAATTCCAAGGAAATCCGCTGTAAATCAGTGGAAACTTTTTTTTATGAAAAACTGACCTCAAATCTCGATTTAACACACCATAAAACCCTTATATGTGAAATATTATCAAAATAAAAAAATATTGATTTTTTACTCCTTTTGAGGAGGTTAAAATTTTGAAGTTGAGATTTCATCAACATTTTCTACCGGCCATAACAACTGCTGTGTTCAACCGATTGCAATAGTAATAGCATCACTAGAATCAGCATACATTCTGCTTTTTATCCATGCATATAACATTGGATTTACTCCCGATTTTAGTGGACAAAAACTGATGTGAATGAAAAAATCCAAGGTCAGCTATCGGGTTCAGCTGTAGGGGAAATCCTACAACCTCCGGATTTGGGCTAAACTATGCAGTTTTAAGACTTCTAAAATCCTACAAACCAATTTACCAATGTTATATGCATGGATAAAAAGCAGAATGTATGCCGATTCTTGTGATTCTATTACTATTGCAATCGGTTGAACACAGCAGTTGTTATGGCCGGTAGAAAATGTTGATGAAATCTCAACTTCAAAATTTTAACCTCCTCGAAAGGGGTAAAAAATCAATATTTTTTGATTTTGATAAAATTTTACATATAAGGGTTTTATGGTGTGTTAAATCGAGATTTGAGGTCAGTTTTTCATAAAAAAAAAGTTTCCACTGATTTACAGCGGATTTCCTTGGAATTTTGTCATTTTTTTTAGACTTTTTGAGCATCCTAAAGCCGGGTGGTTTCTTGAGCATAACGAAAGTATTTTTATATCAAATACCTTACATAACTTCAATTAAACGTGAAAGAATCATTTCTCTATCTTGACTGAGAGCTGAGAAAAAAAATTAAACGTGATTTTCATATTTTATTTTTTTTCTCGGTTCCTAATGCCCATTGGCGGCTATAACTCTAGTTTTGCACTATTATAGGTCCCTACTACCCACACACAAATCGGTATTCAAATCTGTGATTTACAACTGGAAACGTCCCCTTGTAAGTTACTTCATATTTTTTTATCTTCCCTAAATAATATTATAACACTGGTTACGCAAGTAGTATACCATCACGTTGTGGATTGTTTACAATTTCATATCGACACAATAAAATAAATGTCAAAGCAAGGTCCTTCGATTTAAAAAATATCTACCATTCAAATTAATCGTAAGAGGTATCCAGTAATAATTAATTGAGTGACCATCAATTTTTTTAATTTAAAGTTCAAACAACAATGGTCTTGTAGAGCTTTATCGTAGGACAAGGTATTTACCGCCATATACATTTTATTGAACGTTGAATGTTATTTTATTGAATTCATTCAATTGAAAAATTCAATAACTTTTTGTACTCATCACTTTTATATGAAGTCAGCAAAAGTACTAAAGCTTTTTGATTTGGGTATTAAAAAAGTAAATAATTTTAATGAATACAACTCATAATATAATTATTCTTTATTAAGAATAAGCAACATTTATGCAAAAATAATATGTCATGTTTGTTCATAATATGTATTTTTTTAATGTGCAATAATATAGTATAAGTAATTTGAATTTTTTAATTAGTAATAGGAATAGATAATACTTTATTGTTTGTGGGTTCCTTTTTTTTTTTTTTAAACTAGTTTTATATAAATTAATAACAAAATAATGTTTTTATTTATATCCTTTTCTCGTTATATATGAACAATGTTATAATTCTAGTCAATAAAATCATCATTAGGGAAGTAAAATAGAACAAAAGTTGTAGGCCCTTCAAAATAAGGCTAGCTAGAGTCAGTCTTTTATACCTTTTATATAATAAGGATTCTTATTCTTAAATTTTATTTTGCACGAAATTGCACAAATTTGACTTTTTGAGCTTAATTGCACGAATTCGGGTTTTACTGCACGAAATAGCACAATTGAACCAAATTCATCTAATTTTATTCACTTAACCATTTATTTTTTTGAAAATTTTGCTTACGATTATTAGGCAACATTCATATCAATTATTTATATTAAATAGGTTAATTAGTTTTAAATTGAAAGTAAAAAGTATTTGTGACCTACTATTTTTAATGATCGTATTGCATTGGGAGATTTTAGGATTTAAGCAAACATTGAGGGTCGACGTACTTCCTAGAACTAAGACGTTTCCTCAGAAAATTTTACTCCCCACTTTTGATTTAGAACAAAGAGCTATAGTAGTTGTTAACAAGATTTTAAACTATCAACTTTACAGGTTATAGTTTGATAATACATTGCCTTGATTTATATATATTATAAATTCTATTTATTTATTACTGTACAAAATTTCAGAGAAATTGTTACTTGTTCCAGAGGAAATTTTTCCAATCAAAATATTTACATTATTATCATGAAGTAGGTATATTCATTTGTTTTTTTTAAAACTCAATCTATATAATCATCGATAAATCAATAAATGGTTTTGTGAAGTTTCTTTTCTTAATAGAACAACAGGTCACAAATAAAATTTTAAATGTTTTATCAACCTTTCAATAACCTTGTTTCATTTCCAGTTGTTCTGGATGAGAAAAAAATATTAAATTATCCATACGATCCATACGATCCAAAGTCGATCAAACGCCTGTTCCACATTGAGAAAGGCTCCAGTGCAGTACATTCCGTGCTCCAATGCAGAGGAGACAACGTCCACCACACGATGACATTGCTGGATTGTGGAGTGTGATGTTCGGAATCTAAACTGGTGATCTGGGATTACATGATGGGAATCTAGGATAGGATACAAGCATTTTAAAATTAGTTTTTCAAGGATTTTACCCATGATCAGGAGAAGGGAAATAGGACGGTATGAGGATGGGAGCTCAGGTGGCTTTTTGGGTTTTGGAATCATTTTAACTATAGATGATTTCGAGGAGTCAGGAAAATATGTAGTACACAGCACAGCATTATATATGTATGTTAGGAATCGATGATTATTTAAATTTGTATTTTTTGATTTTGCAATGGGTAGGAATGAAGTTAATGAATAGACAATAGTTTATTAAAAAATTATTATATATTTAAATACAATCAAGTTATTTTTGTGAACATAATTGTATTGTAGTAGATTTATATATATATTTAATATCAACATTGAAATTATTTTATTCAGTTTTACTTGAAAATACAAAGCAATCTCCACCTCATGAACATCACAGGTCTCTTTGATGTATAAATTAATTACTAAACGTATAATATATTAATTATACTATTTATAATATAATATAGTATTTTGGTGAAGCTATGTTGCAGAATTTTGACATTCTATAATACTACATTTGTTCACATTAAAAAATAAAATAAATAAATAATAAAATATATTAAATAATACGCATGTACACATTTTCTTATTCTTTAGTTATCATGATTACAGTGAAGAATCAAAGTAATTGAATATAATTAATTAAATATATTCTATTCAATTGAAAACATTTCCAATGTTCAATAATCAATAATATGCTATAGCATACAAAATATAAATTGTAATATAATTCTATACAACATTATTAAACAATAATGATAATTTATTTTAAAATTAGATCAATCTTCATGTGTTCTAAAATTCTTCCCTTCAACAAAAGGTTTTCAGTATGGACCAGTATGGGAGAATGGTGTCTGGAGAAGGCGTCACAACAGAGAGGTTTACGCAGAATTCCGTGACACACCTGTGGTGGATTTTACCAATCTCAACAGACTTCGCAGGGCAGGACACCTAAAAAGAATGAGGCAAGATCGGATACCGATAAGGGTCGCTAACCACATGCCTATGGAGAAGAGGAAGGTTGGAAGACCGAAGGCCCGCTGGATGGACCAGATAGTTACTGTGGCCCGACGATTAGGCGCAACTAGGTGGTGGACCATGGCGCTGAACAGAGAGGAATGGGCGAATTTTCTAAGGGAGGCCAAGGCCCGCACAGGGCTGTAGAGCCGAGGATCATCATCATCATCATCATCAACCAAGCACCTTACTTTTATTTTTTAAGTTGTTTCATTAAATAATTAATTATAAAAATATTTTTAAAAAATACTCCAACTCTTGTTAGCTTTGTTTATATAGTTGTTAATCCATTATAATTTTTTCCCAAGATCATATGAAATATTTTTCTGCACGAAATCATAATATTTTCATTTCTTATGTTTGCAGATTGCTGTTGGTATTTGTCTAATATTTAAGAGAAGATTTGATCTGAAAGGAGATGAAAAGAGGATACATGCTAATAATATCAATACTCGTGTCATCACGGGAGTTTTCTTGGTCACCGTTATTAATGTCTTCATAGCTGCATTCAGTATTGAACCAGCATCAGTTCCACCTTCCTCCGCATCGTAGCCTTATTTCTTCAGATCTATCTTTTATACTCCTATAGTTACATCTTGATAGTTGATCTTTAAAAGTGCTGAGATAGAGAGTATTTTCTGTAGTTGCTACAGCTTTGATTGAAGAGGCACAATTGATAATGGCTTTTGATTCCTTTTTCAGTGCAACAATAATTTGAGAGATAGTCTAGTGGAATGTCAATAGTTTGAAATGTCAAAAGATCTTTGATTAAGTCTGGAAAAAGAAGATTTTTTCAATAAAGATCCTTCATTTCAATTATAAAAGGACATGTTTTAAATATAAATAAATTAAAGGAAGCAATTGACATAGATATCAGTGGATTGCTTTTTGAGATCTTTTATATATTTCCAAAGATTATTATACTTTTAATTATAAGTAAAAACCTTTTGTTGAAGGGAAGAATTTTAGAACACATGAAGATTGATCTAATTTTAAAATAAATTATCATTATTGTTTAATAATGTTGTATAGAATTATATTACAATTTATATTTTGTATGCTATAGCATATTATTGATTATTGAACATTGGAAATGTTTTCAATTGAATAGAATATATTTAATTAATTATATTCAATTACTTTGATTCTTCACTGTAATCATGATAACTAAAGAATAAGAAAATGTGTACATGCGTATTATTTAATATATTTTATTATTTATTTATTTTATTTTTTAATGTGAACAAATGTAGTATTATAGAATGTCAAAATTCTGCAACATAGCTTCACCAAAATACTATATATTATATTATAAATAGTATAATTAATATATTATACGTTTAGTAATTAATTTATACATCAAAGAGACCTGTGATGTTCATGAGGTGGAGATTGCTTTGTATTTTCAAGTAAAACTGAATAAAATAATTTCAATGTTGATATTAAATATATATATAAATCTACTACAATACAATTATGTTCACAAAAATAACTTGATTGTATTTAAATATATAATAATTTTTTAATAAACTATTGTCTATTCATTAACTTCATTCCTACCCATTGCAAAATCAAAAAATACAAATTTAAATAATCATCGATTCCTAACATACATATATAATGCTGTGCTGTGTACTACATATTTTCCTGACTCCTCGAAATCATCTATAGTTAAAATGATTCCAAAACCCAAAAAGCCACCTGAGCTCCCATCCTCATACCGTCCTATTTCCCTTCTCCTGATCATGGGTAAAATCCTTGAAAAACTAATTTTAAAATGCTTGTATCCTATCCTAGATTCCCATCATGTAATCCCAGATCACCAGTTTAGATTCCGAACATCACACTCCACAATCCAGCAATGTCATCGTGTGGTGGACGTTGTCTCCTCTGCATTGGAGCACGGAATGTACTGCACTGGAGCCTTTCTCAATGTGGAACAGGCGTTTGATCGACTTTGGCACCCGGGACTGCTTTACAAACTCCGTAAATTCCTACCTTCAACATATTTCCTTATTATTCGATCCTATCTCACTGACAGAACCTTCAAAGTAAAACATAAATTTTCCAATTCGTCTCTCTTCACCCCATCCACTGGCGTTCTTCAAGGTAGTATCCTAGGTCACATCCTCTACACGGTGTATACAGCTGATATTCCGACTCATCCTACCACTGTCCTCACCACTTATGCTGATGTCACATGCATGTTATCAGTAAATAATGATCCTTCCATTGCATCCCAATCACTAAAATCTCATATTACTAACATTCAAGAATGGTGTCGAAACTGGAGAATAAAAATAAATCCAAATAAATCCCAACAAATAACCTTTACCCTTCATCGCAAACTAACAACTTCCTGTCCTATAGTATCCTTTAATGATATCTCATTAATCCCTGTTGAACAGATCCGCTACCTAGGACTCCACTTGGACAAACGTCTTACTTGGAATCCACATACAAGACTAAAACGACAAGAAACTGCTCGTCCTTACAGACTACTTCAACATTTACTAGACAAACAATCAAAGCTTCTAATTAATTACAAAAGACTCATTTACATGACTGTGATGATGTGATTAGACCTATTTGGACATACAGAGTTGAGCTTTGGGGCTCCACTAAACCATCCAATTCATCTTGTATCCAATCTTTGCAATCCAAAATCCTTCGAAAAATCCTCAATGCTCCTTACTTTGTGACCAATAAACTTATCCATAAAGACCTTAATGCTCCTTATGTTGCTGATTTAGCCCAGACCAGATACCTATCCTTCCATAGTAAGCTCCATAACCACTCCAATCCACTAGTCTCCCAACTTGCTACCCTCTCCATTCCCGATAATCCTCTGAGGCATCTGAAAAGAAGATGGCCTTCTTCTAGTGTAGTGTAGAGTAGGCCTTCTATTTTAGTGTAGATTTTTATTGAAGTGCTACTATTGAGAAGTTATTATTTATTAAGTTATTTACATGCCATTGTATTCACTATCAACACATTTACTTGATGTATATGTTTTTGTGCAATTGTAAATATTAATAAATGAAAAAAAAACAACTTAATTTTTCAACAGTAAGCTTTGTTTGGTCAAAGTCGGGTCACAATGGGCATGAAAAATGGGACTTCATAAATAAACTCCATTAGTAGAATTACTATTGAAGATGAAATATATGTTTTTATATTATATGAATATATGTTTTTGAAAAAAAACAATAATATGGGTTATAATAAAGCATTTTTTTATTAATAATTTTATATGTTATAATTTATTTAAGATGGTAATATAATTGCATTAAGGCAGTACAGAATGTCCTATCATTAGACGGATAACTTTTTAGAGTGACCAAGGATCAACATATTAAAATACAATACAAGCAATGTAAAATGTTTGTAGTGTGTAGTTTTTGTAGACAGAATCACAAATATGTGATATGTAAGTCCACATGGGTTTTAGAAAGTAAATGTATTTATTTAGACGCTGTCTTAATTTCAGGGACTAATTACACATTCTTCATGGTATATAAGTTGAAGAACACTGCATACAAACTCACATATACCCACTGTACTGAAGCACATCAAAACCAAATACAGAATATTTCATGACAAACTATATCACCATCCAAACAGACTCATACAAAACATGGCTACAATAAACATTCCTGACAATATGCATCGAAGGCTAAAAAGAAGCTGGTTGAGGAACTTCCTTAAGTAAGAAAAACCTAAAATACTGTCACGAGGAGGTCCTTGTGGGTTCTGGTCTCCATCATGTTTTACATGCCTTTTATTTTTTTTCAGCACATTCGCTGGTTGTCTTTATTCAACAACCCCTTCGAATAATATTGATCTTTGTCGATATTGACAGAACATATCCCATTCTGAAAATTTATACAAGATAGTTTTATTTTTAATTAAGATAAATACGACGATATTTTGTACTTCTAAACTCTTGAGAACTAAATTTTTTAGTCAAACTTCAAGCTGACAGATGGAAGGCTCTCATCAGAACTGAAGTCACAAAACTGTGTATACAATATTATGCTCAGTATGTACAACACAGAAAAGCTAAACATTCACACTAACTATCCAAGGAAGATTATATTCAGTAATATTAAAATTCATGAATCAATGTTCACAATCTATAAACTGTTTTTAATATTTTTCTATTTCTTAGTAAATCTTATTGATTTTTTCGAGATAGGGGAGGAAAAAATAGCAATTTACCTTCTGATTTATTCTGCTGGTTTATTACAAAAAAACCTACCCTCACAAATTAGTATTTAATTACCACATTTACCTTTGTTACCAGAAAATTCATTTAATATTTAGTATGCTGGTTATATTTTATGTTGAATACTTTAAAAGACCAATGAAATGATACTAAACTATTTACGCAACATAATATTGCTTGTTTACCTATGTTTATGTTACGTGTATCTTGTATTTTAAGTTTATCATTCCAAAATATAACAGTTAATATTTTTACATTTTCTATCCTTATTTTAAATTGTTAAACTACACTATATATTTCTATTTATGAACAATATAAACTGTTTGTTTTTTTAGGAATAAATAAGGTAGCACATTTTTCATTATACTTCCATTTTCTTCTTTTTCTATTATAATAAAGATTATACAAGCAATGTAAAAATATTTCACTTTCCTAAATTTTGTAATAACAACATGAATACACAATTATTTATTTATTTAAGTTTCACAGTCACTGTGAAACTTAAATAAATAAATACTGTGAACATAGATATTGTTAAGATAAACCTAGTCCTTATTACTAAAATATATATATATATATATATATATATATATATATATATATTTTTTTTTTTTTTTACAAAAAAATAAGATATATATAAATATATATATATATATATAGACAAAAAAATAAGATATAAAATATATTATAAGATATATAATACATAATAATATCATTAATAACCATATAACATATATCTTGTTTATTTTATAAATGTGAAACCATCTGATATGTTAGTTTCACAGGAAGAAAGTAATACTTACTTTTTTAAATGTCAGAAAATAAATCAATATCATTATGATGAATTTATTTTGCATATTTGTCAATATGTTATAGAGTGGCATTATTTATTATAAAGAATTTTATATTGAGTATATAAATAAATATTGTCTAGATTCTGAGGTAAGAATTATATTTTTCATTATCAAAAAACTAAAGGTTATTATTTTTCCATATTTTAGGGGTTTATCAATCTATTATAAATTGTTAGGTTTATAATTACAGCTTTTAAAAACAAATTTTTGGGCTCCATGTGAAGAAGACACGCTTCAGGTCAGTCCCAAAGATTTATATATTTCGAGTGCTATTTATGCATTTATTGACTTTATTTTGTGCACATTGAACAATATTAGTGCGCGTGTACCATTATTAAAAAAAAAGTGATATATATAGTCAGTCAATTTATTTAACGCCTTTTACAGGCGTACAGAGCTTTGGCTCTGGAACAATATGGCAACAGTTCTTAATACCTCAAAAATGTCTCCGAATGTTTTGAAACCAACAAATCAAAAACAGAAAGAAATGGAACTAATCCAAAGCAGTAATTACTCGAAAACCCAGTCTAACCTCAACGCAACTGAAACCACATATGCTAAAGCCACCGCTTCAGACCGTTTTTCAAAACGAGAAAATGCTATCATTTTACATACATTACCAGGCATAACACAAAAAGAATATGTTCTCAAAATCGCAGAATTAATAGACCCAAAATTCATAAGATACACCTCTAGAATATCCAATTCAAGATTTTGTATCCATTTTAGCAATAAGGAAGCAATCGATAACCTCCTAAAAAAAACATCAATCGATAACCATCGACAACAAACAAATAATTATAAAACGTCTAATTAACCCAGCCAAACGTATAATAATTTCTAATGCTTGCCCTTCAATTCCACACGAAGCAATAGAAAATGAACTCAGAAGCCTAGGTATTAAATTAGTCTCTCCCCCATGCATTTTCTAAGAGCGGGTTACCAAGACCCAAGGCTGGCGCACGTTCTAAGTTTTAGACGGCAAGTGTATATTCCACCCGAAGATTTGAATAAACTTCCAACGTCTTTACTTATAAAAACATGACAATGTATCATATCGAATTTTTTTCAGTGAAGACATTGTCACTTGTTTTATTTGTAAACAACCGGGTCATATATCTACAGATTGCCCTGAGTGCGATAATGATAACAATATTCAGGAGGCATCTAACGGGAAAGAAAACCTATTAATACATTTTGATCAAGATGTTAAAAATAATTGTGAAACAATAACAAATTCTTCAATATTAGACACACCAAATCATATGGTTAATAAGGCTCCAACGACCATAGGAGGTTGTCATGGAGACCCTTTGAAAATAGAGTCACTAGAAGACAGTAACGGAATAGAGCCTTTAAACCAAGTATCACGTAGCCATGGTGATGAGTCAAACAATATCACTGTAGATAGTTCCGGTGCCGAATCAGCTGTTAATTCGAGCAATAATTTAGCAGCGTTACCCGTGGCGGTTTCTGGCACTAAACGATGTTACTCAAGTCCTCCTGCTTCTACTTTATCCAATATAGAATTAAGTTTATCTCTAGATTCTCCGGATGAGTTTGAAAATACCATTAATTTACAAGATTTCCCACCAATACCAGCACCTCAACCTTCTCGGAATAAGTCAAAAAAAACTGAAAAAGACCAATATCAATACTGAAACCAACTTCGAAAATGCTAGACAGTTAATAGAAGATAATTTACATAAATATCCCATTTCTTTTGATGAAATGGTGAAATTCATTCAAATGTCGTCTGAAACTAAAAACTTCAGCGAACTAGTTCACGAGTTCACGAACAACAAAGAGGGCTTAAAAGACATGCTTGCCGAAGCAAAGAAACACACAACTGACAGACGATCCAAATTAAGGATATCCAAGATATTAAAAAGAAAGTGGGACTCTACAGAAAATACATTAAATACAGACGACAGCACCGACAACTAGGAACTGACTAACAACTTTTCATTACTTTAATAAAATGACTACAACAAAAAAAACCAATCATATTACAGTGGAATTGTAACGGATTTTACAAACATTACGAGCACTTCAAATTACTTTTAGCTGAAGAAAATCCCATATGCTGCTGTTTACAAGAGACACATTTTTTAAAATCACAAGCTGTTAATTTAAAAAAATTTAACATCTACCGAAAAGACAGAAATGATTGCAGATCTGCCTGGGGAGGAGTAGCGATTATGGTAAAAAAAGAAGTATATTCTGAACGGATTAATATTGACTCATCCTTAGAAGTTGTTGCTATAAAAATATACAAACCTGAACCTATCACAGTCTGCAATATCTATATACCTCCAAACCGAGACTTCACTGCCAATGATCTCCAAACTTTAGTTGACCAACTCCCAAGACCTCTAATCATGGTCGGAGATATGAATGGTCACAATAAATTGTGGGGTTCAACTTTATCAGACTACAAGAATAGAGGAAGAGAAATAGAGAAATTTTTAGATCTCAATAGTTTTTTAATTCTACTTAATGACGGTTCCCCTACTCATTTTTGTGCCAATGGATCCTTTTCCGCAATCGACTTATCATTCATAGACGTTAAACTTTTACATAAAGTTCAGTGGAGCGTAAAGGACACCTTGTATGGAAGTGATCATTTTCCTGTGACTGTTAAATTTTATGATATTTCAAATGCTACATTACATAGAGTTCCGAGATGGTCAATTAAAAGAGCGAATTGGGAAAAGTTTTCATTGTTGATAGAATCAGAAATGGTAATGAAAAAAGAATCATATGTCAATCTGGAGAACAAAATTACTTTCTTTAACCAAAGTGTCATAGAGTCAGCAAAACTGAATATTCCACACAAAGTAATTTATAATGACAGACGTCTAGTTCCTTGGTGGAATGAAGACTGCCGGATCGCAATTATGAATAAAAAAAAAAAAAACACTGAACCGATACAAAAAAACAAGATCGCTGGAAGATTTAATTGAATTTAAAAAAATGAGATCAATTGCTAACAAGATATTGAGGGCCAGCAAAAAAATTCATGGATGACTTACGTCAATTCTATCAACAATAATACTACCATAACAGAAGTATGGAAAAAAGTTAATGCCATCCAAGGATCCAAAAAACTTGACTTTGTTTCTTCGGTTTCAGTAGATAATCAAATCATAACTGACCCTGGTAAAATAGTTGAGCATTTTGGAAATCACTTTTCTACTATGTCGAAAACTGATAATTATAACATCGATTTTCTGCAGCATAAATGTGAACAAGAAAAAAGCTCGATTGAATTTCATACACATGGCTCAGAAATTTTTAATCAGCCATTTACTCTAGCTGAAATGAATTTTATCTTAAACACATGCAAAGATAAATCTACTGCAGGCCCCGATCAGATCCCATATATTTTTTTTTTGAAGAAACTACCGTCAATTGCACATTCATTTCTCCTTTCAATTTATAATGAAATCTGGACGACAGGGATGTTTCCCGAAGCCTGGAGGAAGGCCATCGTTATTCCAATCAGGAAAACTACAAAAGATATAAACATCGATAACTATAGGCCTATTTCACTACTTTCTTGTGTTTCTAAACTTCTCGAAAAGATGGTTAATAATAGACTAATTTATTTCTTGGACTCAAAAAAATTCATTTCAACTTCCCAGTGTGGATTCAGAAAACACCGCTCTGCTATCGACCAAATCACGAAGCTTGAAAACGAAATTCAAAGGGCTTTTTTCAAACAAAGAACACCTGGTAGCTGTCTTCATAGATATCACAAAAGCATATGACATGATGTGGCGCTATAATGTTGTCAGTACACTATCCAAACTCGGTCTCTCAGGGCAGCTATTGACATTTATTAACAATTTTCTTAAAGATAGGTCGTTTCAAGTTAAGGTTGGATCTAACCTTTCTCAATCATTCCATCAGGAAAATGGAACGCCCCAAGGATCTCCGCTAAGCGTAACATTATTTTTAATAGCCATAAATAGCATTGTAAATACAACGCCTGCAGAAGTAAATTGTTCTTTGTTTGCTGACGACTTTGCTATTTATATAAGAAGCAAGTCAATAGAATATATCGAGTGGAAATTAAGAACAACTCTAGGGAATCTCGAATCATGGTCTAAAAATACTGGTTTCAACTTTTCAAGTTCCAAAACGGTGGCCATCCATTTTTGTAAAAGGAGAAAAATGCCAAACGCACCCGTCATTAAGTTTGTTTCAACAACCTATTATGTTTGAAGAAGTTTTCAAATTCCTAGGAATCTACTTCGATAAAAAGCTAACATGGTCTGAACATATTCGTCAAATAAAAGCAAAATGCCAGAAAGGGCTAAATTTATTAAAAGTTCTGTCCAGCACTCAGTGGGGATCAGATCGACGAACTTTATTAATGATGTACCGTACTCTGATCAGGCCTATCATTGATTATGGAGCTGTTGCCTACAGTTCTGCTAGTGTTTCAACACTGAAATCACTAGATACTATTCATAATCAGGGACTTCGTCTTTGTATTGGTGCATTCAGAACCACACCTGCCCAAAGTTTGTACATAGAGAGTGGTGAGCCATCTTTAGAATTAAGGAGAAAATATTTGAGTTTAGCATACTTCGGCCAAATTATGTCAAAAAAACACCTCCTCGCTTACGATCCTACAACACATACGATTTTGAATGAAGAGCATAGACGATCCTGCAAATGTTTCCATTGTAGATGCAAAATATGGGCAAATGATTTACAATTATCTTTCCCTAAATATTTTAAATTCCCAGGCAATCCAATACCTAACTGGATACAAACAGAAAGTACGATTGATTACAGTCTATCATTTTTTTCAAAACCCACGACTCCTCATCACATTTACCAAAAAATGTTTAATGAACGAAAAGAAGTGTACTTCAACTACTGTTTTTGGTTTACCGATGCTTCAAAATCCAGCTCTGAAGTTGGATGTGCCATTATTATGGGCTCTGTTTGTTACAAATTTCTTCTACCAGAATCGAATAGTGCATACACCGGTGAGCTCTATTCAATCTGGAAATCGTTGACATTCATAATGAATAGTCAATGCAAATATCATCTGATTGTATCCGATTCATTAAGCTCACTGAAATCACTGGAAAACAGAAACTCAAAAGACGTTTTGGTGATGAAAATCCAACTTCTTGAGAAGGAATGTCTACGTTCAGGCAAAGTGGTAAGATTTCTTTGGGTTCCTTCTCATCTGGGCATCGGAAGAAACGAAGAAGCAGACCAAGCTGCAAATGCTGCAAGATTGAAACCCAATTCAGACGTCATATACATCAATAAAACGACTGCATCGGATTGGCGTATTCATATAAAAAAAAGAATATATGAATCATGGATTACAGAGTGGAACAAAACAGCTGAAAAATTAGGCAAAATTAAAAGTAGTCCTGACGTATGGAGAACATCAGAAAGGAGAAATCGCCGCGAAGAAGCTGTCTTGGCAAGGATACGAATGGGACACACAGCCATAACGCACACGTATCTTCTAAAGGGACTCTATCCACCGACCTGCAGGATCTGCAATGTACCCATGACCGTGGAGCACATCTTAATGGACTGCGAGGAATACAAGGATGTAAGGAAAGATTGCGGAATGGCCAACCGGATGGACATCGCTCTTGGTGACAGTGAAACGTCTGTGCAAAGTTTATTTAAATTTTTGAAAATATCCAATGTTTATAACTTTGTATAATTATGCTTACTTTTAATACCAATAATGTTTGAATTAACTGAATGTTAAAAAAACACATATTTTGTTGTTGCTAATGACCCTCTAGGGTAGATGCTTGTAAAATAAATAAATAAATAAAATAAATAATTTCAAGATAGTTTAATACATCAAGGGCTAATCAATACAATGAGGATGTCTTCTCCACCCACGTGACCTTACAAAATAATTAAGTTGATAATTTCATTTCATTTAAATATCAATTGAAGATCAACCTATATTCGACAAAATATGGTAATGATCCTATTTGAGATTTACATAAGGCCTTACAGATAATGTTGAAAGGACACAAATTACAAAACCATTTAATGATGAGTTTGTTTTATGCCCCTTCTATTATTGAAAAGCAAGATAATTAAATTGACTGTATTAAACTTATATTAGTATTTTTTTTTCTTGTTTTTTCTTCCATAGTATCCCTATACGCCTCATATTTCATAACAATACATCACGCTCCATGCATTTAGCATAATTGGTGACTTACTCGAGAGTTTAAGCTTAATACATAGAGCATGGAGTAATAGTTATATATGAATTAAAAGTATTTAAAAAAAAATTAAAAATATTTAAAATAAAACAAAAATAAGAAAAAGAAAAAAGTAAGTAATAAGACAATCGTCTGTAAACATGAATTTTAAACTAGTTGTTTCTTCTTTAAATTCTTGTCCCCTTGAAGAATTACTTCTTCAGTTCTATGTTCTGGAAATCGATGTTTGTTACAAATTTTTTATATTCTGTTTGGTAATTTCTGTAGATTTCCATTTCTTTAAGTGGCCATTTGTCACCGCTCAGGACTATGCTCCTGATAAAACTATCTATCTTTTTCAAAATGGTGGAGTTATAGACTATGTGGTTAAGTGTTTGTGTTGAGTCAGGTGAAAACGTGAGAAATGTTGTTTACTCTCCATGTTCAGTAAGGAACTGTGCTAGTTTGTAATATGTACTTTTGAGTTGGTCGTAGTTGTTTAATGAAGTTGTTGGTTTTGCTAAGGCATCTGCTTGCTGGTTACCACTTATACTAGAGTGACCCTTTACCCAAATTAATTTAACATTTGTGCCTTCCTCAATTAAGAAGCTTATCTCAGTATAAGAATTTATATTTGTGCCTACAATATACAACAGATATTTACCACTTCATTTGAATATCCAAAATTTCATCAAACTTTCCAATAATATTAATCCTTGGGCTCCATAAATCAGTATAATCCTCTTTGCTAGTTAAAATAAAAATGAGATGTTTTTCCAGAGGCTATAGGATTTATGTACATAGTGGATTGCTCTTGAGTGTGGTGGGTAGTAATAATTTGTCAATAAAAAAACAAAAAACACTATCAATAGAGTTGACCTTGTACTCTACTACTCTGTATATAATAAATATATATTGGTGGGTTGGACAGTCATGTCCATTTTGGAGTAGGTCTACTGAAAGAATTAGTGAGTTAATGTCAAATATAGTTTCATATCATTGGACAAAAAAAAAAAAAAAAAAAAAAAAAATGATTAGTTTGTGTCATTTTGAGTTTAACAAATACTTTGAAAGGACATCTCTGTCGAAGAATGCCATCATGAGGCTTTTTAATACCTTAATTCCCAGAAAATAGTTATGGCTCAGCACTATGATAAATATCTGAAGTAAATATAAGGTATGTTTAAGAATTATAAAAAAAAATCGTTTGCAATATTATGGGCTATATGCCAAGAGTGAAATAAACCTTGTAATAAGAATGAACTGGAAAGTTATTGATGTAATAAACCAAATGCAATCAGATCCAATAAACATGAAAGATTATTCAGGCTTTTCATACATGCTGCTTAGAGCTGAGTGGTAGTTGGCTTGTCAGTGAAAAAATGAGTTTCTTAAAAAATTATGTTCCCAACTCAAGATTTCTAAATCATAGGTGAAATGCAAGATTTGGAATTGGAGAGAAACTGCACAAAACTGAAATATTTTTGAGGATCATTGGTTGCAATCCTTCTAAAAATTAAAAATATAAGTAATTAATTAAGATCAAGTTAATTTCAGATTTTTTAAAAGAAATTTATTTTATGTCCTCAAAGAATTAAGATTAAGATTTTATAATAAGCATAACAATGATTAAGGAAAGTTAGAGATGAACCATTGTCAGCAACCAGCCTGTTTTAAATGTTTTAATCCTTGATACTACTCTTTAAAGAAAATATGTTTTTTTAAAAAATAAAACTTCTCTGTGTAGTATATTACCTTAGAGGATATTTTTTATGCCTTTGAATCTCTCCAGCTATTGCTCATTGAGCAATGGTTTCCTAATAAAAGCATAAAGCAAGTTTCAAGGAGTTTCAATTCAGAAAAAAAACTGTGGAAATACAATTTTTTTTTTTATACTTTGCTTTATATTATTTCAATCACAGAACAATCAAAAGATACTGAGGGCAAATTATGTTTCGTCAGTTTAAATATAAAGGACAGGAAGGACAAGTTGTCATGCCATTGTTAAGTTTTAAAGCACAATTTTAATTTATTATTCAAACCCAGAGCATATCTCTAATCCGTTTTGTCTAATCCTTGTTTACTGGGTTGTTCTAGTAACTGAAGCTTATTACATTACAATTTCATTTTCATTATATTCAACAAAATCCTGTCAGCAAGGGAAGTGAGGCAGTTATTGATATAATGTTTTTATGTCTACTATTACAATCATATTTTAACAAGTTTAACTGCAAAATAAAACAAAAACTGTAAATACTTAACAATCAAATCTAATATGTGGTTCTGTCTGTATATTATGTAAATATTAAGTTGTAATAAATTATTATGTACAATAAATAATTAATAATTATAATTACTTTAATAATAATTAATGTAATAGATTATTTCAATTATATATATATATTATATATATATATATATTTGTTTTATTGGTATCTATATATATACAACTTTTCCTGAGTTTTGGGTGCTGAAATGCAATTCTTGGGCTAAAAAAAGTTTCTATCACATTTTACAGTGTAAAAGCTAAAATGTTTCAAGTGAAGTACTTTCAAAATATTTTTTTCGCAAGAACCGACATCGGATTCGAAATCAGCATTCAAAAGACCCCTTTTATACGAAAATTCATCCAAATAGAAAAATAAAAATTTGTAAGCTTCAAAATTTACCTGACCAAATGGTAGGCAACTTTTGTTTAAATTGATAAAAATATGAATTACGCTTATACGGTTTAAACTTATCAACTTTCATTTTTTTTTTCCCAAAATATAGGGTGGTAATACGCTTGAAATTTATTTTGGTTTCTCAACCTATCTGGTTTCAAACTCAAGTCAAAATGTTTTTAGAATTTTCCAATTTTTTTAATAGGTTTTTTTCATCGAATTTTACATTTATATACATCAAAAGAAAGCTGAGACTCTCCTCTTTCCAGCGATATCAACCAGTAAATTGCGTGACAAAGCAATGGCGATTTAATGGTATGTAAACAATAATCGGTTTTAAAATTTCATTTTCCTCGAAGAGGGTGAAAAAAATGATAATTTTTGATTTTGTTCAATAAGCGTTTTTTAATGTTTTTGAGGGTGCTGAATTAGCGTTTTTTTTTTTGTTTGTTTGTTTGTTGTTTGTTTGGTTTTCATGGCGTACAACAGCATCGGTTATTAACGCCATATTTTCTTTCTTATTTCATTCTCCACACCTGTATTGCATTACTTATCTTATTTTTATTGATATCTTTTTATATCGAATTATATTTTATTGCCTATTTATCTTCTGTGTCAAACCTCCGTAACAAGCCATTTAATTTCAGAAACTTGAAAATCCAATTTTATTTTTTCACTGTTGTCTCCCAAGATTTTGGAAGGTCCGTGTTCAGAAAGCTTTAGGCGCGATGTAACCTTCCTGAAAAATGTGTTTCACCGTTAGTAACCACTACAGTATTTGCACCTGGGCGGAGCCCCCCTTGTGAAAAGATAGGAGTGTGTTAATTTTGGGCCTATCCTGAGTCTCGTCAATTCCTCTCTAATTTGGCGACTGGATGTATTCCAGGGTTTTACATTTTTTTTTAATCATTTTCATTTTGGTGGAGGGCTTTCGTCCCACATAGACTGCCATCCATCATCATCCATCATAGAGGTCTTGAAAATCTAATAATTATTTTTTTATTAACCTAAACCAAAATCTAGGTAGCGGCTGTATTTTTCCTTAAATCTGAATCAAAAAAAAAATCTTGGTGCAAATCAAGTCGATATCATTTTTCCAACTCGAGATAAAAAAAAATTAATTATTAATGCTATTTTATTTTTTTTCTCAGCTTCTTGGCCGAAACGGCAAAATACGTGTCTTATATTTTTTGACCAGGAACCTGCAATTATTTTGTCAACAAGCTCCGTGAGAGACTGAGTGTGTCCTCCCCTTGTAAGTTAAAAAAACGTTTAATGTAGTGCTAATGTTTCGACCTACCTTGTAGGTCTTTTTCAGAGCGACCGAACCAGTCAGGAAAGGAGACGAACAATTTGGTTAATTGTCCATGTTCATTCAACTGTTTCAGTTTCAATTCGATAATGCCTCATATAAATAGCACATAATGATTGAAAAAGTTTAATATTAATAATTAAAAACCGTAATAACATTATCGG
This sequence comes from Euschistus heros, assembly GCA_003667255.2. NCBI lineage: Eukaryota > Metazoa > Arthropoda > Insecta > Hemiptera > Pentatomidae > Euschistus > Euschistus heros. Next base: position 1,204,209 of record RCWM02000334.1, on the reverse strand, counting down.
AAAGCAAATATTAGAATTTTTTTAAGTGCACTATTTGTCACAGAATTTCGATACTACACGTCATGGCGTTTCATGGGATACAACTCCTTCTGTCAAATGAAATAAGATCGAAAATTCGCACTTGTCTATTAAAAGAAATATTTTTTTTATGGTCTTCATGCTTTGATTTTCGCCCAAGCAGATTTGTTGTCCTTGCAAATATGCAAAGACATTTAGGATTGATTAGTTGGCCGAACTGAGAATCATTAATATACTCTACCAAAACAGAGAAACCTTTTTAGCGCTAAAGTATGACTGTTGCATATCAAGTGGTAAGCCGTCATATTCCCAGGTTCGTAGACTCCACAGATTGGAGAATAAGAAAAGGAGAAATAATCGAATATGTATTTACAAAAAATAATAACACAGATTAGAAAAAAACTAAATAATGAAACACTTATAGAAATCTATATTTTAATAAGCATAATTACTAAATTACCAATTAAAACCATTGTGGGGATAACAACAGAGAAGAGACAAGTATTAAATAGAACTTACGACCTCACTGGAAATAAAACACGTTGCAATATTAGATAATAACCTGTTTGGTTTATCAAGAGTTCAAAATTTAGAAGAGATAAATCAGTGGCTTAAATCTCAATAATATTACTTCGATCAACTACGATTACAAGGAGAGAGTCGGTGTAGTGTAAATTTGTACAACTATAGGTAGGTATACATTTTATTACAACTGCATGAATTAATAATTTATTAGTAGTAATCAATGTTATTTATGCATTTTATCATCAAGTATTAAAATCGTTCACATTTATGGACAAAGTGATAAGGTAAAGAGATATATTTTACAACTATAGTATACAATAAATTACATCAAGTACATGCGATGAAATGACAAAAACAACATTTCAATAACTTGTAAAGAAACTACCCATTATTAGTACTTAAATACAATCTATATTAGGAGGTTTCTAGGCCATCTTCTTTCTAGACATCTATGAGGGTTATCGGGAGTGGAGTAGGAAGGTGAGAGACGATTGGATTTCTTTGTTATGAAAGGATAGATATTTGGTTTGGGCCATTCCCGCAACAAATGGAACATTTAGATAATAATGAATAAGTTTATTTGTGATGTAATTACGAGTACTGAGGATTTTACGAAGGATTTCGGATTGTAAGGATTGGATATTAGAAGGATTGGAAAGTTTAGAGAAGCCCCAAAGCTCAATTCCGTATGTACAAACGGGTCTAATTACTGCCATGTAATTAAATAAATAAGAAGTATTTTGTAATTAATTGGACGCTTTGAGCGTTTATTTACGTTCAATAAATTTGTCTAATAAATTCTGGAGTGGTAAATATTAAAATTGATACAATATGTACTATTATACAGAAAAAAAAGTGTTTCTAACAACCGAACAGAGCTTCTTCATCTACGTGAGGAGTGGTAAGTTGAACTTAGTGAATTCGCAGACCTTCAAAACACAATCGTGTCATTGGTATTAGTATTCGGCACAGCAGAAGGCGTTATATCCGATGATGTTTATGACTTCCTGATAATATAAAGAGATAGATTTCCTTGGAGTCTTATGAGACATTTGCAACATGTAGTTAACATAAGAATTTGTTTTAGGAAAAAATAGTGGCATTGGTGAAGTTTCGGACCTTGCAGGTTATACTGCGTGGAGAAAAAGTATTTCAGGAGGAAATTATGAAAACATTTTTTATCGAATTTCTCAGCTTTAAGTTAACATGATAAAAACTAAGGTTCTTCACATTAATCTCTCTTTTTTCAGAAATAATATACTGAGAGGACTATTAGTATTGAAGGTAGGTCAGAAGTTATTGGCAGGGCATTTTTCTATAATGATGTGGATTGGGACTTCTTAAGGATGCAACCTTTCTGTTTTAGTAAATTATTTTTCTAAGACATTCTTAAGTGATAAGTTATAGTTGGTCTTTATGAATAGTTGGCACTATTCAGTTTTCTATCTAATGTAAGATGAGTACTGAGCGGCTTCTAGGTGTTCTATTATTTTTCGACTCTGAACTCAACGTGGACGAGGATTTAGAAAAGAAGCTAAACGGGTCTCTGATAATTAACTCTAATATCGGTTTAGGGATCGGGACCAGGTAAAGAGTTCGGATTAATGGGCTGTGAAACGAAGAAAGTTTATGAATGCGTTTTAAAGTACGGTCAGAATTCCTGAGCAATTGAAAAAGTGGAGGAATAATGAATAACAGAATATCTTGGATGTAATCGTAAATTAGAAATCATTTTTAATTTTCAAATAATTTCTTTGATTAATGTTTTTACAGCGTGGTAACTGAACAATTAAGTGTTTGAGTTAGATTGGTGTCGTTAATTTGTTTATTTCAGCAACTGGGTTTATATGAACAATTTCAAAACAATAAAGTTCAGCCCTGAAAGATGATTTGGTACTTATGAACTTATTTTAAGTGGCCACGTATGTAATTCTGGAGTTATAGAAGTTACATATAAATAATTTTTCTATAAGGGTTAACTCAGTATCATAGGAATATTTTCCTATTACTTAACTTCAAAGAATAGAAAAAAGGAATTGAGTTCTAAGTCACTAACCCAAAATTGACCTAAGCATGTTTTTCATGCGTATTCACATATTACATGTAATTAGCATGTGTTATGCTTTTTTTTAACAAAGATAATTTTTTAATAAATTTAACTAAGAGTTATAAATTGAAATGAAATAAACACATAGAGAGAAGAATATGATTAAAGATAACAAAAAAGTTGTCAACAAAACTAGCAATAGAAAATAATAAAGCAAAAAAAAAAAAAAAATAATTTCCATTGATACTGCAATTTCCACCAACTGTTTCCTTTATTTTTTATATGGCTTTGCTTCCAGAAAATTCCAAGTGTCCCCATTCATCAGTAATGTTTTTATTAGTAGAGATCTTTTTTTTTTCTGTTTAAATGTTTTTGAAACATGTTCTCTATATCATGTCAAGGAAAGAAATTATAGTTTTTTACTAAACGAAAAAAAATATTTGAACGCAAAAATAATCCTTTCAGAGGTTATGAAACAATCTCAGTTATTCGCAGGATTTTTTAATCCTAAAAAAATATTGATACTATTAAATATTATTCCACGTCATAGAAATAACTGTTGCTAAGCCTTGCATTCTGAATGAAGGTGGATTGCTACCCTACTAATCACAGAGATACCACAAAAACACTCCGAGACTACCTGGAGCAGCCCCTAGGGTGGGGGTGCTTCGCCGAACGGTGAGAGCCAGTCTTCGGCAGCCATCCTCAGGGTACGGGCCGGTTATCAGGATCTCAGTTCTCAGGTACGTTTCCGTTCTTTTAATCGCTTATATCTATTACTATCTGGTCATAATGTCGAAGGAATGACTCGAAATGATTTTTGAGTTTGATTGGAATCAGCTGCTCTTGGTCAAGACGAAGGGAACAGCGGGCAATACCGCGGCGGCGAGAAAGCTAAGAAAGTGAGATCACTTATGTCACGGACCAGTCTTCAGCAACTTTCCAGCCTCTCTTATCTCGATTCTGACAGGGTTTACGCTATTTAATAACGCTACAGCATTATTTTATAAACAAAAACACAAAATAATTATTGTGCCTACGGTTGCCAATTCATGAAGTCTCAGAATGTCATACATTTGACTTGATATGAACAAAAATATTAATAAGAAAAGACGTTCTGAAAGTTGGTGCTTTAAGTTATTTATATTTCATTAAATCGTAAGGTAAGACCTTGGTTGGACAAGTTAATAATTTGTATAATTTACCTGATATTATTTACGAGCTGAACTATATCTGACGAAAAAAAAACATTAACTTTAATCTATTTTAGATATCAAAAATTACATTTAAGAAGAGTAAAATGATATATAGTTTATACAAAAGATTACATAAAACTGTCTATCAAAAATAATAAATACTAATAAATACATTTGATTTGAAAACAAAATTTACTGTAGTTTCCTCTGCTTTTGTTAGGTTTTGGTGGCACAGTTTTGCTTGAACATTTTTTATACCGAAACGGTTTTGAGATGACATAGTTTAACGAGAAGAAATGAAAACTATAGGGATATTGTTTTCTGTAAAATGGTAATATTATTTTCCATCTAAAAAAAAAATTTCCTGTATTAATATTAATAATAACAATAAATTATATGGAGTGTATCCAAGGGAAAATAAAATCCAGACTTTTATTACAGCTTTCTATAATTAATTATTATATTGCGGATTTACTCGTATAAAGTTTGCTCATTTACGTGAAACGTATTAATGACTGGAACAAATGGAGCGTTATGAGGGTTGCCACATCTCATGGCTTGTCTAGCCTTTAGCAGGGGTGAAGAAATGTTTCACTGTACCAACACTGAAGAATGTATGTATGAATAGAAGTAGTCGATGATAATAAAAAAAAAAAGTTATGGGTGAACTGTAACGAACTATATTTCGAACACTAGAGCAGCAGTAACATTTTAGGTAATTATCACGCCAAAAATTATAAGCCAGATATAATTGAGCTCAAAATTTGAGTTTTTTTTCGAATACCAGTGGTATAAAACCAATTATGGGCTGGTAGAATTCTCGTAATTGATAAATATGATAAAAAGATAAACATGAATATTTATCTTAACTATTTTTAAGATCTTTAAGTTTTAACCTTGATAATTTTATATTCTCATCTAAACTTCATAAACAGATTTACATTCCCAGATAAAAAAAAATATTAATCCAAAAATAATATTATTTTTTTATTGATATCTAAAACTAAGTTACAAAAATAGTAGTAGCATTAAGTGTTCTGTCTTTTTAATATTATGTGACCATGACTTGTAAGTAAAACACCAATAATTAAACCCCCTATATGACAGTACCATATTCCAAGATCTCGATTCTCTCTTCTTTTTTTTTTTTCTTTGAAGCTGAAAATTAAGGACTTGACTAAGTTTGGAATATGGAAAATAAAAGCTTTTTGAAACCACATAAATTAACTTATATGTCCTAATAAGCATGGTTATAGTCATACTGGTTCCCCTTTTGTAATCTGCAAGAAGTTCAGAGCGCAACAGAAAATGTAAGTCGTGTAAAGTAGTGGATGAGAATTTCTCATTGGTCTCTAACCCAGACTAAGTTCGGGGTAGCGAATTAAAGATAACATAATGATCTAGTGTTATTTTAATTACGGTTATTACATCATAAAAATAAAGTTATTAGAAATAAATTGAAAACTGAATTTCCTAATAGATAACCGTAATTATTTTTTAATGGAGTTCTTTTTTTTTTTTTTTTTTTTTTCTCGTTTTTTTTTTTTACAACACCAATTAGTCATCGTCATAATTTTTTGAAAAATTAGTATACAATAGTTCTTTTTAATACAAAAGAGAATCTTTTTATTCACGATGAGCACTCCAATAGGAACAAAATGAATTACTCATTTGTGATTGGACATTACAAATAGATCATTGTAGCGATAACATTACTTAGCATAGAAATGTAAATTCTTAATGGAACTCCTTTGAGTGATGTAATCTGTTAGAACAATGCCGTCCTTTCAAGTAAACGCACTTAGATTGTTAGCCAGCGTGAAATGATCCGAAAATTACTGGTTAGAATTTTTAGAAACTACATATTTGAATTTTTAGAAACTATTTGAGAAATATATAGTTACAAGATGCGTTAGAATAAATCTAACCATGCATTTTTAAGGTAAGAATAAACTAAAAAGGTTAAATCCTGTTAGCATGTTTACAAATATATTATAGAATACATTTAAAGTTGTCCAATCGTATATTGTTTTGAAGTTTGAGGCTGGTCTTTTTTTTTTTTGGTACAGCATATAATTTTTGTAAATTGTAAGAATTATATATAAGAAAAAAAATATATAAAAATATTTATAAGTATATTTCTAATTATACGTACAATTTAAGTAATAATTTAATCTGAATTAGAGCGTATTTGTAACGTACTCTATTTCCTAAACTGGTCCCTTGAATATAACTATGGGGGACTTAAAGACAACAGGTGGAATCATAACGCATATATTAGTTTTTGCCACTATTTCAGTTATAAATTAAAATATTCTTGGAAAATAAGATACTTAAGAAAATTTGTTAAAACAAAAAAAAAAAAAAAATTAAATTTGGAAATGTAGCGCATGATTAACTTTTCCAACGTATTCGTGTAGCAGTTATTGGAAACAATGATCCAGTTAATACACTTCGCAACAGGAACGCGTCCTAAACGTTAATGTTTCGTTATTTAAACAGGGTTTGAAATTAATAATTAAAAACAAAAAAATAAAAATAAAATCTACTACAAATTTTTATTTGGACTTTTTAAAATCCATTTGATGATTTTTAATGGGAGTGATTGTTATTTTCATCATAAATTAAAAAATGATACCATGACCATTATTTTCAAATTAAATTTTTAGGATTAACAATAACAGTAATAATTTTGGACCAATACTTTTTGAAAATCATAAATATTATATATATATCAATAAAATTTTTGAGTCAGCAATAGTAAGTGGGTGGGGAATATATCAACAATTATCAACAGAACATCTTTATTTCCAAAATTTATTCATTAATTTTGAATAACAAAAAATATAAATAGATGTATAAGAAATGTGTACATTAGTAATGTATACATATATATTAAATTAATTTGCTTGTAACAGGTGATTTTTATTATCACAATTTAATCATTATTATTTGTGTAATACCGAATTACTCAGTGAATTTTTATTTTTATTAGTATTTATTTTCATTCCAATAATAAACATCAAAGATCGATCTAACTTTTTACATATAAATCGAGCATGATTTTCAATTAAAAATCAAAAATAATAATGATGATTAATGAGTAACCTACTGTTAGTTTCAAAGATTATAATATAAATTAAAATATTATTGAAAAATAAGATACTTAAGATAATTTGTTTAAAAAAAAAAAGTTTAACTTGGAAATGTAGCGCATGATTAAACTTTCCAACTTATTTGTGTAGCAGTTTTTGGAAGCAATGATCCTGTTTATACACTTCGCAACGGTAACGCGTCCTAAAAGTTAGTAATTCGTTCATTTAAACAAGATTTGAAATCGATAATTAAAAAAAAAAAAAAAAAAAAAAAATCCACTACAAATTTTTAAAATCCATTTTTTTTGGTATAAAACAATCATTGCGTGTATTATTATTTTTTTCTAATCCTCCAAAATATTTATTTACAAACGAACAAAGAGTTACAAGTAGTTCTTGTATAACCTCTCCTCGGTATTTATATTACCTCACACACGATAACCGAGCGTTCTAATCCATGAATCTCGAGCTTTAAAATCCAAGCTGTCGGTTTTTAGCTAAGAAGATCTGACAGAAAAAGTTATGAAATTATTTGTAGTTCCGCACACAGAGGAAAATTTGAATATTTATTTGTTCCTCTAAAGTTCTTGCAATTAGGTATCCTAAATTAATGAAAGAAAAAAAAATCTATTCGGAAAAAAGAAGTTGCTTAAAAACAGAGAAAATCAGGTCCTTATGAATAAAAAACGTTTTTATATACTTTTTACAAAATACAAAATTACGAAGTTCTCCCTACTCCTAAAATTGAATTAATTACAGCATTAATGCACAGTCAATCATTTTTTATGAAAAACAAAAATTACAAAACACAGGGAGAAATTAACAATTGTAAATAAAATACTTTTTATAACAAATAGGTTGGGATTAGTTCCAAAATTTTATCCATCATAAAGTTCAATTCTATATATACAATTAAGAACAAATAATAGTAACATAGGGACATTTATCGTTTATTTATCTATTTATTTTTTACTTTTGTTAAATAAAAGCCTTAGATATATAATTATCGAATGGAATCATTTTGTCCCTTTATAAAGTGTAAGATGAGGAGATTCATTAAAACTATTTCTTTGTGTTCGATTTTAATCAAAGTAAGAGGTTCCATGAAATGATCCAATAGATTGCTGGCCCTTGCAGGAAGCTTTCACTAGAGCGGGTATATAGTTACGTCATACAACTTCCGTTCTCATACATTCTTCTTTCTAGTAAAATTATTTTTTAAAGGACTTAAACAAACAAATAATAATAAAAAAAGGAGCAAAAAAAGCAAAGATTCCAGTTAAGCAAGAAAAGGTTTCATTTTTTAAGTCACTGTTACAATAGAAATGAAGAATTAACAACTACTTTTAAACGTTTACCAATATTTATATATCAGATAATTATATTTATTTGCGTATTCTAGAAAAGACTTATAATCAAAATTTGATTAGTTAATAAAGAATCAATCGATGATGTATATATACATAAAATTTCATGTAAATTATTCATGTGTACATTTTATGTTTATTACTGTATTTAATAAACAGCCGAACTTAGAGGACATTGTGATAGAATTGATAGGAGAATGGATCATTTAAAAAAGCAATGTTTTCCAAAATTAATTCTATATAAAGATGATGGGTACATGATGAGAAGATGGGTACAGTATTAACATCACTCAATGTGATCCATACACCAATACACCACTTAAGAAAACTGTGTCTGCAGCTGATTTTTACGTCTATATGTTGATGGAGTGAGAAGATGAAGAACTTTATTTCAGTTACGTCAATCTCCTCAACCAATTTATGCTTGATATGCACGCAAAAATAGAAACAGAAAGACTAAAATTTATTCGAAAAAGACAAACAAAGTTGAGAAGTGGAGACTATATTCACTTGAAGGATGCCATAAGAAAAGCTGATGATCTGGTATCAGAGCTGGGTAAGATGGTAGTGCTGCCTCAAAGCTTCACTGGAAGAGACTTCATTTGTATATAATTTTTGTAAATAAATGATTTGTTATATTGTAAAATCATGTTTCATATTATATTATTACGTTATTCTGATAAAAGATAGATAAAAGTTCTGGAATTTTACCATTTAATAAAATAAATTCATTTAGAAAACTATTCCGCATTTTTGCCTTATCGAAAAAAAAAAAAAAAAAAAAAAAAAAAAAAAAACACCTCGAGAAGAAATCAGATCCGTTAATTTTTTTTCTCAGATATCTATCAGCAGGTTGTTTAAGATTTTTATTTGATTCCTGTTAAAGAAACTGTTTCATATTTCAATTGTTGTATTCGAAGAAAGTTTTTTAGAATATAATAAATGCTTGAATCATTTAAAAATAAACTACACACAATATTTTTTGGGTAAATAACCTAAGCGCTTTCCTTGCCATAATTCCAAATTATTTTGAATAAAAATCATGATTTATTTAAATAAATCTTTTACTTAACAAAATAAATATACATATATCATATTGGGTTTGTTTACAAATTGATTTATAGTTCAGTGAGAATAGATAATTATAGGATAACTCAATGTATTTGATATGATCTTATTGCTTTATTGTTGTTATAATGTTCTTATTTACAAACTGTCTTTAATAATTTCAATAATGCCCTTATTTTATTGATGTTAATGGATTATAAAATATACAAAAATATAAAATATAAAAATGAATCATTCTTCATTATGCCTAAAATCATTATTTCAGGAGTAATTATATTGCTATCGTCATCATTGGAAAAAGAAAAGGCTTTCGTTGTACGGATAATGACTCAAAGGATAGTCAGTCGCTGTAGATGTTCAACAACAATATTCAATTACCGACCATGGCTATTTGTGTCATAAATTCCTAAGAAACTTTTGAAATCACTTAAAAATGTTTACTTTGATAGAATCAACTTTATAGTCTGTCTATAACTTGAGGAACCGGTGGGTGGAATATAAGGTATCAATAATTATTCGGAAATAGCGTTTATTTCACAAAAAAAAAAAAAAAAAAATTCTATGATTTTTTTACATAACAATTTATGATTTAAATATTTATATGCAAAATGTAATATTTGTATACCTTAAATTTTTATTTAAAAATAGGATATTAAAAATTTGACAAACAAGAAAATAATTATAATTTTCAAATTTATTTTGAACGATAATGCTAAAATTAGGGCAATTGAACTAAAGTTGAATGGTTTTAAAAAAAAAGGTCGGTATGTTTAAACAAATAAAACATATACATAAATATATGTTTTTTTTTTTAAATGTATAAAATGAATAGTCCCTTGAGGATTACAGCTGTGTCATCCCTTCAAGGGGTTGATGTTTAAACAATATTTCATTGGAGAATTCAAACAGCAGAAGAATAATTAAATGACCAAGATGATTTCAGCAGTCACTCCATCATCCTTCATGTTAGGTGACAACTAATGAGAAATCATTCATAACCGCCGAAACTTTGCTGACGTACATAAAAAAGCTGTTGATCTTTTAATTTTTAAAATCATCGTATAGAATAAGCCTTGAATCATTCTACAGATTTCACACATCGTTAAACTTGGAGAAAAGTATACAATATATAATTTGGGGAAAGAGCCTTATCGATTTATTATTTTCGTAATTATCCAAAACTGAGAAACTTAATTGTCATAGTTTTGGAATATCTATAATTTTAGTATTACTTTCATAGTAAATATTATTATTATATATGATTATTCTTTTTAGCTTTTTAGTAAATTTTAGCTGTTTTGAAACTAACGAGCTAATGGACATAAGATAATCCCCACTTTGAGTGACCATATTATATCTGATGATTTGAAATAACCTCTTTGAGGAATAGAAAAATTAACCTAACTGTGAGATTCTATAAGGAACTGCGATTAAAGAAGGGAAGTAATTAAAGTTGCTTTTTGAGAATCACTTTTTCATGACAAGCGATAAGTTCTAGTTTTCTTTCCTGTTTCTTTACTTTTAGATTCACTGAAAAAAAGGAAATTGGAAAATAATAGATGTTACAAACTGCTTAGCATATGTTTATAATATTATCCATCTTATCAAATGCTTGTCCTGAAGGATTGCTGGAAAAACAAGAAGGGGTTGTATCAATGTAACAATTAGAAATGAACTAGGAGTCTTCCCAATGAAGGAGGTTCTTGAGGCTCGCCAGCTAAAGCGGTTTGGGCATGTCAGAATGGAGGAACATCGAGATCCACTGAAGACCATGGACTATATCCCTGGTGGTAGAAGACCCCGAGACCGTCCAAATATGTTGTTCTTGGAATATGACGACCGTTTATGCAGAAAGAAGGGAAGAAATTTCGCTAAGCCAGAAACCTGGCAACTGAAAGAGAGCAGTGGCATTCATGGCTGGACGCTCCCCTACGCTAAAAAGCCCGTTACAAGGAGCTGCATAAGAAGAAGAAGAATATTTTAGTTATGAATTAGTACCATTAAGATACAGTCTTCACTTTTTCAAGTCAATTGTCATCAAAAAGCGGTTGCGGGCCGAAAAGAAATCTATATCCTATACAGAATAGGATTAAACAGATCCTTGAAAAACACCTTAACCTTAAATGTATCCGTATAAGACAAGTTTCATGACAGCTTAGAAGTCTCTTCTTAGGGAAAGGAAAGATTTAAACTTGTAAGAATTTAACTTTAGATACAGTGATTGGGAAATGATTTTTCTGTAAACACGAGCCAACAGATTTTTTGAATAAGTGCCTGTATTTTAGCATTTCTCAAGGTATCATTTCATAGTCATGTAAATTAATTTTAATTACTTTATAAAACAGTTCTAAATAACCAAATAACCTCCAAAAAATGTTTAAACAATGTACCATAACATCTGTAAATAGATCTAGATTGCGAAATGTAATTTGAAACGCCAGTGGTTTACTTGGAGTCAATGTTAGATAACGCTTTTTAAAAGACAACGAGGCGGTGATAGCTTCTTAAAAGGGTGTGATATTTCGAAAGCGTCTGAATCTTTTAACTTTACCGAACCTAGCGCAAACTAGGTCGCAGTCTCGAAAAGGTTTTTGGAATCATGGATGATATTTATCCCCAGCTTTACGACTAAAATAAACGATGGGAATAAAAATTCCAGGTATGTTGGTCTAAGATATGTGATAAAGTGTTAAAAAAAAATAAACGACCATCTCATCAAAAATTGGCTTGATCATTTTCAATTTTTAAATCATGATATTTTTGTTATATTTAAGTTTTAGGAAATCTATAACGAATTTTAAATAAAAATGTTTTATAGACTAAATGTGAATAATTTGTTTAGCTGAAAAGTGGAAAAATGTTTTGAAAGTTTTTGGCCAAGTTGAACCGGGAATTTCACAATTCTGTCTCAATGAATACTATAATATCGTACATTTATTGGTTGTGTCTGTATTTACAAAAAATGTGCAACTAAATTGTTCAAAATTTCTATGAGCTGAAAGTAACGGAATTGATGAAGACGAAAAGAATTGACCTTCTTACCGAAAAATAAGAAAAAACTCCCAATGAAATATAAATAGAAAAAATATATATATTGTTACAAGATTTGACAGAGATTTAGTTTTCGCGACACACATAAGGAAGAAGTATGCGGTTTTAAGTAAATGTCACAAACTTGGGTATTTTCTAATCTCTCCACACTTCAGCTAACGCCTAAAAATACTTATATATAATAGTTTAAACATGGCAAAAAACATTTTAATGTGTAATGGATTATTTTGAGAAATTTGTAAAGCTCCTGGAAAACAAAAACTGTAAAAATCCATAAATTGTTAACATAAACAGCCTGGAATATTATATCAAAACTGACTTTTCGCTCTTCTTAATTCCTTAAAATATTTGATTAACTCATTATTTAATAGTGTTACAATCCTACCAGCTTCAATAGTGGCAGAGTGATGTTATCCAAAAAGATTTATGTAAGACTGATAAGGTTGTGGAACCAGCAGTGAGCCATAACACTGATTCAAAATTGTAGGAGTGATACGAAAACGTATTCTAGATACAATAAAATAATAATAAAAAAAAAAATGCGGAAAAAAAGAGTTCTTGAAATGTTTCTTCCCCTAAACTCTTATCTTTTCAAAATTATCCGAGAAGGTTTTTCATTAGTTTAGAAAAACGGAAGAATCTTAAATACACATGACAATGACTATGATGAAGATTCGCTTCTAAATATTCATTAGGTAGGTGGACTACAATTAAAGCAGAGACATTCATCTTTTAACTATGTTTACACATTTTATGCGTCTAGTTATGTTGTGGAATCAACTCCTTGGTTTCTGGTTTTATATGAACTTATCATTTCAGAATTTAAGTATATGAAACTCCTTATCCCCGCTCCTAAATATTAGACTCCTGATAAAAGTTATATATTTAGTGAATCTAGAAGTTTTTTGATGGCTGACTGGAAACACTGGGACAATGATTACATATACACTTTTTACTGGTAATAACAACTTTTCTAATCGCAATTTCTTCTTTATCATTCGGCATTCCATGGAACTGTGGAACAATTTTTTTAAAAAGGTTTCTGAAATAAAATTACACAAATATCTGTTATCAGAGATTCTTTCAGCAAAGATGAAATGGCTTGTCCGCCCAACTGTTTCCCCAAACATTTTAACTAACTCAAGTTGCGGAACCCCATTGATGGAATTAAATGCTATTCCCTGCTTTTTACTTGGGTGTTCAACTGTCTGTGGCTTAGAAGTTATGGAAGCAAAGATTGTACATTGTAGTTGTTGGTCCGATCTTTACAAAAAGTCATAAACATTTCAGTTGCTGTTCTTTAAAGGCGAATCTACACTACCAGATAAGAAACTGACAGGGATTTAAGCTTCAAATAGCACACATGGCGATCACAAAAATTTCTTGTGTGTTGATTACAGTTTTACGTGCCGTGTACAACATCTCAAGTTAGAGGCAGCGTGAACTTACAATCTAATACAAATAGATAAACCACATTAAAGTAATATAAGATAAAAAGTCATGAATTGAATTGAAAAACTTTAAACGTCGTAGAACTATACACAAAAGCGGCAACGGAGTTAAACGCCAGATGACGTAGCATCCTTCTATATAAAAGTCACACTTTTTTGCTTAATTTTTTAAGGAAGTATCCAATATCAATATTAAATGTCAGTCTACTATCTTTGATTTCAATTAGTACTATAATGATTCTACTCATCCTTAAAAAAACAAAAACAAAAAAACATGACGTGGTTGTAATTTTCTTTGGACTGTAAATGGTTTGACTAAGAATGCAAAATACAACTATGTGTGTGTGTACACAACGTGAAAGCTAGCTCAAACTTGACAGCACCAAATTTAAAACAGTCAGATGTGTTTTAAATTTAAAACATACAGCATGATCACGTGATCTAAATTCAAGACCAAGCATAGAATTACAAGACTGAATCGCCCACTCAAAAGTCACCCACAGCTAATGAATAAAAGTTAAATTACCACCAAAATGCACCAAATGTCAATGAAAATAACAATATTACACATTTTAAAATGGAAATAATAATACAAGCAGAAAAAAATAATATCCAGGAAAATAAAGACGCTTCAAAATTGTTAAAAAAAAAAAAAAAAAAAAAAAAATAAAGCATTATTTAGTCTCAGTGAAATAATAAAATATATAAAAAAAAATTTACAAAAACTTAGTTTTTGTATATAATTATTAATAGTTTTTGACGTGAGAATGGTGCCTCAAACCATATGCAATGGTACACGGCACCATAAAATATGTAAATAAATAAAACATGGTAATATAGTGCCCAGACTAATTGAACTCCTACCAACTTAGTTTCCTAAGTACCAGAAGGAATAATTCTCATATTTTCTGCAGTATTCGTGCCCCAAAATTATTAGGTTTAAATTCTCCGTTATTATGTATCGTTTGTCACATCGCTTGCAAGAAACAAGGACACACGTTACGAAATCAAAGTAGTCCCAGTTCGCCGGCTGACTCAAATATATCGCAAGCAATTGTTGATATTGACCCAAAGGTAATAAATACTAATTATCATACTGAACTAGGTCCGATCGCTTGGAGAATAAACAATGTTCTCGCTAAGGGCCATGCCTTTCAGCCGCAGTAGGTCGTTGTTAAACATAACTAAATGAATTTCATATCTTGATCATTATTGCTAAAATATAGTTCGGTTAGACTGATTCATTTTAAAAAAAAACATATTCTTTAAAAATCACCACCAATTAAATTAGTCCTGTCTTAGGAACCAACATCTGATTCTATAAAGAAGTTTTCTGAATTTATGAAAGAACATTTTCTCAGCTATAGCTTATTTTATTTAATAATATCTACAACTATACACATTATATACAAGTAAATTAAAGAAAACAATAACAATGACATGCCAATAACGTGTAAAGAACTACTAACTAGTAGCACTTCAATAAAAGTTTTAAATGAGAAGGTCTCATGGTCATCTTCTTTTCAGACGCCTCGGAGGGTTATTGGGAAACAAGTTGGGAGAATAGTGGATTCGAGTGGGTATGGAGTTTACTTTGAAACGATACGGACCTGGTTTGGACCAAACCAGCAACATATGGAAAATTAAGATAATAATGGATAAGTTTGTTTGTGATATAATAAGGAACATTGAGGATTTTACAACGGGTTTCTGATTGTATGGATTGGATACGATAAGCATTGGAAGGTTTAGTGAAGCCCCAAAGCTTAACTCCGTATATCCAAATGGGTCTAATTATTGTTACGTGAATAAGTTGTTTGTAATTTATTAGGAGCTATTAAGGCTTGACCAGAAAATGTTGGAGCTGTCAGAAAAGACGAGCAGTTTCTTGTCTTTTAAGTCTATTATGTAGTATATGCCTGTTCTAATTTTATAATCACGTCGTTTTCTCTGAAACTATCAGGTTTTCTTAACAATGCATTTTACTATACATTTATTCATTTTCTAAAATGAATTTCTTTTTTGAGAGAACAGTCAAGGCGTTACATGCAATTTTATCACTGATGTATATAGTGATGCTGCACTATGTTTTTTTACATCTACTCCAAAATTCTAGTAAATTATTTTTAACTTTAAAAAGAACTTAAAAAAGAAACCAAAAAAAAAAAAAAAAAAATTAAATAAAACATTCCAATGGTCTTCAAATATACATTTAATTTTAAAAGTTAAGAACGATACACAGACAGCTTCAGTTAAAAAAAAATCACTTATTGGTAAAATTTATCATCATATTCAGGTTATTATTTTTTTATTTTACACGTTTTCAAGAATATAATATTATTTAATCTAGAAATACCTGTTAGCCAACGAGATAACAGTAATCCAATAAATTTTCTTTGGAATGTTACAACATGTTATTATGTAGATATTTTTTAATATTTGAAGATTTTCAAAGAAGGAAAACAAAGCTTACCTGAAAGTATTGAATCCATCGCGGTTAACCCCAAAGAAATACTACAAGGTAGGCTGCCAATTCGACACTAAACCTGGGTTTGATTTTTAAAATCTCCTGACCTCAACTCTAATTCATTTTTTTGCTATAAGAAATTAATGCAAATATAATGATGACACATTATTATTCTGAGATTAATATTCGTGATATGTTTAATTAATAAGAATACATGACATCACAAAAAACCATAAATCCAAAGGATTGTATTAATTTATTTATATTTTAGAATAATTTGTGCTTTCGATTAAACTTTTTCAATAAAACGGTTCTAATAGGATTGAAGGGTTTGGTGGATGAAGGGGTTAAGTAACAAAACAAGATTTTGAGTAATTTATGTTTAATATATATATATATATATATATATTTTTTTTTTTTTTTACATTTTCCTTTAGCGTAAAAAATGTTACAACTCCCCTTCATCTTCTTCATATCTCCTTTTATAGTTGTTATGAAATATTCAAATTTTTTTATCTAACACTTGTGCACATAAATCCTTCATCCAATTAACTGGATTGTTTTTTTTTTTTTAAATACGACATAACCCCTTTTTCTAACAAAAAACCCCTTCAATTTATGTCTATCAATATGACATATTTAATTTATTCTTACGTATTTAGCTATATGAAGAATAAAATAAAATATATTTCTTCTGATTACACATACGTATGTGAGATAAACAGCTAAAAATTTCATTAAAATGTTGGATAATAAACCAGAACTTAAAAGACAAGAAACTGCTCTTCACTGCCGACCACTCCAACATTTACTATACAAGCGTCCAAATCTCCCAATAAAGTACAAAATACTTTATTCGACTGTAATTAGACCCAATTGTACATACGGAGTTGAGCTTTGGGGATCCACTAAACATACCAATCTTTCTTGTATCCAATCCTTACAATCCAAAATCCTTCGTAAAATCTTCGATGCTCCTTATTATATCACAAACAAACTTTCATAAAGATCTTAATGTTCAATATGTTATTGATTTGTCCCATACCAGATACCTGTTCTTTCAAATTAAACTCCGTACTCACTCGAATCCACTAAATTTGCCTCACATTCAATTCCCGATAATCCTCCAATGCGTCTGAAAAGAAGATTGTAAAGTTTTATTGAAGTGCTATTAGTGAGTAGTTTACATGTTATTGACACGTCTTTGTAATAATTTCCTCAACTTTTTTTTTAATGTTAAAAATGAAACTGTTGGATTATTACAAAGTATTTTTTAATTTCGGAATTTGCATTCCTTCAATTTAAGAGATAATCAGATACAGTTTTTATAGCACAGAGTACTGTATAAGTAAGCTGATATTAACATTGAATGAAGTGTATGCAGAGCATTTGGCCAGGAAAAAAAAAAAAAAAAAAGCTTTCTTTTGAATGACAATTAGAAAGCTAAGATTTTAATTAGAGTCCCCTAGTAAAGGACAAAAAAAAGAAGTAAGTTTTTGGGCACTTGAACTCCCTCCCCCATGAGGAAGTCGTAGCTACATCCAAGATAAGAAGGATACATCCGTGTGATAATACAATATATATATAATACAATATATCTACATAGCGTATTCTACCTGTACCATTAAAACACAGTAACCTTCTTGGATCCGGTACTAGTTCTTGACTATCAGTCGAGTAAGAAAATAGTGATTTTACTGTTAAAATCACACTTAACCATCAGATCTTTCCCCAATTAAGGATACCCACTTTATAAAGGCTAAATTTACCTCAGGAGAGTTTCCCGAATCCAGGATCGAACCTATTTATTCTATACAATAAGATAATTCGTTTCAATTATGATATACGTTTTATTTGAAATAGGCTGCTGAATAATTACCTTTTTTAATGTAGAGTAATTAGACAAATGTTTAATTTGGAATTCAAATACAAGACTAAAACGAAAGGTTCATAATAAACTCACTGCTTATCCAAATCCACTTGATGCACAACTTGCTTCCCATTCCATTCCTGGCAATCCTCCGAGGCGTCTGAAAAAAACATGGCCTCGTGATCTGTTGTAAATATTCATTAGAGTACTACCAATGGGTAGTTCCTCTAAAAGTTTTATTCATACCATTATATCTCATATATTTACTAGATGTGTTTTATAATACAATTTTAAATTTCTATTAATAAAATAATTACAAAAAAAAAAAAAAAAAAAAAAAAAAAAAAAAAAAACCAAAGGAAACTGCTCAACGTTTTCGACTTCTTCATCATTTACTAGAAAAACGTACAGATCTCACGATTTACAACAAAAGACTCAATTGCATGGCAGTTATCAGACCTATTTGGACATATGTAACTGAGCTTTGGGGCACCCCTAAACCATCTAAATCAATTCGTATCCAATCCTTGCAATCCAAAATCCTTTGGAAAATTCTTAATGCTCCATACTTTGTTGATAAACCACCGAGGTGTCTAAAAAGAAGGTTGCCTCGGTACCATCTTATAAAATTTTCATATAAAATTATAGTAGTGCTACCACTGGGTAGTTGCTTCACAAGCAATTGTCATGTTATTATGTACATTATTATCACATTTACTTGTTGTTTATTTTATGTACATGTATCTAAATTTCAATAAATCGATAAATTAAAAAAAAAATTGGAGTAAATAAACTTTTCCCAACATTAACAAACATAAATAAATGGTTAAACCTCAACTCATCGGTTCCGATTGTCTCTTTCCAGAAGAAAACCAAACCAAGACATTTAGTCAATAATAGAGTAAGCAGCCGTTTAGTTTGTTTTCTTACGATCCGTTCTCAATATATCTAACTATAACTCACGTTGAGTCTACACAAAAACAGCTTGTTGCATTAAGTATAAGCTGAAATTCGAAAATCTAGTTAAAAAGGTAAAAAAAATAAAAAAATAAAGAATGGTCAAGAATCTCTCCATTTCTTTCTCTAAAATAGTTTGTATAACCTAGCTCCGCATTTATTAAAAAAAAATCTGACTATTTATAGTAATTTATTTCACTAACGAACTTTAAGCAAGTTTATAAGCCAGAAAACTATGCCACTGAGCTGAAATAAAGAGTTTGAATGTTAGTATATTTGTCGTTAACATACTTTAAAAATTGTTTGAGGAAAACTAAGATTTCCCACATTTAAGCAGTTGAGACACGGTTGAACGACACGCTACTTTTCAAAGGATGGACACAAAAATCGACCTATTATTAAATTTAATTTATAGACACGCAGAGAAGAATATGGGCTATTACTATTACTTTTTTTTCTATGATTCAAATATTATTTTGATAAGAATTTGCTGAATTATGGCTGATTGATATTATAACTCTGATGTTTAATAAGATAAGCAAAAGCATAGTATTAACTGCTCAAGAAATTCAATTTATTGATACATCTTCATTACTTCCTTGAAATATTTTTAATATTGACGGGTCACTAAGTATTTTCCGGTTAAAGCTGCTTTCACATCTAATAAATATCCAGAAAATTGATGATACGGGTTGATTGGTAAATTGCTTCTCTGTAATTTCATTATGACACCTTCAATCTTCCAGTCCTATCGAAATGGGTTTAATCAGAGTGACTGATGGAAAATACCGTTAGGTTGCTACGATTTAAATTCCCAATATCTGAGAAATGATGCTTACAGTTTATCGGACAAAATCAACCCATGATACATCTGAATCGTCAGCTATTTTTTATCACGAGACATGGTAAATTCTTAAACTTTTGAAAAGAACAAGCAAGTATTCATTGCCTCTCGTAAAAGTAAAAATACAAGGTTAATTACTTGAAGTACGCATGATGGAATAGACGGATTAATACAATAAGGATTCATGAATTAGTCCCAGATCACTAAATGAACAAAATTAAAATGAAGAAATTCAAACCATATACCCTATAACCAGCAATAAAGGATGCAGTAAAATCATGATTGACATTTGAAAAATAAATCCGTAAAAAAATATTAATAATATATACTTAACACCTCAGATGACAAAAACCCCGAAGAATGAAATTTTGATTCCATATAACGGCTCGATATACACCAAAGTCCGAAAGGAATTAAGAAAATTAGATTTAAATCCCATATCTAAAATAGATAAATCATTGTCACTCTATTTCCTCCCCCTTAAAAGAGATTTAACCCTAACAAAAAAACCGATATATATATATATATATATGAACTAAAATGTAATGACTGACAGGAAAAACTCATCAGTAAATCAAAGGTTAAAAGAATATCCGTAAATGTTTAACATTAAGAACAGAGATTCCTACTTCGCTATTAATTTAGATTAAAATAACCATAAATTCAGCAAGAACTCGAGAGTGACACTAAAATACATTACGTACAAAATAGTTTAAAATTAAATATTTACTAACCATTAGAAATGATAAATTCGCTTTAAAACAATTTTTGCTTAAATGACTTGATAAATGTATTCAATATTCCGATTTTAAATTTGTTTCCAGAAAGGAACAGAATAACCGACTAGTCATAGGGAAAACCTGAGGAACTGCCTATTTACTAATAAATGAAGAGATCAAAATGCATTTACCTAACTACCCAACTCTCCCTTCGTTTTATTACACTCAGTCTACTTTAGGTCCTGGTACCTTTTAGAAGCCCTACTATTTCGCCTCCTTGGGTGAATATCAGTAAGTTCTTTGAATTTGACGTACATTTGAAAATTTAATATATATAATCTCTGTACCAAATTTCAGATTTTTTTAAAAATTGATGATGAATGTTTAACATTTAAAACAACTTCTCGAATAAAATATTGAATATAGAAGTTGCAAATAATCGAAACTTAATCTTTTTGTATTTTAGAGTAAATATTTTTAATCTCTAAAATCACCATTTTCTTCCGCACAACAGTTTTCTCTTTATAGAGAAATAATTCAGTATTTTACGTACTGATCCTAATGCATTCTTTCCTCTTTTTAAATTACTCACACATGCACGTTTTAAGCAATCCGTCTATGAGCTTTCACTCTAATTAACACAAGCTAATATTATTAGAAATAGCATAGCTAACATCATATAATACAAAACAGTTTCAAGTTAGAAGATAACAATTTTTAAATATCCTTTCGTCGGCTTTGAGGAGTTTTTTTAAATCTTAAGGTGACCACTTGAAGTTCGGTACACTGTTCTCGAGCAAAAAACCCTGGACAAACACCACCCACCGATCTTGAGCGATTTGTCACTTCCTTCACCAGACCAGAAAGGGCTGGTCATGGGATTATTGGTGTGGAATCATTCAAATCTATTTGATTCTGTAATAACGCTTGTTTTATGCTGGTTTATCTTGAGGTTATTTTGAATTTAGTTGCTATTATTTGTCTAAATATTTTAAATCCTAATTTGATAAAAAAATATTTAAAGTTTTAATAAATGAATGGAGCAGGCAGTATCACATCAGTTTAATGAACAATTGAAGTATTATTTTATTCATGTAATGAAGCCACACACTAATTTACTTTGCCCAGAAATTTAACCTATCATGAACTAGGAAGCTTTTGGAGGACACAAAAGCGATAACTAGAGAATACGCCTACGAACTGATCCTTGAAGTATATGATATCCTATGAATAGGTATTGCTTTTTAGCAGCTGGAGGTATTGTACCTTGCATGAGATATCAATAAGTCTAAGTGTTCGAAATATTAAATGTATACTGTGATATAGAAGTCAATCGGTCATAGCAGTACTCTTTTTTTTTAGTATTCTGTAGTAATTGTGAAAATCCATCAAATTTCATCGGCATTGTACTCCTTGGCATCAATTTATTTCACATTTGACGGCATCTTTCCATGTTGTGAAGTGTGAAATAAGTTGTTATTAAGGAGTACAATGCCAACAAAATAAAAAATAAACTTTATCTGTGACATAGTGTCAGAATAATAATAATGAACAATTACTGGTACAATTGTCTGGCCGTATTACTTACAAATTAAATGATTCAGTAACTACGGCACATATTGTCAAGAGGAAAAAAACAAAAAAAAACAATCATATAAAAAAAAGATAAAACAATTCTACATATTTAGGGAAGATTGATTGTTCAAGAAGTGTAAAAATAAATTACTTTTTATAGGAGTAAGGGAAGCAGCTTTACGTATAAAAGTGGGTAGGAAATTCCAGAAGGAAGTAGCACGAATGATGGAGGATTATTTTAACGAAGCTGTTCTATGTGAGGGTTTAAATAGATAAAAAGATTGGGACCTTGTGTTTAGGAGCTGGATAGAAGAATATAGAGTTATTAGGCGAATAATAATGAATAATGAAATATGATTATAAAAAAAAAAAAAACCTCCTTCAACAAAAAGTGAGAATATAAAATCATTCATAGATATGAAAGTCAACAATTTCTAGAGTTTACAAACATTTCAAACGTTTGTATAAGGACATCGAAATGAGAATAATACTATTTTCTAAATATGATTATATTTTCGCTATTTTCGATTTAAAAAATAATCTAAAATGCAAAAGTAACCAGAATTAATTGGATTTTATCGTTCATAAGTTACACATATCTATTTGGCAGTAAAGAATTTCTGAGGCTATTTATGAATTTATTTCTTTTCCTGTTAATATTTAACCATTGAACTATTTCCATAATAAATATTGTATTATAATGGTAATTTTGCCTGATTATTAAAATAACACACCGCCATCAATCGTTTACCGTCAGTCTACATAGCATATCTTATTAAATGATAGAGCATCGGTTATTTATCCTATAGTTTTTAAAACAGCCATAGGAAATTTTATTACATAAACAGACTAATGTTTTCATTGACATTAGGGTATGCAAGCCTTGTTGTAAATTGTTATAATGGCTAGATATATCGAGAAAAAATCCTATGTCATTCATAAAAGTCTCTAGGTCTTGCATAAACTCTATTGAAAAATGTTTCCCATCAAACAACGGCTGAAAAAAATAAAAAATGAAACAACTAATTTTCTTGGGCCATAGGAACGGGTTGGATCAACTTTCACTGCTTCCTCTAAACACCTTCACACATCTCCAGCTAACAAATTTTCTAACAAAGGAAGTAGATGTTGCCGTGAGCAGCATAAACGATTATTTGTTAGCGAATACAGGTACAGTCAGCATTGTAAGTGTGGTAAGATATAATATTTATTTGGGAATGATTGGCTCAGTAGTTTTCGTGGTTAGTGACCATTATACATCCACCAATATTATAAGGGATTGTTTGTTTATTTCGTTTAACGTCACTTTTATGCTGCTATGGCTAATCGGACGATGCTACGGTGGGAGTCCTAAATTTTGCCTATCCAGGTATAATTAGGATAGGGATCTTTAACGAGTACCTGACATCGCACAGGCTCGGGACCCCCATTTTACGTCCCTTCCGAAGGACGGCATAGCTAAGGATTTTTTACTCCCTTTAAAAAATCCTAAGGTCATCTGCCGGGCTGCGAACCCGCGATCTTGGGTTTAGTAGGTTGCTATGCTAACCACTACACCACAGGTGACCCCCCTTTATAAGGGATTATAAATATTATATATACATCAGTATTTCATCTATACTATTATATATATCAATTTGTCGTTTGTGATCATTAAACACAAAAACTACTTAACCAATCTGCCCAAAATTTTCACCACATCATCTTTATAGTTCCAAGAAGGTTTAGCAATAATGAAACCTACTGATCTTCTATTAAGTTGTTATTTAAAAAGCGATATGTGGTTAACAGTGAATTTTGAAAATTGACCGATATGTGGCGAGCGTGGGAGCGCCATTCTACATGGGAGATCACAAAGGTACGGTGTTAAGTAGTGCTTGAAATTGATAATAAAATTTACTTGTATTTAATTAAATTAATAAAAAAGATTTAAATATTTACTGCGACATATGGGTCACAGTGAAGTTTGAAAATCGACTGATATGTGATTGGCACCATTCAGCAATGAAGTATACAATGGTAAAACTACTGAGCCAACCACATTTTAACAAAATTATCTTCACAGTTCTAGGAAGGTTTAGGAATAATAAATTTTGCAATAGTAAAAATTTAAATGTTGAGTGGCAGAAACGAGGTTTTTCCAATCGTCATAAATTAGAATTCAACCATATGAAATCAATAAAATTATATTGTCGAATACAAATTATAATCAAAATGTCGATTCTTTGCTTTTTGATTTTGTGTGTAAAAATATGATTCATGGGCTATTAGTTGTAGATAGAGCAATAAAACATAAATTATTAGTTAAAATTATATAAGTTCTTTACTTGTGAGAGAGCGGTCTAAGCAGTGACGGGGAAGCTAGTAAATAATATGTCGGCCATAGAATTGTTTCCATGATAATATTTCAATACCGATTTAAACAATACATCAAAATACATATTACATTTTAATTTTTATATATTTTAAACTATAATATAATCGTAGTTTTGAAATCAATGCTTCAGTTTCTAAGAATAAATACGAAAGTGATTTTATTCATGAAGGCCATTTTTATAAACGAATAGGTTGAAACGTGTTTGCGAAAATACAAGCTAATGCTTGTATATCATTTAATGTTCTAAAAAAAATAAAATAAAATAATTAAATCTTACAAAAAAATATATTGACAAAGATATTAACCAAATAATATTAAATTTATGATAATGTTAAAATGGTTTACTACGGTTTTTACATTGGATAAAATATTTTGAAAATTCAAGTTACAAAAATATATGTAGCTATTTGAAAGGTTTTTCGAACTGCATTTATATGAGAGGTCTCAAACGACAATACCTTTAATATAATATTAGTATTCTCATTTTAAAACTAAATTGTTTTTATGAATAATTTACTAATGATTTATGAAAAAATGTGGCCGAATAATTATGCGACATTGACAGAAACATGGATAATAAGGATAATCACAATTTTGACTCTTTTTAAACATTTTATTTTATTTTATCTGATCTTAAAAGTCGTGCATCGATAATTTTTCTATAAGGTTTTATTTTTTTGTTCTATTTACATTTATATTGTCCTTGTCTCTTCATGATCACAGGGAAAATTAATGTATTCTTGAGGACGCAACGGTATAAAATTAGTAAATGCATGTAAACTATTGCCAATTTCTTCTTCCTGCTGGCTTGAGTTGAATTTATATATTTTATCAAAGAAAAGCAGAAAAGAGGATATCCAAAAATTTCAATCAATTGCATAATTACCAAGAAAAGATTTATAATTTATATTATATTTGTAATTATCATTATTTTTAAACTAATTATTATTATTTGTTTCAGGTATGATGACGAAATACTGATCATTAGTGCTGGGTAATTGTGATTCAGGTTTTGTACTTCTTTAAAAAATAGTTTTAATATGTAAAATTTTTCAAACTAATAAGACTCAACATTAACATCTAAAATATATGTGCATATACATATATTATATAACATAGTATTCAGCATTCTAAAGCAAAAAGAATATAATAGATTAAATAATTAGATTTAAATATATTTTATGTGCTATTACCAAGAAAAAAGGTGCTTTATAATAATTTATAATTTGAAATTCACAACTATTTTTCTCGACTAAAATCAATTCCACAATTTGTTCTGTAAAACGAATCATTTTTTGAGAAAACAATACCTTTCCAGAATCCCTGGACGGTATTACTATTTTAAAGCCTGTTTTCATAAAAATTGTTTGAGAGCATTGAAAGATCTAGTGTCTCGAGATAAAGGATGGATAAAAACCTTATTAATTTAAAATTTCGTAATTTTAATCTTTAATAAAGTGCCACCAATTCTTACTTACTTTTTAAAGATGTTTATGTTCTACACAGTTGTCAATATCATTAAAAGGTGAAAAAAAAAAAGGTTGTGTCACTTGGAATCATTTACTCATATATTATTTGTGTTGTATTCATAGAATAGAGTTAACTATTATTAAAAAAAAAATTGAGCGTATGAACATACGGACAGGCATAATATGTTTATGTATACATGAACAGGATCAGAAATTAAACATAGAAGCAACTAATTTGGCTATAAATTGGCTGATGATTGACATTATGGATAACAAGGCCGCCGTCTCCCTTGGATGGTGTCCTTTGCATTAACTCATTTGAAACTTTCTAACTTTCACAACCCACTTATTGATCAAACAGAATAATTACACATCACACAGGCGCGGGCAATATTCCAATAAATACTTAATAAGCAAGTGTCAAAGTTATCAGGATTCTGTAAACATAAAAATAAATTCTTACATATATGAAATACGAAAAAAAAATAATAAAAGTCATATTCGTATTTTTATATGTAATATATACTTATATAATTTATACAGTGAAAAGAAAAAAAAAATCCATCGAAATGATTTTTTAATTTTCTCGGATTGAAATTTCATCGTCTTTAGGTGTTTACGTCCCCATATCTTTAACCCGGGCTCATGAAACGTATTAAGGTTATTAAAAATATTAGTTAAATAAAAGCATTATTTTAAATAAAAGCATTATTTTAAATAAAAGTTAAAGATGGGAAACTTTAAATTAATATGCAATTTTGTATTAGATGGGGCATATCACTCAGGAGTTTATTCAAAAACACATTCAACATTATACTCCATCGAATGCAAGACATTATGAACACAAAGGATGGATGAAAACCTTATTAATTTAAAATTTCGTAATTTTAAAATTCCTTTATATTTTTTAAAAATATTGTTTCCTTTGATTTAATTAAAAATTTTAGTAATCCTAATGCAATTCAAATGCTCTGGTTAAATTAGGTATATAGGGACGTAAGCATATGAAGAATGTTGATACTTTATGTCTTTTAGTTTTGAAAATGTAAAAAAATCGATGGGGTGGAATTGGTAGCCTGTCAGTGTTTATATAAAAATACAATTATGGTTCGATTAAAAAAAAAAAAAAAAAAAAAAAAAAAAAAAAAAAAAAAAAAAAAAAAAAAAAAAAAAAAAAAAAGAATTCGGTTAATTGATTGCACTGCAGTCATTATCATCAATTATGTTCTGAATGATAGTATTATTAACTGTTCTTAAATAAAATCTTCATTTTATACGTTGTAAACCATTCCCTCAAGGCAGTCGATTGTTCTAAACATACACGATACACTCTTATTTCATAAGTACACTAAAATCTCGATAATCCGGCCTTCTGGCGACAACCTACGCTTCCCCCTCTTGGCAGCGAGTTCTTGTTTGAATGGTTCGTTCAATAACGGTGGCGGTAGAAATTCAAATGAAAATTCTAAAGTGTTCTACAATTAAATCACTGGAACAGACGTGAAGAAGAGGCACGCGATGGATGATTACAAATTTTGATGTTGTATTGAGATAGGGTTTTTGGCTTTTACTGAAAAAAACTGTCATCAGTTCATTCATCTGTCAACCCTTTCCCTGATAAATTTTCTCATTAAATTCAAGAGTTGGGTCCATAATAAATATAAAACTCCAACGAGAAAAACTTCCCTAGTCTACTAGTGAACAAAACTTTATTTCATAAAAATGAAGATTCGTCTCACAGCAGAATATCATAAAAAGATAGTCTGACGTTCATGCCGTGTTTCAATGCCCGTGCCATGAATTAGATCTGCATAAATAGATTTTTTTTATCTGAATAATTTTTAAATATTTGTTAAAAATGCAATAATTTGTCATTGGTTTTTGTTTCTTTACATCCAGTAATCCGCTATTTTCTTAAATCCGGCACTCCTTTAGTCCCATATTACCATAACTTATATTATTATTATTAAAATCCATTTATTTATTTCGGATAAGATATATTATTCAGCTTTGTTTACTGTATTTTTCATTTAATTTTTTTCCTTATCTCATTTTAAATTTGTTACCTTAAGATTTGATTTGTTTTTAATGTAATATTTATAGCATGCAAACTTACTTTTTATAAAGTAATTTAATTTTAATATTTTTCTTGCTTGTATTTTGTCCTTAATTTTAAATAAGGCAACTAGATCGCAATTATTTTGTTCATTATAATTATTCTTAAGGGGGGTAATGGCGCCAGAATAAAATTTAATTTCATTTCGTTTTCATATCTCTCGGATTATCGAGGTTCAACTGTATTTTGAAATTTTACTGTACATTGCATCCGCGTTGAACATTTGTTTTTCCGAATCCCAACTAATGGTTCCCATTTTATAGAGGCCGGGAGATAGGACTAGGAGAAAGGTCCACCATCAAGCAATGCCATTTTGCCATTACTGTATCTAATATATCTAAATTCATCAAACTAGTTTATTTAACTATATTCGCCTAGGTTTATTTTCATAAATAAGAATAACTTTATGGTATGAAGCCAGATTCTCAGAACTGAATTAAATACACTTACTAACTGTAACAACTAACTTTGAACTTTGACTCATTAGAACTGTTGCTTATTGAAGGGGTCCATGATAATTTATTAGTCAATAGATGTATAATAGTTTAAAATATTTTATATGATTCCAAAAAGTTTAGGAGATTCACGAAATCAATGAATTACTGAAATTACACACAATGAATCAGATCTTGCCAATACCAGAGATAATCTTCGATTAGTTGCAAACTTTTTATATTTACTACGTCTTCTTGGGCTTCTCTGGTTCGAGTTCTCAATCGGACACCATTTTCTTGAAATTAGTTTCAGTATTGTGCAAGAGATTAATTTTTTAATTAGTATTACATACAGATTATAATTAAAATACGGTATAAAGAATACAGAGATAAAAATATAAATGCATTTCACAAGTATACGGCGTAACCTTCACCATCTAAAAATTATATGTTGGATTATGCAATCCATGGCTGGTGCAAGAGTATTCTAGCCATGTACAATAAAATACTTAGCAAGTAGCATAAATACATACTTGATTGCGTCAAAATAAACATAAAAGTTACACGAGTCATTTTCAATTTTCTATAAGTAACAAAGCAACTACATATTAAATTTGTATATATTGTAACCGTAATAATCATAATTACATTTCAATTAAATAACAAAGGAATTCTATTCATAAATAGATATACTTTACAATACACAGAAATAAACATAATATTCATTTTAAAAAATTGAACTTAGTGTAAAACTAGAACCTACAACAAACAAAGGGCCTAGGATCACCAGTCAAGTACCTATAATTTAATATCGGTATCAAATGATATTACATTTTTGATTTTTATCTTATCGTATTAAATGTTTATTGTTACCTTATACCTAACTCATTTATATACAAAATAAAATATTGTCGAACGCGACATCGAAACTGTACAGATTGTTTTTTTTTTACAAAAATACATGCTATGATTATTAGTTATTATTAGGCTTATTGGCATCAGTATCCATTCATTTGTTTATTGTATATAAAATCATTTTATGTTTTACAAGCATTCCAATGAATAAGAAAATTAAAATCTTCTCTATATTTATATTTATCTTTTCTAGTATTTTAAGGTTTATATACGTTTTTATATCGATGTAATTTAGTTTACTGTAGAAATATAATAAATATTTGGGGTGTGCAGTCAAGAAATCACAATAAAATTGTATTAATTTATTGCGCAGACATCTTCGCTTAAATTTCAAGCATACATTGCCTGAACTATCTTTTATAGTGATAAAACCTATTTGTGTGGACTTGGTAATCGTTTAAATTTTTTGTATTTGTTTGGTTTGAGAAATCCTGTTATAACAAAAATAAGGTCCATAAGTATGTAGGGCTAACTAATTGGACTTACTAAGCTTAAAAGGCTCATAAAAGGTGAAAAAAAGTGTGAGCTATACCCATATGTTCAACTATATCGAAGGCATTTTTCAATCAAGGATATTTTTCCTCTTTATCCCAAGAACGCTGCACCTGATTAAGATTTACGTGTAAGTAGAACAAAAGATCTCGGTTTCGGTAAATTTTAAATAATATTGCTGGTTGATATACAATATCCGTTCATAGTATTAGGTTTCGTTTCCATGTCCTCGTACTCAGAAATAAACTATAAAACATAAATATGAATAAAACCATAATCTTATAAAAAATGTGATAGTTTATCATTAAGCTGTGGAACCTTATTAGAATTATTAATAATTTTACTTTTCTTATAGAAGCAAAAAGGTTAATATTAATTTATTTTTCGTCAATTAATTTATACCTGTAACAAATGTTTTCATTTTTCCAGTTGAGAAAAATGTTCATACTTTCACATGATTCAAGTATATTTTCATATCTGGTATTGATCAACTGTTTAAAAGGATTAAAGATCGAAGCATTTAGTCGTGCTGAGTTTTTTAAGTTTTGCTTTTTTGGTAGCGTTTACATTTACACTTGGCTCCTGACAATATCTGCAAGATGGATAAGAAAACAACGTTCTCTGCATTTTAACCAGAGCAGGAAACTCATTTGCATGCGGTTCAAAATATGGAGGCAAAGAAATAAGAATAAGCTGTTATGAACGCCACTGCTGTAGGTAATAGGTTACCCAGAAAACAAAAAAAATAAAAATAAAAAAAGATACAAGAACTACATGCAGCGGAGAAAAAAAAAACGTAAAGGCTGGCAGGTATGGAAAAAAAAAAAAGTTCTTAAGGCGTCAAAGTAGTGAGTGAGAAGTAAGAGAAGAGAAGCTGTAACGAGAATAAGTGCCAGAAGCCTTCTCTTCGCCTGCGATCACACACACACAAACGAAAAAAAAATGGATACTTCAATCGCAGTTTTTACGGTAGCGAATGTTTTTTACAAAGAGGGTGATAGTAGTTCAAAGGCTATCATATTTTTGTTTGGAAATTGAACAGACTTATGATATAATCATAGGAGGTGCCCGATCACTGGTATTCCCTAAGATGGTTGTACACTAGTGATTTTACGGAACTGGTTTTAAAATTCTAACAGTTGCTTATGAACACTTTAAAAGAGCGTCATATCCTCTCCCCTCCATCGATTGGAGACAGGACACAGTGGCAATCCTCGATCTTATAGGAGTGGGATCATTGTTAAACAGTTCCAGGATATTGGTGGTATAGGATTTCTGGATTGGCCCACATTTTTGTGTCATGGGGGTGCTCAAAGAAAATTCCACTTTTAATTCATATTATTTAGTTGAAATCAGCTTTGATTGAGGAATTGGGAGTTTACGAGAGACAGAAGTTTCTAAACTTATTTAAATTGAGATTGTTGAATTTATAATTTTTAACTAGGGAAGATAAAATATTTTACTTTACGGAGCAGATTTTTATTTATTTCGATACTGTTATTAGATTTTTTATTGTAATTTATATAGTTAATAAATGTTACTTAAGATGTCGGATCAGATCGAGAGATTTTCCCAAGTATTTGAAAGGTTATTTTACAATTCCATCAGAGGCGATCAGTAAGTCGGAGAAATGCTAATCGACTCATTAACATGCTCTTAGGATTCAGGAACCGTTTGTTATATTTGACTAGGTTGGTCAATGATGCCTCATCGTTTAAAACGTGACGGCCGGGTTTGATGTCATGGACACAGCATCAAGTCGAAATAACTCGTAAAAATGTATTTGGGTATTAGTGCGGTTTCTGTTGTCGTATGTAGAAAAAAAAGGGAGTTGAGATGTCTCGTTATTATTAAAGAAGCCCCACTTCATTTACAAGACGAAGTGCGAAAAAACGAATGGACATTACGGAAGATAGTGAAACTATTAGCTAGTGTTTATAGAGTCCTTTTCCGCTTTCACTCAGTAATTGAAGAGAAAGTTCTGTAATTATGAAAAGTATCTACTCTTGGGTTAGTCAAGGTTGTGCACACTTCTATTCCTCAGGTTAAAAAAAAGAAAAAAAGAAAAAAAAAGAAATATTAGCACGATAATCAATGAAATGATTTGGTGAAAGAACCGTAAAGATACCATATTTCAAAGTCGAGTATAAAATATGTTATAATATAAGAGTGAAAAATCATCAGAAAAGTTTGAATAAAAATCGGCGATGATTTGAAGATGAGACATTGGAAGGTCTCACGGTAAGAACTATAAAATATAGGTACATTGTATAGAAATAGGACATGTTCCGTTTGGTTCGGCTTCAATTAGTAAATAATAGTTCCAGTAGTAGTAGTCCGATTTCAGAAGTAGTTACTAAGGCCTAGGGCTTATTCAACATTTCTTCTAAGAAGCTTTCAAAAATTAAAATAGGAATTAATTTACTTAGTGGAATAGAAATATTTTTATATTTTTTAACCACACGGATTAGGCGAACAATACTTTTATTATATTTATTATTATTAGTAAAGCCATAGTTTGAAAGACCCAGAGGGCTTCTGATATTCACATAGTTTTATCGAAAATCTAACATGGTTATAGTTCACTGATTGTACTTTATGAATCATTTTATGGATATTACTTATCTGTATCTGAGGATCACATAAAAATATGTTTAAGTAGTGGCATGGCCAGTATATTGATAAATTAAGTTGATGTATCCGAACATTTTTTTTTATTTTTATTTCCTGCCCTTTCAAGCGGTTTTAGCTTTAGGTTTTAGTCTTACCAGGAGGACGGGATATTAATCCCAGAACAATTAACAACCACCATGTCTCGGCCAGATTTGAACCTGCAATCTCCACAAATAACCACATATCAAACAAAGAATTTTGCAATCACCTCTTTTTCAAACTTTGAACGTAAACTTTTGCCATTCCACTATATATTTAAGGCATTGTTTTATTTGTTTGTTCATAGGTGTTTAACTTATTATGTACTCTAACTGGGGTTGGGCGGATTATAGGACTACAGTAGGTATAGTTTTTATTAGTAGGTATAGTTTTATAAGTGTCATAATTACCTGAAAATAATTATTGCTTTAAAATTATTATTATTATTGTAATAATAATAATAATAATAATAATAATAACAAAGCTTTATTGACATAATATTTATGACAAAAGCCTCTCCCTTAGGAGGTAAAATAGAGTTCACCTGAAAATAATTTTTGAATAGAAACTGGCTAGTAAAAATACAAAATAAAATATACAATATTCTTTGTAAAGCATTATTACTATACTAAAATCTAAATGATTGTTGATACAGATTTTCCCGATTGTTGTGAACTGACTGTAGCTTTTAATGATTTTTGTGTATCGCTTAGACTTATTTATTTATTTATTTACTTTATGGTGCCGTGTAATACCACATTTGGTTACAGACACCATACTCAGGTTGAGAACTATAAGTCCTTGTAAAGATTTGTTTGTTTCAAAAAGTTAATAATGTAGAAGTGGAGATATGAGTTAATTTCAAGCAATGTGGAAAAGTCTTGATTCATCAGACCATTATCTTTTCTTTGATTCACGTATTTTTGCACTCAACAAGAATATGTTTTACTGTCAGGTTTACCTGACATTTGTTGCATTTTGGGGTTGGCTTATCTTCTAATAATAATCTTAGACTTATGGTTTAATTCCAAGTTTTAAAAATGATTAAACTAACTTTATCTTAAGTGATCACATGAGGTACACACGATGGTATGGAAGGATCTATACAATTAAAATTGATGGACTATTATTCTTTTGCATTTTTTAAAATGTTTTCACAGGAGGACAAAAAAATCACTAAACTATTTTTAAGGAAAGACAAAAAATACTATTTTCAACAAAATACTAATTTTTGGAAAGACAAAAAACTATTTTCAATATTGTTCTTGAAGTGATCTTAAACTTGTGAATTTTTAATTATAGTACATGCTTGCATTAGCAGTAAATTTCTATTTTGTGTTGGACAGCAGGTTTTGTTTTGTAAGTCAGCCCAAAATTTAATTATTCGGTAATATCTTTATATGTGTGTGTGTGTGTGTGTGTGTGTGTGTGTGTGTGTGTAATTTATGTCACAGAATATTTGAATTTTGAAATTTTCGTATATTTTTAGAACTGATGATAAATGTTTAACATTCGAAAATAGTTTTCAAATATAAGTATATATAATTCCAATAGAAGTGGCAATAAATTCATCAATCCTAATTGTATTGATCCTTCATCATACGCACCTCGAGTGACAAATATAAAGGACCCATATTATAGAATTCATTATATTATAGAAAATTGCGAGTGTAAGGAATTGATGATGTATGTTTAACATTCAAAACTAGTCTCTGAATAAAAAATAGCAGTAGCAGCCGTAAATGATTCATCAATCCCAGTTATTTTCTGTAATCAAAGTCTTGATATAGTTGTTTATCTGTTAGAAATTAGTTATGACTAATTTTATTTGTCTCATAATTGGTCCGTTTTGTTTTATTAGAAAAATAATGATCGAAGAATCAATTATACTTTTACAATAATATGACCCGGACAGATGATATCCTATTATTGCACATGTCGAGCGATTGATTGACTAATATAAGCTGCAATACTAACATTTTAATAGAAATAAAATTCTTCTTCTACGATACACATAAAATGTTCTCGATATATTGTCACCTCAAATATTACTCATAAGAGAAAATAATCCGGTAGTCATTCCGTGTGCTTCACAGTGAGAAACATGGTAGATACAGCTGGGAAAACTTTCATTCTGATCATGATTATACTCAATATTACAAAGAGTAAATGCTGTTTGCAGGATTTCTTTTAGTTTCGAAAACAATTGGTCAGGGAACTACCACATTCCAAACATCTTTATTTGTTCACTTCCATCGTCTTTACGTATACCTAAATTTTATTTTCAAAGCTTTAGAATAGAGGCCTTCTCTGTTTAAATCTTTGTTATTTATTTCTTTATTAACCTATCTGGTGATAGTCAGAACTGATTCTCCACCTTTGTATCGTTCCACAAAGGTGGTACTGAAGAGTATACCATCCAACTCAAGAATAAATACTTGCGCCTTTATTGTATAATACACATGCGATTGTGCATACATATTAACAACAGACCCTGACCGACTTACGTTGACATTACAAACATTTTTACAGGATATCATGCGCCTACAAAGGACTCGCTGAAATTACATCACTTGCATTACAGCCCCGGTTGAATTAAACTAAATCTTGACAAATCTAAATGGTTTACGTTTACTTCTTTGTCGACGATCACTCTCTTCTTTGAATTAGTCATGTTTATTCACTGGCCCCAGAAACCAACGCTATGCAAATCCTCATTAATTTTATTATTCAATTCAAATCTAATTCTAAGTCTGGTAAATAGATAAATAGAATAACATGGAACCTACATTTGGTGTCCAAAACCATGAGATAATAATTGTTAGCATATTTTGTTAATTAACATTATTGGTTACCCACGAAAACTATAGATAAAAAATACTTGTTATTTCGTCGAGATTATTAATATAAACGACGTATAACAAAGTTGCTTCTAAAAGTTAAAAATGTAAATGCGGAATTTACAAGGAGTTTTCACGTACGTTTTGACACGAACAGATTATATCATGAAAAAAATAGTTTAAATCGTTAATACACATCACTAGTTTTGAAGCCACTGGAGGATGAACAATGCATAGCCAGAAGGCACTTGGATAAAAAGGTCACAGGGCCATTGCCGACAATCATTGAGGAAGACGAACGAAAAAATATTTTCGATTTATTTTGAAGTATTTTCTAATCTCATTTAACTTTTAAAAAATCAAGAAACAAACTTCTTCTCTTCCTCTTCGAGCCATTACTGGCGTAGAGGGAGTCTATTTTTCTTTGTTGCTCTGAATCAAAAATACTCCTCTGTGGGTGATTGGCCAAACAGAAGAGATCCGTTACCTCGGTTCAACTGGCCCTTTGAAGTCCCCAGAAGGAAGGGTGGTTATAAGGATCTAGGAAGGAATATAAAATATGGTGGGATAGAGTGGTAATAAAGGACATGATTCTCCCAGGATAAAGGAGGTGGGAAAAAATCAAGAGCTCGCTAGTTCCCTGAAGTAGATCTGTTCTTCACTGGGATAGTGAAAAAGTATCTACCCGCTACCCTAAGAAACTTCCAGCTTGAATTTTTAATTTTCATTTCTTACCTGATAGATTACTACCCTGTCAGAAGTGTTCTCATTAATCATTTGTATCCAATTGTTTATATGTCTTTAATTAAACAACATATAATTGTTCAAACAAGTATCAGGGTTTAAGGGGTGAAGAATGGGTACATAAAGATTACAGAAGTTGTGTGATAATGTCACAATTGTCTCAGGCAAGTCAGGAGGGAGAAATGCCACGCCATATTTGTTATATAATTATTTCTTTAAGATTGTTACTTGAATCTATATGGTCTGATGAAGTATTGGCATGTTCCGAGTAGTTGTCTCATACTTTGACGATACAATAAATTTTATAAAGAATGCTAAAAACTTAGGAATAATACTTCTTCCTGGATTCCTTACATGAATCCATTTGGTATGTTTTTTATATACAGAATTATTGAGGCATTGGCTCTGGAATTTTTTCCACTCATCATACAGCCATCTTTGCAGTTCATTTAACCAGCTATTAAGATTTAAACCAAGTTATAATAAAGGAATGTTATTTAATTAATTATTTTAAAAATTACTGAACTATGAAATGAAATGAAAAAATAAACTTTATTCTGGGACTTCTGTCCCCTAAGAATAAAAATAATGCACAGTTAAAAGCACAATTGTCTGGCATGTACTATCGGATGCATTAAAGAGTCCATCAACGTTACGTAAGGTACTCCGTACATGAACACAGAAGAAGAACCATGAGCTACCATTAGAGGCAAATGTGAACTTTAAATATGTACACATCGAGAATGATTACCATGAATTATCACTTGTTAACAGTTTCACAACTCTTCTAATAATTACATACAAACATAAGAAAAAATGTTGTAGCGAGTTAAAAGAAAAAGGACGAGAGGAGAGTTCCTTTCAAGGAAGTTCCGCCTCCCCACTTTCACCATCACCACAATATAACCTTCCTCTTATAAACTTTCTCCCCTGCTCTGTGGATTCCACAATAAAATTATTATCCTACGATACAGATAAAATATTGCATTCTCGAAATATTGTCACCTTAAATATTACTCTTAAAAGAAACTAATCCGGTAGTCCTTCCGTGTACTTCATAGTGAGGAGCAACGCAGATACAGCTGTGAAATTCAGAAATCTCACTTTCATTCTGATGACGATTATATCCCATGTTACAGAGAGTAAATGTTGTTTACAGGAGTTTTTTTAATTTTTCAAACAATTGGTCAGGGAACTACAACATTCTAAACATCTTTATTTGTCCACTTTCATAATCTTTACGTATTTCTAAATTTTATTTTCAAAGCATAACAATAAAGTTCTTTTCTGTTTAAATCTTTGTTACTGACTTCTTTCAGATCAACCAATCTGGTGCAAAGAAAGAAACTTTTATATAACAAGTCATTGCAGCCAATTATTGCTACCACACACACAACTTGTTCATGATGGCGTTCTAGGATGTAAAATAAACTCCAGGAGTTTTGGCTTACAGGCGGTCTGTTTGGGATGAATATAGAGATAGATCCAAGTCGGCCTGCTGACCCTGAACAATCGTAATCTTTGGACTTGGACCGATTGTTCACTGCCCTTGAACCCGAATATTTCACAAGCACGTCGGTGGGAATGGCACTGGTAAATTGCCTCCAAAGAGGTTGACACCATGATAACCATTGTACACTGTAAAGTGAGGCCTGGGGTTCCCCTCTCCGAGCTGCCTGTGCTCGCCTAAACAAGTGTCTGTTTCATCTTACCATGTTACCTAATCAAAGATTTCAACGGTCTGTACTATCGACAGAAAAAATAACGTTTATACATATGTATATATACACTTTGAAAATACTGTGCTTCTTTTTTTTTGTTATTGTTTTTTATTTATTCGGTTTACTCATTCATTCTAGTTGTTGTTTTATTTATTTTTTTTTGTTAAATTTAATTAATACATTTCAAAAATTCGAATCGTTAATACTTAATTTTAATATGTTTGTAAATATTAAAATTAAGTAAGATTTTCTTAATATAGTGTCTAAGTTATTTCAAGGATTAAAATAGGTTCATTCAAGTAAAATATAAATGAAAACCAAGTCTAAATTTGAATTAAGTATTTTAAGGAAGCAACGAAATAAGTATATTAATTTTATAATATTTTATTAACGAATATAATATAATTATTTATAAACCCATAATCTTTTTTATTAAAAAAAAAAGATTAAATAAATACTTAAAATTAAAAAAAAAAAATCACATAATTTGTCACACCACATGACGGTGGTAAAAAGAATAAATTTCATACACATAAAGACAAATTTTGAAGAATACCGATACGCAAGTAGGACCATACTGTCATGGTCATGAGATGTATTTATGCCATCAATCCTAGCCTTCATTGGCAACGTAATCATATCAGTGCAAATAAACTATTAATAAGCCAGTCAGGTCTTTTGACTATGAAACTAGTGAGGTAGACTTCCTTTCAGGCGTAAGTGAAGACATGGATGTTGTGCAGTATTAGCCTGCGTGGTAGCTGAGTCCAGTATATAGCGAACAATAATTTATATTATTAACATTCTATCATTATTCTCAAAAGTCAACAATATTTCAAAATTAATAGTATTTAATTAAAAAATTACTATCTACAAACACCAATTTAAGCTAAATTATAGAGTTAATCTAAATTAATAAACAAAAGTATACGCCGGTTTCACTAACTCAAGCTATCAATGTGATTTATACATTAGTGTTATTGTACAACTACGCAACAAGAGATTTTCATTACAAAGCTTTTTGCCTCATTTACTAGTCTCATATAACCATCGCATGTTACTGTTTCTTAAAAATGTCTTAGTAATTTTGGAAAACGAGAGTTCAATATTTTTCTAACCTGGAGAATCCATAAACTATAAACTATTTATGTTCCTGATAAAAGGGGGGAAAATATAGGCTTATTTTTTAACATAATTGAAATATTTTTAAACAAAGGTTAATACTATACAGGGTGTCCCGAATTCAAATGGCAAAATTTCAGGAACTTATAGGGGACCGAAAAACTAAGACAAAAAGTTCTTTAGAGATTTCTTCGGTTTTGCTTAGATTTAGAAAAAATCGCAAAGAAACAAAACAAGTTTTCATTTTTATACTTATTTATTTACATTTATATTTATGTTATGTTCTTTTTAATGTAGATATTGCTCAAAATGTTGTCCTCTTGCACCAATGCAAGCATTACATCTAGCACTCACTTGATAAATTGCAGCTAAACATTGTTCTGATGATATTTGGTGCACTACATCTATGATTCGGTCTCTTAATTGCTCTCTTGAGTTGATTGACACCGAATAAACTTTCTGCTTCAAGGTTCCCCATACGAAGAAATCTATGGGTGGCATATCAGGAGATCTGGGTGGCTCTCCTACTACTCCTCCACGTCCAATCCATCGTTGTGGATAATTTATATCCAGCCAAGCTCGAGCAACTCTGCTATAATGAGCTGGACATCATCATCGAGTTGGAACCACATTTCAATCCGCTGCTGTAAGGGAATGTCATCTAAATAATTAGAAAAGTCGTTCTCCAAAAAATGTGTAAATGTGATACCATTCAATCTTCCAGGTAAAAAATATGTTCCCACCAGTAATCCGTTCCAAATTCCAAGCCAAACGTTAATAGCAAATTCATGCTGAAACCTATTCTCTCTAATAGCTCTGGAATTTTCAAGAGCCCATACATGATAATTTCTTTGATTAACAATTCCTCCTCTTGTACAGGTAGCTTCATCTGTCCACATAATTTTTAATGGAAATAAATTATCATCGCGAATTTTCTCAAGAAACCAATTACTAAAATTCAATCTCTTGACATTATCTTGAGGTAATACATTCTGAGCTTTTTGAAGATGGTATGGGTAGCGATTATCACCTTTCAAAGTTCGCCATATTGCTTGCCGCGATATTGCTAATGAAGCAGATGCTCATCGGATGCTATTCTCAGGATTGTTATCGAAGTGGCGTTAGACACAATTCCTTCTCCGATAATCTGCTTTTTTTGCTGCCTGGAATTGGTCGCCTTCATTACGTATTAAGAATGACCCAGTCTCTCGTAGACTATTACTAGTAAAAGTTAAAAGACTCGTCGATTAGGCACTCTTCTATTTGGAAATCGGCGCGCATACTCCCGCACTGCTTCTTAAGCATTACCGTTACAGAAACCATACACAAAAATCATATCAGCGTATTCAACATTAGAATGTGTATGCGGCTGATGCTATTCACACAAAAATATCTGAGTAGCTGACTGAAGTCTGATTTAGGAATTGTAATCCAAGAAGGAAGCCAAAATGTAAACAAATAAAAGAATGTAAAGAATAACATTAAGTGTTTACATATCTTACTGCCTAGCCTGACGAAGGTGATAATCGCTACCTGTAACATTTTTGTTTTGTTTATTTTTTTGCGATTTTCTCTAAAACTAAGCAAAAACGAGCAAATCTCTAAAGGACTTTTTGTCTTAGTTTTTCGGTCCCCTATAAGTTCCTGAAGTTTTGCCATTTAAATTCGGGACACCCTGTATATGCAAAAGTTTTCATATTCAACTTAATCATAACCTTCCGAATCATTTTACGTGCTATTCCCCCTAACTAAAGATGGACAACCAATCTTCTCTTAAGCAATCAAGAAACAAGAACGAAGAAATACGATTTCTCAGTAGGTAGCACATTGAACTCCTGGGCTCTCGAGATCGAACTCGAGTCCGGCTGTAGTAAAAGCTTTCCCGAACTTCAGCCGTGGCTTTGAGATATGGACTCTGTTGGAGCACACCCAGTCTCTATAAAGTGAGTGTAATTAATTGGATAAAAAACCTTGGTGGTCGAATATGATTTCTGCCAAATATCGTTTTAGAAACATTGACCTGAGATAGTACATCCTTGCCGAAGTACAAAACCTTCATGGCTTGTAGTAGTATAGTTTTTTTTTTAATCTCCACAAAGCCTAAAAGAAGTAAATGTAACAAACATCATTGAAATTGGCCGATTCCTTAGTTTAGATAAATTACCTTTAAACAAACAATGATAAGGGTGGCTCTATAATATCGGTTTGTTATTCTTTAACTCTTACATTATTTTCTTTATTATAAATGAATTCTTACGAGAAATTTCTGTAATAATGAATCTTTGGCGTAAGAAAAAACAGCTATTCTACTTTTACTTCGAATGTTAACTAAATACAACACTTCTGACGTAAATGGGCGATGTTAAATCAAGAATATTAAGGGATACTCTCACAAAAGTACACAGATATAGGTATTTACAATAAAGGACGATTTCTCTTTGCCTAAGATCAAACACTTTGACAATAGAATCATTGTCTTCTGAGTTAAGTACTCATTCGACAAATTAAACGATGTACCTTAAACTGAGAGATCTTATCTCGCCATCTTTCATCATAAGCACGTCATTAATGTACGATAAAACTGTAATTAGCTCAGCAACAACAATTTTCATTTGAGATTATAATCAGGTTTCTTTTTCGAGAAATTAAGAAAATAATAAATATTATAGTTACAAAAACTGTTGTGAGGAAATAGTAAACAGGTGTCAGACAAATTATGACTTTTGGGGAACATCTTAACCAAACGTAACCGCTCCACTATAGACTTGCCTATTGTACTAATAAATGTTAACTGTTTGAAATCACTAAATAGGTATATGTAATTAATTACGAGGGTAAGTCAATAATTATCCGCAATATAGCTATATTTTTGTTTATGTTGGCAGTACTGTTCTTTTGTGTTGATGGCGCATGCTTTGTTTATTCGTTGTTATGTTTATGTGCGTATCAAGCTGGTAGGTTAGTTTTGTTATCGCTGTCGTGCTGTTAATAATGGCCGCTCCACTTTCTATTTGCACCAAAGAAGAGCAACGTTCAGTGATCCGTTTTTTGTGGTCGGAAGGTGTATCAGGGGCCGAAATTCATCGAAGACTTTTGGTACAGTACGGGAACAATTGTTTGCCACAACGGAGTGTCTATGAATGGATTGAAAAATTCAAAACACAGTGAACAATAAACAGTGAACGTTACAGTGAGATGCTTACGGCTAAGCTGAAGCCTGCAATTCGAAGCAAACGCCGAGGACTGCTGTCAAAAGGCGTTGTGTTGTTGCACGACAATGCCCGTCCGCATACAGCTGCCCACACTGTAGAAACGCTCGCTTCAGAAACTCAATTTTGAAGTATTGAATCATCCTCCATATAGTCCCGATCTCGCTCCATCTGATTTTCACTTGTTTGGTCCACTCAAACAGGCAATTAGGGGCCGTTGATTTGCCTCGGACGAAGCATTGAAAGAAGCGGTGCATTCCTGGCTCGCATCTCAACCCAAAACCTTCTTCCATGAGGGCATCAGGAAACTGGAACAACGTTGGACCAAGTGCGTTGAAAAGCAAGGGGACTATGTCGAAAAATGATGTACTTGTAAGTTTCCTATTTCATTTCAATAAAATTTTATAACTATATTGCGGATAATTATTGACTTACCCTCGTACATCCAAGAAAATATTTTTTTTTTTGTAATAAAACAATAAATAAGATATAAGATTGCTTTGTTATTTTTGAATTCAAAGAATATTAGGTATGTCGAATCTAGACTGTGTTGATTATAATTAACTGTCTAATCTAATAGGGCAATGTTTTTGAGGGTGCTGAATAAGAATCTGAATTCACTTTTTGTGTGAAAAATCTATAAAGGTAGTTTGCTTGAAATAAGTTTTTTAGAATTTAATTTGCCTTAACAAAAATCTATGAAGCGGTTGTAGTTTTCCTTAAATTTGTACTCAAAAACAAAAGTGGTGCAAGAATTGTGTCGATGTCATTTTTTAAACTTGAGATATAAACTAAATTAGTTGAATGATATTTCATTTTTTTCTTGGCTTCTAGGGCTCCAGTCGGAAGGGCAAAATACGTGTCTAATATTTTTTGACCAGGAACCTTCTGAAAATCGCCAACAACATCCGTGAGAGACTGAGTATGTCTTCCCCTTGTAAGTTTCCAAAAACCAACGATTAAGTAACATAATCTATATCGTACTTAAAGCTTTAAGCTCCACGGTGATGAGAACCGTGGTAATATTAGAGTTCACAGAAGATGCCTAGTTTTTCATATAATACTTTTTACATATGTCTAGTAGAATAAAATTAACTATTCCTTGAAGTGTGGGTTGCATTCTGAAAACTTTTTCTCATACAAAGAGATGCTGCAGGAGAATAACATCTATAGTTAACCAAGCAATATGTTGTAAAATATAAATCTTTAACCAATTTTCGTGTGGTTTTGTTTTTTATATTTGATATTTTCCACATCGTATATGGTTAAAATCAGTGGAAGAAAATGGAGTCTTGAGGATTTATGAATATTTTCAACAAATGGCATAGTTGAACAAAAAAATTTAATTCAAATTTTTTTACCTTTAAATCACATTTCGTTTATTTAAAGATTAAAAAATAAATAAATAAAATTTATGGAATATTTAAAGAATTTGTACAACTTTCTACACTCTTAGGTAAAAGTTACAAACACACAATCCCCTCTTAATAAATTAATATCTGTGGCAACTGCAATAGCAAAAATCATATTTTAGGAAAATCGCAGTTGAAAATTTAGAATTTTTTTCACAACAATTCAGAAAGAAATATTCATCTCTCCAATAACCACATAAAATATACGCAAATCGAAAAAAAATAATAGGGTATCCGGTAATACCCAGAAAATTGCACTTAACACACTACTTACAGGGGACACAGATATATGTCATTGTTCTCTTTCATAATGTAGCTAAGGATAATTAGTGTGAAGATATTGGCCTTCCTTCCTGTCAACAGCTCCATAAATTATCACAAGGCTAGAAGTAGGAAGTTTTTCATCGAAATTGGCAGGTGATTATTTAGACTGCCAGTGACATTTAATATTACTCCCTCTGAGAAATCTTGAGTTGTGGGAGGATCTTAAATAAGATAAGATTAGAAGGCATAACGATACCTTTAAATAAATTGATAAAGTAATGCTGTAGGGTTAAAACAATTAATATTTATGTTATCTGATATTTGAAAGTACAAAGGAAACATTCCGAGCTGAGGAGTCTGAATTCTTCTTGTTGGTAATTAGGTATTCAATATCGAGAACTGATCTTAGATAACTGAATATGTGTTGTAACTTGTCGGTAGAAGAGTACACAACACCATTGGAAAGGTCTTTCCACTATCAACCTAATTTCTGAAGGAGAGAGAATGTATCGCAAGTGTATATGAAACAGGTCTTTCATTGTGAAATCCCAAATTCTGATTAGTAATTGAAAACATTCGTCCACTGCTTGCATCCGGAAGAAGATATACTTCCTAGGATTCTGGTACCCGTGGGACGGTCGGAAGATGAAGAAGAACCTCGAAGAGATGTGGTGTGGGCAGATTAAAGTTGCACAAGATAGTTGCAA
This sequence comes from Euschistus heros, assembly GCA_003667255.2. Lineage (NCBI taxonomy): Eukaryota > Metazoa > Arthropoda > Insecta > Hemiptera > Pentatomidae > Euschistus > Euschistus heros. Next base: position 1,159,485 of record RCWM02000334.1, on the reverse strand, counting down.
AACTAGTGGCCGCTTTCTTAACGTGCGTCCTCCAGGCCGTTGGCTAACCCGGCTTTCAAAACCTACATCCACTCTAAGTACGCTCTGCTTCCTTTCTGTCACAGAAATCTTTGACTCCAAACCTTATAATTGCTACTCGATAATAAAGACTTCAAGTAATTAGTGTAAAGGAGTTATATTTTTGTCCATACGATGGTGGTTTTGAATTAATCAATAAAAGTTCTACACTAGAAGGTCTTTTGGCCATCTCCTTTTCAGACGTAGCGGAGGATTATCGGGAATCGAGTGGGAGGCAAGTTGGGAGACTATTGGATTCGAGTATATAAGCAGTTTACCATTAAAGAATAGGTATATTTGTATGGAACATACAGATCTTCATGGATAAGTTTTTTTGTGATATAATAAGCAGCATTGAGGATTTTACGAAGGATTTTGGATTGTAAGGATTGGTACAAACAAAATTGGAAGGATTAGCGGATCTTCTAAGCTCACTCCATATGTCCAAATGGGTCTAATTACTGACACGTAAATAAGGATCTTGAAATTTATTGGGAGCTATAAAATCATGTCCAGTAAATGTTGGAGTAGTCGAAAACGACAAGCAGTTTCTGGCCTTTTAAGTCTGGTAATTAGGCAGATATTAAAAAAAAAGAAAAGAAAAGAGATAATAAGAATAATAAATATGCATCAAGTTTATTGTGTGCATCATTCAGCATTCATGCCATGGGACGACGTACTAAGTAACCAACTAATGATAGTGTACCAAATGGATGTTACAATTATCTTTAGTATTAGTCATATACTAACCTATAGAATTTGAGCAGAAAGAGAGAGGTTATTTGAGATTGGTGAAATAATATAGGCTGGACTATGGAATTATAATATAGGATGAATATTTCATCATTCAAAGATTTAATAATTGAAAAAAACTATCCAAATAAACAATTAATGTAGAAATTAAATAAAAGAAAGTGATTGGCTCCTAGGTGCCATTTACCCCAGCGCTGGAGAACGGGACAAGGCCAATGGCCACTACCTTTCGCTATTGAGACCACAATCCGCTAGCTAAGGGCCATCAACCACTAACCAGTTTACAAGTTAGTTAATAGACGGCTGATGACTAGCCTAATTACTAATTTTTTATCAGTCATTGAGGACCCGGGAAGTTATTCCCTGATGATTCCACAATGTTCCGATCGCTATCTCGCCACGACACCCTATTTGACACTCTTTTCAATTATTAATGAGGAGGATCACCTCCATCGATATGTAGAAGGGTAAGCATGTTCCCGAACATGAGTCGAGGCAATATGACTTCAAGTTGTGCCCAATCATTGGGAAGGCCGGTGGTTCAAATAAATAAATCATCAATGTAGAATGTTGCCCTACCCACATTTTTTTAAATAATTGTTAATTCTAGTAAGGTAAACTCTCAGAAAAACATATCTATATTCTTAAAACACCAATGGCTCTTGCTACTAATATTAAATAAGCATAATTATATTTTGAGTTACATAGGAATTATTTTTAAAAAACAATTCGTGATTTAATATTCCCGTTTAATTATAAACCTCCCAAGTAACAATACTCAAGTTGGTTCAACTGTATACACACACGAGATAGATTGCTAAATGATATATATATATATATATATATATATATATATATATATATATATATATATATATATATATATATATATATATATATATATATATATAGAGAGAGAGAGAGAGAGAGAGAGAAAGAGAAAGAGAGAGAAAGTTGCTAAGCTCGTTTGATTAATTTTGATTCTCGCGTAAATCAAATGGTCATGCAACGAATTGGAACTTGACTATATCTTATCGAAAACCACTGAGTTGTTTACAGCTGAACTATTAGAGAGCACTTTTAAAAGTTCCTGGGAAACTGGCCTGTTTCAAGTTTAGGTGAGTAAGACTTCATCAACGGTAGCGAAAAAAGTACACATTTCTTCAAACTACATTTTCGGATTTGGAAGTCCTCAAAACGAATAAATTAGTTGTGTTTTTTTTATTAGGGCTTAAAGTTCTTATGTATCCCAATTAGGACAGGAAGGACGGGTTATCCAACTGGTTACCAAACTATTCTAGCCAGGGTGGGAAGGTCAAGTTTCATTTTATAGGTCCATATTTAATATCTAAAATACCTTCGATTCCATACCAAATACCTTCTTTCACATAAGTTTTAACATTGATTTAAATCGTCAGCATTCCGATAGTCAATTCATAGCCATGAATTTTTTATTTTAATGATTCAATTGATAAGTTTGTAAATTGCTTTAAAGGTAAAATATATTATAATACATTAAATAGATTTTGCCGTATATATATAAAATTTATAAAGTACTCGTGTACTTATGAATGGTAAAATCACTATTCTCAATACATCATAAAACCGGAAACACTCATAAAAAAAATAAATAAATAAGCTATTAGGAGTTTACTAGTGTCCACTCCTCGCGTCATGTTAACAAACTGCACCACATGGTCATAGAAGAACACAGCATACCTACACATTTAATCGACAGATTGAATACCAATCAAAACTTTGACGTAAGTAATAGACGGCGAGCTAAAGGTCCAAAACTTTAACTAGATTATTATATAATTCACATTCAATTTTAATTCCACTATTCATTCGTTCCTCTCAGATTTTGCTTCAAAATAACTTACAAAGAACGTTCCATATTAAATTCTTTTCAAAATTTCTTGAGCAGATCGATATATACATCTGTTCAAGCAATCTATTCAGCTGCGAAAAACATGATTGATAATATAACAAATACTTTTAGATTATGATTAATTGTGAAAATGTTTCTTAGCTCTTTCACTAAATTTTGTAGAAGCACTAGATTCATTTTAATTAAAATGAGTTCGAAAACTAGTATTTACACGTAATAAAATGGAAAATAATCTTTATTTTTGGACATATCGTCCCCTTAGAGTAACCAAATTGTATAATAAAATGGAATCATTTAGTTGATTAGAGATTGTCATCTTATTTCTTCATTTTCCAACAACGATTAAATATTTTAGCTTGTAGTTGCATGGGATTTGTTTTTAATTCTGCACAAGCTTGGTCATTAGTAGAACAATTGAGGTAATAACAAAACTAGATATCACAATACTATTGCCAATGTCAGCAGAATCGATCGGTTCCTAGGAATCGAATGTGGATTATCAGTTCTCGATACCATCAACTGGGAAGACTGCCCATTTTTTTAACTTGTCATTGTCATTTTATAAATGTCATTATTTGTTGGTATTTCAATGGTGTAAATATTATAATTTGTAATAATGTGTCATATTTCAGAAAATGAAATAAACATATGAAATTGTCTCTCCTCCAAATGAGAAAACCAAGGAGGGCAAAGCCATCTTGGAATAGGGGTGGCTTTGCCCACCAAGTTAAAACTATAAAAAAGTCTATCCCAAACCAAAGTCGGGCCATTTCAACCCTCTCAAATGGTAACTCGTACCTAAAAATAATAATAGCAATAGAAAAAAAAATCTTGAAAACAAAATTATTAAATAGATAACATTATAAGAAAATTACAATAGCCTTATCACTAAATAAAAAAAACACCTGTTATATCTCTAACGGTAAATGATAAATATGAGGTAGCTCGAAGGGAGAGGCATACCCCAATCAGCACAAACCATTATTTGGTTAATGATTTCTTCTTCCTTTTACTTTGTCAGGGCTGTTGATTTTATTTGTAGATTTTTTATCTTGTTTCCTTAAGTATTCGAAAAAGATCAGCAGCATTCCGAATAGAGAGCATTCCACTTCTAACTTCGGCTATTGTCAAAGACACTTGGTTTTTGTCATTGTTGCATTGCCAATTGCCAATCAAGATTGGAAAATACCTGGTTGTTTATTTTTGAAACAGATAAATATTTGTTATTGGGGACTCAATGGCCAGTGTGTTGGGAAGAGGGTCTCAGCGCGTTCGTAACCATTCGTTCGAATCCCACCTGGACGGGTAAACATTTATTTCGTAGCGAACCCACGAAATGAATCTTGACCTTCCCACCTTGGCCAGTATAGGACTTCAATGGAAGTCTTGGGCCAAAAAAAAATAATTAAAAAAATAAATAAATTATTATTAGGAAGGAATCTACATTAATCTAAATGCTCTTTTAAAGTTTACCTTTAACAGCTTTTCCAGATCCAACATGAAGTTCCACAACAACAAAAACATAGTTTCACCACTCCTTTTGATAGTAAGATTACTACCAATTAGAAGGTTTAATATTCATAGACGAAACTAACCTGAAAAAAAACGGAAGGGATTAACCTTTCATTCAATACAACTAGCGTTTTGTGGTGAAGTTATGAAGCTTCAGAAATGGTTCAAACTAACATTTTAAAAGTGGGCAAATTCACCCCGGATGACGGTACCGATTTTTTTCTTAAATATTGATGGAACCGAGAATCGATCTTTGAAATCGACACAAATATAACATTTAATGACCTATTTCCTTTCTGTCATAATACCACTTACGTTTGGATTTTACTTTCATATCTGTCGACAGAACCCGGATTAGTTTGAATTTACTCTTTTATTTCTACATCTCAATTAGCTGAAACAATTTAAGTTCTACCGAGTACCCAAAAAATATTTTTAAAATATTCTATTCAGTTATAGTTATTTTCCCCTTTTTCCTCATTTTTCTGAACTGCTGAACCGTTTCCAATGGAACTCTGGGAATATTAGCAGTGAGTTCAGTCGTGAGAAACGTCAAAATTTACTATAGAAAAATGACTCTATTAGATACAATTAAAGTTTATTCCATTGTATGGTCATTTACTATTTTCAAGATCGTGTCACAAAAAATTATTGTGACTATAATCATCTCAAAACGTAGTCTGTCTATCCCAAATCTAATCAATCAGCTTAATTCGGTGAGACCTCGAGGGCTATTTCTCACCAAAACAGGAATACAGAATATTAACTTAAATTGCAATTAATTAACTCATAAGGGCCAATTCATTATACAAAATTCAACAAATATTATTTATACATTCATTTGAAGCCCTTTGTGCCTAAACTTTTTCTCTCTTATGGCATTCTGATCATAATAACTTTGTACTTACCAAGGATATGACCTGGCCCAAAAAATGTTGAAAAGTTAGGAAAAATCAAAAATATTTTCTTTTATTTTAAAATTATGACTTTATTTTAAATATCCTAAACATGTTAATAATGAAAATACATAATAAGCAGAAACAATTATTAAAATACAATCTACAGAAAAAAAAAAAAAATTTCTCAAGAAGACATAAAAACTTAATTTTCATAAAAATGGTGAATTAAGCTCTTTTGCCTAAACACCAGTGATATATTATAAATAAATAAAGTTCAGGGAAACCATCCCTGCATCAAAGAGATGCAATAGACTATTATTATTATTATTTTTTTTTTTTTTGGGAGGCCATAGAGAATTAAATTTTATCTTTGTAAAATTGTATTTACTTGTCAGTGCTAAAACTGCTTAGATCCTTTATAAGTTTTTTTTTTAAATAAACTTAAAATTTATTTCTTATGTTTAATAAATAGTAAACATAAAATGTATTAATGTTAAGGTAGAAAGCTAACATACTACTTCTTTCAGGTGATATGTAACAGACCAGGATGGACCAAGAGGCTACAAAGGAGACGGCTGTTACCATCCGCGGTGCCTACAAGCGGTACGGTCCCAACAATGTTGTCCTCAATGGACTCAACATGAACATCCCCGAGGGAACTATGTGAGTTTAGAACTACCGCAATCATTATAACTATATCGAACATTATATGACAAGATACTAATTCACTACATTCTTCTGCTTACAAATGAGTATCAGAGGTAAACCATAGGTTGAAGCGATAGAATTAGCCATAAAGTGGTTAAAGGAGAAGGGTGTCACCTCTTCCACTCCAAACTAATTTTAAAACTCGAATAATTAAAAACTTAATTTAATTATCGGAAATTGTGTAATAAGTTTTACTCAAGATGTAAATAAATAAATGGCTCGCCTCAACTACGGAGTGACCCACAACTTTGATACAAAATATCCTAAAACTCAAGATCCATCGTGGAGAATATTGTTCTTCTCTACCCTCAGGTTGGTAGCCTTGATTCTGACCGTGAAAGAGCGAACAGTCATATTTTTGCTAAAACGAAGCCGTAGTCTGGAGGCAAAAACGCCACAGTAAAAGTAAGAGAAATGTTTTCTATTGTGAACTCACAATAAATGTCTGAACAAAGTAAGCAATGAAGTTACAGTGCTCATTAAGGGTCATATTTCGTCCATTCCCAAGCAGGAGAATCATTTCATTCGCCATGAATCCTTGCATTATTATCAAAGAGGTACCAAGACTGAAAAGGTTCATTTTTTTCCAAAAGTCTTCACCCCCCTCCCTTCTGTTAGCAGGGGAGTAGCAACAAGGGCTTAATCCGCGCGTGTTACTACGTTGTTGCCAGAATTTATACATCATTTTCATAGACATGGGCAATATATGTGGCTGAAAGTTTTTACATGGTTGCTTACATAGTTGAAAACACGACTACACTATTTTCAAGTTAAAAAAGAAATCGCTCCATATGTTCACGTTTTAGGTTCTGCTGAAAAGTTTCGCATATGTGGGCATGGCCGTTGTTGAGGTGACCCATTCAAACTGTATAAAAGAATATCAATCCTGAATTATCATTCTGAGGGATCAAATTGGCGAATCGACTTTCCATTCAGGTTTTCACCGGGACAAATATAACTAAACTATTTATCCTAAAAACAATCAACACGGGAACGTTATCGACATGTGAGGGCTATTACATATTTTTCCGCGCTGATTGGCGATTGGATAACCATTGTTGTGACTCAAGATTGTTCCTCTTATTAAGGTTAATAAGTTGATGGCATTGTAGTCAATATCAATGAGCCTTGAAGGTCTTTCTTTGTGATAAATGATGGATGTTCGAAACCGTGTTAGTTGACACCTTACTGTTTGATTACGATTTGGTAACCGATGCGTTATGGGTGTTCTGAAATGTAAGACTATGAGAAAATTTTTTTTAAAATTTTGTCAGAACGAAACCACTAGAACAGTGATGGGCAAACTACGGCCCGCGTGCCAAGTGTGGCCCTTTGGGCTAGTCAATCCGGCCCGCGATATGGTCACACACAATTATAAATAAGACAAAATTTATTTTCTGCAAACCTAGATTAGAATGATTGTTTTCTTTTCGTTTCGTTTTGGATCTTCTACCGTTGTACGATATAAGTTGAGTGTAATGAGATGTCAAAAATAAAGTTTATTAGTTGTAAAACTTTGTTTTGTTCAATTTTTTCGGCCCGCCTAGGTGTTTTTCTTTTTCGTCCAGCCCTCCCCTTAAAAAGTTTGCCCATGTCTGCACTGGAACATGATTCAGCTGATGAAAATAAATACAACTATTGAAAAAAAAAATTATTTACCAAGCAATTCTAAAACATAATTTAGTATCATAAATATTAACATTTTAAAATAATAACATACATGGGCATTATTTTTAAAAAATACAGAATTTAGGACCCTTCTTTAGCCATTTTCAAATTTTTTAAGATGTATTAAGGATTTGAAATTTACAGTATCTGAATAGTTGGTAGCATAGGAAAGGAAACCCACAAAGCAATTAGTCAAGAAATCAAGTGGTTATCTGAGTGGGTTAACATTGTTTATTGTTATACACCCTTCTGAACTTCAACAAGGGGCAGGGGAAACTAACCCTTCCTCAATAATTAGAAAAACCTAAGAGTAGGGAAATTTAAAATTTAGGAATATGCTTCAGTCTGCAGGAATTGTTCTAAAACCTTCCACCCATAAATTTAATAAAAATTGAAACTGATATTTTATAAACTATTACCTTTTATTTTAAGCAATTAGGATTTTCCCTAAAAATTGGGAAATCTTTCCAAAAATGTTGGGAAATTTCTGATTTTGCCCTCTAGGTACTATGTTAAAAGTTACTTTTGGTTACAATGCAGGAATGTGCCTAACACCCTACACAATCATTAATACTTTATTTTTTAAAGTAGAAATAATTGTTCCTAATTAATCAAAAGTATGAGGAAAAATTATAAATTTCAGCTTCAAAATAACCTCAAACTAAAAATAATGTATATATTTTTTTTTTTCAGCTATGGTTTACTGGGATCAAGTGGTTGTGGAAAGACAACATTACTCAGCTGCATTGTTGGAAGAGTTGAGATTGATGCTGGAACTATATCCACCAAAGCTACATATAAAGCAGATATTGGTTACATGCCACAGGTATGCCTTTTTTTTTTTTTAATGAATTGAGACAATAAATAAAATTAAGCATTATTTTAATTTTATTAGTCCTTTGTTTTATTTAGTTACTTTAATCACTAATTCAATTTTCACATCGATATTTAATTTTAAGGACCTTTGAATTATAATGTAAATGCCTATCCACAGAACTAACTCAATTCGTAAGAAATTCAACAGAACATAGATTTTTTATTTATTTTAATGACTAATTGTCATTCAATAACAAACATAATTTATTGTGCCAGGACATTGCTCTCTATACAGTATTAAGCATAGAAGAAACATTTCTGTACTATGGTCGGCTCTTTGGGATGACATATTCACAAATAGAGGATAGGACAGAACAACTAGTCAAACTGCTGGAACTACCTTCTGAGAAAACTTTAGTTGAAAAATTAAGGTAAGATTCAATGATGATTATAAATTATTCTCTTATTTCTCAATGGCTTACAATAGAATCAATATTTAATGACTTTGACCACATTTAACATTATGAAAACTAAAAAATTTAAACAACCCAGCAAAACACATAGAGTACTGGCGATCCTGTTTAAATGTTTCCCTATGCCGAAAGGCACTAACGGGTGACGCAAAAGAAGTAGATATATAAAAATGTAATAAAAGAATTATAGGCATTATAAATTAATGCACAGTCAGGCAATTGATTAATAGCTGGCTGGCTAGTCGATACATGAATGTCACAGTAATTGGCAAGTGCCAACCTGGGAAACAAGATAGACATATAAATTAAAGAAATTATATGAAAATGAAAACAGAAAAATCATGAAACAATAACAGAAGGTCCTATAAAGCCAGTAAAGACAGCTAAATATCAATGAAGTTAGTAAAGAAAAGGAAAAAAAATGAACACTTAAAAATCATTTTAATGGGACTTGTAAATAAATCTCTCTCATTTTAGAGACTTAAACTCAATCGGTATCCATCAAGTCTAATAGCAAGCTGTGGTCAGCCATGTATGATTCCTTCCACTCTTCTTTTAAAATGTTTGTATCATTATAAGTAATAATAGTCATGTGGTCATCGGACACCTATTCATTCCTAACGCCATTAGAAAAAGCAATTGTATCCATGTTTTTTTAAAACATAATTTACTTGTTTCAAAGATAAATTTATACAAATAGAAATTTTATATTCTTTGCATTAAATATTTATAAATAACTATAATAAAGCTAGCTAAAGCCATAGGACAATAATACAAAGTATTAGTAGGTATAAATAAATCATCTTAAAATCATACTGTATAAACTTATTAAGGAGAGCTCAAAATAGCTGAGCATGTTAAGGCATAAGGCAGCACCTTGGCTTTGGAGGAGGAAGTTATTGAAATTTATTTTTAATAAGTTTGATTCTATAAGAACCTATGTTTTTAGTGGTGGACAGCAGAGAAGAGTGTCATTTGCAGTTGCATTAATTCACGACCCTCAACTTCTTATACTGGACGAACCTACAGTTGGATTAGATCCACTGCTCAGTCAAAGGTATAAGTTAAATCCTTACAAAACATCTACAAAAAAGCTTAAAGAATAGTTGATAATATATATCAATAAAATGTGATAATTTTATTTCAGTATATGGGAACATTTACTAAAACTAGCTAATGTAGGTAAGAAGACAATCATTATAACCACGCATTATATCGAAGAAGCAAGGCAAGCCCATGTTGTAAGTATTATTTATGTCTAACATAAAGCAAAAAACATTATTACATTTACAACTGAAACACTAATTTTCATATCCTAGGTTGGGCTAATGAGAGGTGGTGTTCTACTCTGTGAGGAAGAACCCCAACAACTAATGAGTTCTCACAACTGTGATAATTTGGAACAGGCTTTCCTACAGCTTAGCCACAAACAGCATAATGCCTGTAATGAAGAAGAAGAAAATGTAACAAAAATAAAATTTCAATTTCTCCCTGATAGGGGAAAAACAATAGATGATGGATATATCTATCTATAATCTACTGATTTTCCCAATTTACAATTTATAATTAAAAGGTCAAATTACTTAAATTAATATTTAAATTATATTAACAATTAATGATTATTCGGGATGAACAAAGTTTAAAGATAACAGTGGTTTAAAACATGACTTTTTTCATTCAAACCAATATAGCTAGGAAACGGTAGGTCCTAGCAACAAATGTTATAGAAAAAATATATATATATATTCTCCATTAAATTTCTGATGAGGAAACTATCGGCAAATTTTCAACAACAGAGCTAGAGCGTGTCAAAAAAGCACCAACACTTAAAAAATGAAGGCAAAAAGTGACTTTTTTTATTCAAACCTGTATAGCTCCTAAACGGTAGGTTCTAGAAACAAATTTTTAATACCAACAAATATTTTCCATTAAATTTCTGATAAGAAAACTATGAGCAAGTTTTAGATTTGAGCAACAACAACAGAGCTAGAACGTGTCAAAATATTACATTTTTGAGGGTGAAAAAAAGTTACACATTTGAGTTTGAAAAAAACGTTACAACATGACTTTTTTCATCCAAACCAATATAGTTCCTAAACGGTAGGTCCTAGCGACAAATGTTTTATAACAAAAAATATTCTCCATTAAATTTATGATGAGAAAACTACCAACAAATTGTTTATGCAAGCAACACCAACAGGGCTAGAGCTTGTCAAATGTTTACATTTTTGACTGTGAAAGAAAGGTTACACCAAAAAAGTATAGACCCCCAGCCAAAAACATATCCATGTCAAAATTCCATAAAAGTAAAAATATGACTTGATCTACTAATAAATATTTCAATACAAGGCCAAATTTAAGTATTCTTCCAGAGGGAGAGGGGGGACTATGTTATAGTATAGAAGAAACTGTTGGGGCAATCAAAACTGTACCTGAACTTTATTCTCATGATCATATCTTCGAGACAGAATAAATAAATAAATTGTCGGCAAAACTGTTGCCATCAATATGATCCCTGCTTTGCATTTAAATTCTTGTATTACATTATTCATCAGGAAGACTATAAAGTCTAGAATGTTTTAATTAGGATGGTTTATTTAATTCCGATTAAAGTTTAAGATTGTTTCAATGTCTATTAAAAGTAAATATTTTTTAGATTTTTAAGAATTACATTAAAAAAATATAAACTTGAGTTATAATTTCATTACTTAAAAATTTCCAAATTCCAAATATTCTGTCAATTAAAACTTATGCAATTCTTATATGACATAGTCTGATGAATCATTATATTTATTGAGTTTCTAATAAAAATAAACATTAAAAAAAAAAAATACTAATTCTTTAATGAAGTTGTTAACATTAAATTATAACTTAAAAAAGGAAAAGGCTATATTTTATTTATTCCTTATACTTGAAATATAAATAAACAATTTGTAATTTGTTTTATTTTTTTTTTTTATTAAGAATAAATTTTTTTAAAAATATTGTTAATCCATTACTTAAAAATAACAAAATAAAAAATGTCTATTATTCTTAAAAAAGGGAATGGCAATTAAATTAATTATTTGCTATATAAAATAAAAATTGTCGAAGAACCTTTTTTTTTTTTTTTTTTTTTTTTTTTTTTTTGGGCCACTAGGGACCACGGGCTCTTAGCTACTTTTTTTGTTTTTATATTATTACTCATAAATAATTTATGGTAGCTAAATGATAAAGAGGGATCACTTTGATTGATGATTCATAGTGAGTATCTATTATGAGTAAAGCAAATAAAAATGAGAACGAAATAACTCATATCATCATCGTTTCTAGTTATTTTTTATTGGATCTTTATCCAATCTAAGATTTATGTAAAAAAAAACAACTTTTAAATGGTTTCTCTTTCATTCTGAATGAGTGAAAACGAAAAAAAAAATAAATAAAATAATAATAAAAATAAATAAATAAATGAAAAAAAATAAGAATTTAGAAAACTTTAATTCTGCTTGCAGTGATATAATATAATATATTAGTTAATATATTATATTAAATTTAAAAAAAGTTAAAATAATATTTTAAAATAAAATGAAATTTATTATGGATTTATTACTACCTTCAAAGTAAGGAAAAATTAAATGAACAATTGTTAATAATATATTGGTTTCATCTAACTTTATTTCAATAATGTCTGAACTACAGTAGAACCTCGATAATCCGAACTAATTGGGACTGGGGGTGGATCAGACTATCAAATCGTTCGGATTACCAAACAAAGTGCTTACCAGGCATAGTATATAGCATACAAAAAATTAACACCGACATACTAGTTCCCATAAAATAAGAAGCATGTTGTATTGTTAAAGGTAAATAGTTTGTTTTATGAAATACTACTGTGCTACAGTAAGGTAACTATATTTTATGTAATGTATTGCACATGAATTTTGTAATATTTTACATAGTATGTATACAATCTTATACACACAGAGAAAGTACAGTACTGTACATACAAAAAAATTATGCTGTACAGAAAGATAAAAAAACTAAAAAAAAACAAAAAACTAAACTAGAAAATAGTCACTTATTTTTTTCTGGACTAAGGTTGAAGAACGTTTTTTGGCTGTTAAATCATGGATTTTCAGAAAATAATATTTATTTTTCCTAAAACGGCATTCGGATTATCGATCTTTCGGATTATTGAGGTTCTACAGTATTTTGAATGAAAATTTTGATTTACTTAATTGAGATTTTTTACTTTTTTCATTTAAATGAAAGTATTACAATTTATTTAATGGATATCAATTAAAATCCTTTACATTCGCTATAAAGTTGTATATTATTAACTAAAATAAAATTAAGGTCTGAATAAAAATATTATAAAATACAATTGTATTTTACTATAATTTTACTAGGGTCAATGTGTCTAATATACTTTGATAAATATATATAATATAATAATGCAATAAAATTGTATTATTTTTCTTTAACCTGGCGATTAAAAGACAACTAAAACCTAGCTGATAATTTTCAATAAGTAGATGTTATATTAAATAAGTCTAAAAGTAATTTTGTTTGACGTAATATAATTATGTAGCCATAAAATATTGTAATAGAAATAATTTCTATTTACTTATAATTTTACAATACTGTTTTCTAACATGACCTTAAATTTTTAGGTTGTAACAAATTATCCAGAAAATACAACAGAAAATCCTAAACCCCATTTAAAAGGTGAAGGGTGGTTTTTATGGTCAAGGTTCATGGCTCAACTTATAAAGAATTGGTTTTTCATGTGGAGAAACAAAGCGTAAGACCTCCCCTTTTTTTTAATCACTCAACAATTATATGCTTTAAGACGATTATTTATTGATTTCTTTCCTTTGTTTTTTTTTAAACTCAGAATGATGATATTTTTATTGGGCTTACCGTTAGTTCAGTGCACATTCTATAATTTGGCAATTGGTCATGATCCAGAGGGTTTGAAAATAGCTATAGTTGATGACGAGTTACCAAACGGTTTGCAAGAATGTAGCATGTTCCCCTCAGGTGGTTGTAACTTGGATTATCCACTCAGTTGTAGATATATAGATAAGCTTCGGAACAGAACACTGAATTTGGTGAGTTTCATGAACTTAAGAACAATTCTGAAAAAAAAAAATATAATAAATGAAAATTTGGTTATACAATAAATATGTTTGTTATTTTTTGAATAGGTTGAATATGAAGGCCTTAGTGCTGGAAAGCTAGCTGTAAGTAAACATAAAACTTGGGCTCTTGTTTATTTCTCCCCAAACTACTCTAGTGCCCTGACAGAAAGGATAAATTTAACGACGGAATTCGACCAAGTTAGCAACTTGTCAATCGAACTCAGCCAGTTAAATGTTTGGATGGATATGTCAAGTATGCAATAATTTAAGTTGATTTGTTATATCAAAGTGTTTGTTTTATGTTGTTAGCTTTGGGTCCTTTCTTTTCAGATCAGTACATTGGAAACATGCTCAAGGAAGACATTATAAGTGGCTTTGTTGATTTCTTGGAAGATCTCTTCAAAGACTGTGGCTGGCCTCCTCAAGTTGCAAACATCCCTGTTAGAGTAAGTTTTTGAAATTTGACCCACTAAAAACATTTTTCTGTTAAATGATTAAATAAGGGACTCAACATCCATACTTAGGCAACATGTTATCAATCGTAGTTACTAAGGTTACTAGTTAAGCCAGTTATATTCATTATTATATTAATTGTATTAATCATCTTATTTGGAAGCTCTATTGCTTAGAGATGTTGAGCCCAGAGACAGAAACTATTGACACTTGTCAAACTGATGATTAGGAGTTTTAAGTTGTGCTGTGGCAGGGTGATATTAATTGATGAGGCAGGTAAAACAACCATATTGCCAACAGCTAAAAAAAAAAAAATAAAATAAGAGATTTACTCTAGAATTTGTTGTTTTCAATAATAATCTTAAATATTATTAATATCTATAATAAATGTCATAATAATGATATTTATATCCTCATATATTTTTAAGTCTATCTAACCATTATGGTACATCAATGTTGGTTATACATACTATTCAGTTATTTATTTTATAAAGAAACATACTAAGTCAAATAATATCTTTAAAAACAAATCTCTGTTCACTTATATTCAAACAGGACCTATAATATTCAAACTCTCTATTCAAAAACCAACTACTTCAAGCATAAAGTTTTTTTATAGTTTCTGATGGTTAAAGAATTTTTTATTTACTTGTAACCAATTATTTTTGTTTTGTTTTTTATTCCAGATTGAAGATCCAATCTATGGCTCCAGAAATCCTAGTTTTATTCACTTTGCATCTCCAGCAGTCATTGTTGTGTAAGTACCTTCTTAAATTTATTAAAAAATATTATTTTTATAGTAAAGTATAATTTAGATTAAATAATATAATCATGAGAAAGAGAATATAAAACCCTTTCATCATGATTTGTTTAAAGTTTCAAATGAAGAATTATCTATCTGTATAAAGAAAAAGTTAATACATTAAATAAATTTTAATGAAATATTTTAAATGGCTCAAATACACTTATTATGATTTTAAATTAATAACTAACAATGTATGGTTAATCAATCATTATTTTGGAAGAAATGAAATAATGTTTTTTTATTAATTTTATTACTTTTTTCTTCCAGTTTCATGTTTTACTTGCCACTTATGTTTACGGTTGGTGTCCTTCTGTATGAGAAAATGGCTGGAATATTGGAAAGATGTATGGTAGCAGGTAATTGAAACCTTTTTTTAATATAAACATAATATAATTTTTATCTAACAAATGATAATTTGTTTATAGCAATAATTTATTATAGCAATAAGCAAAAAATGATTATTTATTCACATAAAGTAAACATTTCATGCTGGAAGTACAGGACAGGCACTATTAAAATTTTTCATATGAGTGCCACAACTTAGTTGTTATGAGTAATAGTAATAGGGCGTATAAAAAAAAAAATAACCATTTTATCAAATTCCAGAGTTCAAAAGTCTGTAAATATCTTAATGCTATTTATTATTTACCAATACTTAATAATCCCTTTAGAGCATTCTCCAAGCTTGTTTACAAACACTGGACTTCTCCAAAAAAAACCTCAGTTCAGTTATTTATTTCAAAGAAGAAACATGACAGTGTCCTACCAAATTCTCGTAATTTTAAGACATTACTGGAAAAAAAAATTTCACAGCCACTGAAGCAACTTGTGAAATTATTAAATATAAAGGGGGAGGTGTCCTTGAAGAGAGCACTGCGCGGCTTTGGTTTGAAAAATTTAGAAATGGAGATACGACGTTGGAAAGGAAGAAGGGCTCCGGGCGGCCATTAATGGATATTGATGAGGCTCTGAAGGAAGCTGTTGAGTCAAATCAGTCCATAAGTACTCGCAAACTTGCCAGGGAGTGTGGCGTGTCGAAAGATACTGTTAGTCGCCATCTTCTCTGCAGGGGGAAGGTGAAAATGACCTGCTCGTCCACACACTTCCCGTTGAACCAAAGAAAAGTTTACAGAACTTCATGGGTTTGAACTCCTGCCTCATCCACCATATAGTCCAGACCTTGCACCTTCGGATTACTACTTGTTTCGATCCATGGCCCATTTTCTTCAAGGGAAAAAATTTGATAATTTTTCGGAAGTTGAAAATGCTGTCCAAGAGTTCTTTGACATTCATCCCAAGGAATGGTATCAGTGTGGCATTGAGCAATTGGCTAACAGATGGGTAATGACAGTAGTTAACAATGGACTAAACTTTGAGTATTAATTGTATTTTATATCAAAGAAATAATAACAACAACAAATAACAATTAGGATTGATCCTTCTATATCATCATGCGTACCTCAAGTAACAAATAACAAATATTTGTTAAGAAACGGTCATTTTTTTTTTTTATACACTCTATTATTAAGAATGAAATTTTTAAAAAATTATTGTGACTATATGGAAATATTTAAAACAATGACTAAGTGCTATGCTGGGTATACAACTATTAGATTGATACAAAAATAATGCAGGATTTTATTTCCGTTTCATTATTAATTCCAATTGTGTAAACAAAACTAATCCACAATGCTAAGTTATACACATCATTTTAAAGCCTATTTATCTCGCTTACTTTCCTATATAATCCTTTTTTAATTCAGTCCATTCAGTGCCTCCAGATAAAATGACGTCTAGGAGCGATTTTCGGCAAATTTACTTGTATGAGTTCAAACTCGGTCGAAGTGCTGTGCAAACGGCTCGAAATATTAATGAAGTTTGGGGGCCAGGTACCATTCATGAATCTACAGTGCAGCGATGGTTTCAAAAATTCTGTAGTGGAAATTTTGACCTTTCAAACAAAGAAGGTGGTGGCCGTCCCTCTGCTATTGACAACAACCAGTTAAAGGCAATAGTTGAAGCTGATCCCACCAAAACTACTCGAGAAATAGCAGAAGAACTCGATGTGGATCAATCAACAATGTATGCCATCTCAAGGCAATTGGAAAAATAATCGATGTTTTTACTGAACACCAAAAACCTGCATTATTTTTGCATGAACCTAATATTTAATGAGAAAATATTTGATAAGTGGTAAACAAATTTTTTTAAAATGAAATTGATAAAATTACATTTCTGTAAAACAACTTAGTATATTAACTATAAAAATTTCCACTGTTAATGGGTACAAAGATTTTTTACTTTTAATAAACCGTTTTCCAAAATGTATTTTACTAGATTTTGTTTTCTTTTAGTCATTTAATTTTTTACTTCATATTGATAAAAAAAAAAAAATATATTGATACCTAATTACAAATGAAGAGTTGTGAAGAAATATAATAATATGGCGAATGTTTTATGTGTTATGTTTGTTTCAATTTTATTATATATAACACCAAGGCGAATACATATTTATTAAGAAAAACAGTGTGCCCCAACACCTGTTCTAGTACATTTAAATAATATGAGGTCTAAGTTCCAAGACTATTTTATTACATACAATCTCAGAATGTACAAGGGTCATCCCAACAAATATTAATTATAGTACTTAGTTCTGAAAAATCATTAATATTTAAGGATTTTGGAAAAAAACACAAAAAAAAACAGTGATAATTAAGAATACAAAATAAAATTTTATTAATATATAAATTTGTGGTTTTTGTAGGTATTACAGCACTTGAAGTAGTAATGGCACATTCCGTGATTCAGTTTGTAGTGTTATGTATACAAGGAGTTCTGATGATGATTATCATGTACCAAGTATTTGACAGTCCATTTGTCGGTAATTTTTTCTGGACATCAAATTTACTGATATTGCAGGGATTGAGTGGAATGTGTTTTGGTAAGCTAAGGATATGTTTAATTCTTCTTTATTTATTAAGCCAATTGTCAATTCTAATAGGTATACAGTATTGAAAAAGGGTCAAAATTGAATTAAGTTTCCACTTTAAATACTTTTAAACTGAATATTCAATATTAAAGAAGAACTTTTTTTACAGGATTCTTAATTTCTGTTGTATCAGATACCATGAACACAGCATCATTTATGGGAATAGGCAGCTTTTTTCCTTTGTGTTCTATGAGCGGTAATTTATTTCATTTTATATTGTATAATTTAATAATGTTGTAATGCAGTATTGTAGAAATAGGAAGCCTCTAATAACAGTAAGTGATACTGAAGAAAGTATTGAACTATTTATTCATGCCAGTAATGAAACTATTTATGGTTGTATGATATATATTTATACTATTAATGAAAATATCTGAGGCATAAATACAAAATTTGAACAGATATTATGATTTTATGACTATAACATAATCAAAGATTAGACAAGATAAAACTTATCTAAAGATTTAATATTCTAACTGTATTTTTATCAATATTTCAAATGGTATATTATTTCATACCTTCTAAACAGAATTAAACTATGTATTGAATTGTGATTTATTAAGTAGTGCTTGCTTGTTTTGCAAAGATAATTTGATAGTCTCAAATGATTGCAACACTATAAATACAATTTGGTTGATTGTGTTTTTAGGCTATTGAAAATTTACCAATACATAAACCCTTTTCAGGTCAAGCATACATATTTAAAAACACTTAAATTGACTGTTTCTTTTATATTGGTCTAATATTGAATAAATCTGTAAAAAAAAATAATAATTTACTTTCATTTATTACAATCTTTTTGTTTTTTAACCTCATTAATTGTTTTTAAATGATGGGGCCCCTCCAAACAATCTATCGAATTATGGTGTATAGTAGTATACTGTGCCCTGAAAAGGGTTAAATATACAGAAGAAAATCATATACCCAAATTAATACCAAAATATGTCACAGGGTGGTGACCATTTTTTTCCGAAGCTGCAATTATATTTTCAAGTTAGTCTTTCTGCTTTGGTGTTCAGTTTATTTACTTAAATATCTTTTTTCTTCTATTATCTTAACCCATTTACAGATTGCAATTATTTATTACTGATAGGTAGCAACAAAAGTTTGATGATTATAAATGGGTAAAAGGGAGGCACAGTAACTCAGTGAGTAGAGCACTTGACTGCCAAGCCCCTGGACTCGAGTTCAAGTCAGGCTGAAGGCAGTGAATTTCTTTATTTAATGGATCATCTATGAGTTCGGGAAACCCTCCTGGGGCACATCCAATCCCTATAAAGTGGGTACCCGTAATTAGGGATAAATCTGGTGGTTGAGTGAGATTTAGGCCAAATCTCTTTCCCTTTGACAAGCGTTGGCCAAGTAACAGTACAAGGTTACCTAGGTACTGAAACTCTCTACCCTTCATAAGTGTATAGTGATAAAGGATTTTTTTATAAGTAGGCAACCTGGGTAAATACATTCATTTTAGACAATACAAATGAACTGAGATTATGAACAGTAAAATGAGTATACCATTAGACACCAAGATATAAGTTCAATCTGGTTTAGTGTCAGAAGGCGACTACTGTGATCAAATAAGAAGTACATTCCTGTCTAAACTGGTTTATGCTTGGAGCTATACTTATGCCTACATTAACTAAGAGTAGTAATGGGAAAATTTTCAGAATGATATAAAATATTTCAATTATTCCACTATATTAACATAAACATTACAAGAATAATATTATAGACTTGCAAAAAAATTTGGTGATGGACAAAAACAGGGTTCATTTTCAGTTTCAGCACACCAAAAACCTTTCAATATGGCTAAAACTGTCAAACTAAGGTTTTGGTTTAATAATTGTGTTATTTTCTTTTTTAAATAAAATTACATCGTAATTAGATTTTATAATTTATAAATATCTTATTATAGCTTAAACAAAATAAATCCTTCGTTAAATTTTTTTAATACTTATGTTTACATATTATTCCTTAGGAATGTTATGGCCCCAAGAAGGGATGCACACTCTTTTAAAGTCAATAGGTTGGCTACTTCCAACATCATTACCTACAGAAGCTATGAGAGCATTAACAGCACGTGGTTGGGGAATTGAACATCCTGCAGTCTACAAAGGTTTCATATCATCATCTATGTGGATACTCTTCTTCTGCCTTATGACAAGACTAGTAATAAAAGCCAGAAAAGGTTTAAGAGCGAAATAAGACTATTGCAAAAAATATATATGTTTGTAATATAAAAAATATGTTATATAATTCTAATGATCTTAAACAAAATATTTTTGTAATTTAAAAATGTTACCTTTTCTTGTATATAGCCGGTAACATCTTTTTTATTTCATCCGTTCAAAATAAAAGATTTCGAGTTTATATTTTTTAGGCAGTAAATGTACTTATAAAAATCCCTTACCCCAAAATGAAAAGGGTTATTTCACTGTACTGAATCTTTCTATTTGTCGACAGTTCCTTGGATTATATAGTTCATAATGTTGATTATCAATGGTGATTTATAAAAATGAATGCTTATGGTTCATTAAATATTGAACCATAGCTTAAAAGGTATAGAAAGGAAGTATTATTCTTTACACTAAAATAATATTTTTAATATAAAAATCTGATAAGAACCGTTGAATATGAAGAAGGTTTGAGCTGAACTGTAACTATGAAAATACTTGCCATCTTTCAATGAAGTTCCTTCTTTTCATAAATTTGACCCGAAAAATGATTTATATTTACATTCAATTCATTCTCAACCATTTTTTTAAGGTCATGTAATAACCAAACTTCTGTAAAAATATAACATAGTTATATATAATAGTGATTCCTTAAGGGAACATGGTTTTAGATATTAAAAATTCAACTGTAATTTTAGGATAAAATAACAGAGGTTTATTTCAAAAATATGCAAATTCAAGTTACCAGATAATTAAAGGAAAATACAACATAAAAAAGATGTAAAAAAAAAAAAAAAATCTTTGACACCGTTTAATACTTCCTTTTAATATCAGTCATTTGTGAACATGTCTTATTGTATTCATTTTGTAAATATAGCTTTGATAGCATACTCCAATTCTGTGATTTATTGAAAAAAATTCTTATGTGATTCATATTTATACAATCATAAGTAAAGTGTTTCACAATTAATAATTTATGTATAATATGTTGTCTTTTTTAATATGTAGAGTTAATTGTCATATATTTGTAAATAAAAAAATAACTAAAATGTTAATAAACATTATTGCAAAACTCCCTGCAAAAATCCATAACTAAATAGGTGGCAAAGTGCTAGTGCATCTGGCTACTAGAATTTTCATTTGTTACACAATAATTACTACAGTGTGAACATTGAAATCTATTTCATTGAAGGACTGCTCTGTTATTATTATCCTCCTGCCCCTCAGACCAGGGTCTTAGGGATAGTATAGATTTTTCAAATTTTGAAAAAGGACTAAAACATACATTATTTGGTAGGTACAAGATTTTTGTTAACAGTGTTCTGATTGCGATGGCTTACTCAACTCAAAACTGTCCAGTAAAAAACATCATTTGTAGGCTTAAAAAAAAAAAAAACAAAGATTTTGTCAGCTGGTACATAAAAATTTCTGAGTTAATGAAATTAGGCATGGTCTCAAGGTCAATAAAATGCTAAGTAGTTTTTTCAGTAGAATTTTTTCATTAGCAAGCCAATTCATTCAATGATTGTTGTAGGTTTCCGCTTTTAAATCAAATTCTATAATTTTATAAATTGCATAGTGAATTCTTCAACAAAATATTCTCAGCATCATCATAGCTGATTCAACCTGTGACTTGACCTGGGCCAGTTCCAGAAGTATCTCAAGAATGGTTTTTTACTTTGATCTAGGTATCCTTTGTAGTCCTCTATCTAGTCCTATAAAGGCCTGCTTAGCATTAAAAAGTTCCTAACCCTTTCTTCAGTAACTGGTACGAAGAATTCTTAACATTAACATTTTTATAATGGGGTGTATTAAAGAAATGTTATGAAAAAATAAAATGACTCCATCTGGAAAAATCATTTGAATTGATGAGGAATTTGGTATCATTATATAAGCAGTTATTTTTAAAAATTAAGGAATACATTAATAATGCTACTGTTGCTGTACTACATTAAGAATAATACTGCTTCATTGTTAATATTTATCATTTTTATGATCGAAGTCAAATAAATTCTAAAACATATATAAATCATTGAATAAATTAGTTTTAAATGATTTTTAAGTAGACAATGGTGGCAGATTTTTATACAGCCCTCATAGACACTTAAAACTAAATGCCATGAAAAAAAGGAAGATATACAATATTTGTTGTTTCAAGGAAAGTCTAAATGTTTTGAAGGCATAATATTTAGAAACCATGTTATCATTCATCCATCATGTATGGCCTCAAAGATTTTATGATCAACACTACGATTGTTTTTTTGTTTAGTTTATTTATATTTGATATTATTTTCATTTGGGTTTTCCAGGACCAGCCATATATGTTTCTGAAACTGGATCTTGTAGTTATCTTCCAATGGCATAATAATTATGTTTACTATTCCTTTCATTACATAAAACAATCTTTTCTCAAATAACATTCTTTTAAAATTTAAAGAACATTAAAAATCTCATTAACAATTACTTATTTTCCTGAAGAAAGAAAAATATGTGTTGAATTTAAATGCATCTTTGTTGTGGTTGAATAAAATTACAAAGCAAACATTAGGTACCTAAAAAAGTTTGCGGAATATTTTTTAGGAAAAAATGTTTTTATAAAATTAGTGTTTTATTTTTTATTGTTATTTCTTTTTTTTTTTTTTTTTTTTTTTAATTTGACGTCGGAATTTTCTTCTTTCGGGTTAGCTTACCGTCAGATAAAATTGAACGAAAAATGTGTGTTCAAGTATTAAGAAGAAAGAACTGGAAGTCCACAAAAACCAGCCGCTTGTGCTTCAAGCACTTCAAAGAAGAGGATTTTGACAGAACGTCTCCATTTTACGCAAAACTAAAAATGGCGTTGTCCTGTCAGTTTTTGATAGTTTTCACGAATATCTGAAACCTAAAATTACTCAGGTAGTAAATATATGTTTCAGTAACTTTGAGCTCGATAGGTTTATGTATTTATATATTTATGTTTGTTTTTTTTTGTTTTTTTTTAGTAGAGACGAGCAATTAAAAGGCACACCTCTCCGATTCCACATGTGAAAAACGCTCGACAAAAGGAAATTTTAAAAAATGTTCAAATTTGCGGACGATAAGTTGAGCGAATTGACTAATAAAGTTAATCGAACATCTCCCCAACTTATACAAATGACTTAAAGTTTTAATGCTAAACAGAAGAAACTGTGCTCAACTAAGAATTCGCTGAGAGAAAAAAGAAAGAAGCTTAAGAATCTTCATAAAAGGACAAATTAAAAAAAAAGAAAAGAATAAATTTCCTGGCCACTGAATATACCGACATGCTTGAGAATTCGTCAAACATATCTTATGCTCTTTATCAGAGGCAGTTGTCGAAGTCCTCCAGTACCAAACTTGTAAAAATTTATGACGATACTAGGGGCTTTCTCAATCACACTAAATTTTCTTTTTCCAAAATCTTACGATTTCGTTTGGGACCAATTCGATACATGCCTACCAATGCAGGCGAACGATTGGCCGTTGATACACTACTGTCAATGCATCTGCTGGGTTTAGCAATTAAGTCTTAAGAGTGCTTAAGGAAAAATGCAAAGAGGGAAAATTAATCTTTGCCCTGATTTTTGACAGGATGACGATCAGGAAACGCATTGTTTGGGATGGATCAAAGTGTTTTAGATACGTGGATTTCGGCTGTAAAATGGACAACGAGGAAGATCTTCGTACCCAAAAAGCAATCGTTTTTTATCTCGTTGGAGTAAATACCGCTTGGAAGTTTCTCTATGAACGGAAAATCATTATCTTTCGATATTAATAAAAGAATGCATAGGAAAAAAACTTTTTTCCACAATCACACTTTTTAGATGAAGAAATTTATTATTCTTTTTAAATAAAGTCTATAGGGAAGCTTTATATTAGAACTAGAATGTACCATTATGTTGAAAAAAATAATGACAGCGTTGAAAAAATAAGATAGTTTTATTTAAGGACCAATAATTGAATGGCTCCGCCGAAAAACGTTCTAAGCGACAAAATTTCTAAAGTGGCGATTTTAAAGTTTTTTAAATGTATAATAGTACGTCTTAGTATGATATAGTACTCCACTATGTTATTATACATGTAAATATAACAAATTATTATGTGACTATAAAATCTAACTTACAAAACTAACAAAAACTTCAGACTATGATTTTCTTTCACAGATTACTCAAAATTTTATATTTGTCGCTTCGAACGTTTTTCGGCGGGCCCATTCAATTAATTGAATCAAACAAAAATAATATAACATTTGCAAAAATCCTACCAAATAAATAGTTATAGACTAGGTACATTATCCCAATTTAAAACTGTCGTATGAACTTATATGACGAACTACACGCAATATAAAACTATAAAAATCATTATATTATTTAATAAACGTTGAATTATTACACTTATGCAATAGAAAAATGTTAGTTTTTATTGTAGCTAAATAAATTTAATATGTTATAGATATTGTTTGTAACTCGATAAAAAGATTAATAACATAAAGGCGAAGACATGAGGTGAGTTGAGGGGGTCGGAGGAGTGGGGGAGAGTAGTGCCATTCTCAATCCTTTGACTAGGCCCGGTTAGCGCTTCTAGTCTATTCAATGTTCTGTGGGCTAGGGCAATTGAAAGGATTCGTAATAAATAAAATAAGAAATCACTAAAATAAATAAATCACTAAAATAAAATAACAGCAGTATAAAGCCTAGGAAACCAAAATTTGAACTGATAAGAGGTTGATATACTGATAATACGGTTCACACCAAATTGGCTGCCTGCACTGGCTATTGAGAGGTAAGCCCCCTCCACTTTTTCCTTCTAAGTAATTTCTTCACATACTTTCTCTTTTCGGAGTACAGGTTTGAGGATCTACGAGTGTTTCTTTGGAGCATATTGAGTCTTGCTGTATTCCTGTCGCTTACTGCTTTCTCACATTAACTGTCAAACCAAGGGTTTTTAACAATCTTATCCTTTTGTCCTAATACTTCTCCTGCCAATAATTGTATTGTTTCCTTCAGGTTATCCCACCTATCATTAGTACAAGGTTCCGCTCCTGAAATTTATGTTGAATCCTTTCTTCGTAATTTTGCCTTATATCTTCTCCACACAATTTGTTAATGTTATATCTGACCACTTTACCTGTATAAGCTCTTTCCTATACATAACTTCTGTACATACTTTGCAAGAATTAGGAAATGATCGGAGTTGCAATCTGCTCCTCGGTAGCTGCGTGCGTCTATAATATGAGAGGTGTGTCGTGTATCTATCAATATATGGTCAATCTGATTCCTTGTTCGGTTCCCAGGCCTTATCTTAAGTCAAGTTTAAAATATTTAAATTTAATAAGTACAATCTATTGTTAGGTATGAAAGGAATAGAAAGCATTAACAACACATATTCATATTAGTAAACGTTTGATCAAAGATCGTAAATTATCCTGGTACAATTTAAAAGGAAGGGTAACTTCCTCACAAATCAAATCAGCCTCTGGAGAGTGGACTGTATAAAATTTTATTAAAATAAATTTTCGCAACTTTGAGGAAATTTGAATTAGAAGAAATCTAAACCAACTATAAAAATGAAAGTAACTCACCCATGTGCAGAAGCGGCTGAATCTCCCTGGAGTCTCAGGTCCACCTAAGAGACTCACTCACTGGTTGACTTGCTTCTGGTTGCTGCGATAGTCGGTTAAGAAATCCTCCAACTTGATCGCCACTCATTTGCAAGTAAAAAGGGAAAATATAATGCCTTTGGAATATAACATGAAGAAAACACAGTTAATAAACTTTGGAAGGCTATTTTTAGCCTTGGTCATAAAACAAACTAAGGAAGACCAAAGGTCTTGGGCATCAATGGAAGGCAAAGGGCCTTGAGCAGAGAGAAGTATATCCAGCTCGCTTAGATCCTGGCGACAGAGTGAGCTAGTGCAACTAGGATTAGCGCGGGAGATAAGAACTATAAGAATATTGCGAGAGTTGGAATTAGTTATCAGCTGCCCTCTAGGTAGTCATTATAAGACTAAAGGGCCAGTTGACTTAAGAATTTCAATAGAGGGCGTGACTATGTACATTTTTTCCTCTTTTTCTTTTTTCACAAAAGGGCGCCTGTTGGCGTGAATGGAGTTAATATATACATCTCTACAAGAGCGCCGATTGGCGCGAACATGTAAAAGAATTTAAGATAAGAAATGTTACAATCAAAGATGGTAAGATAATAAATAATAACAATTTTAGTTTAATAATAATCAAAAATAATTATACAAGATTATTCGCCATGACCACCTTAATAAAGAAATAGAAGAAAAATTCTTTGATGTCCTAATAAATTATCCCGAAATTGTTAAAACAGATGAAAATATTTTACGGGGCACAAATTTATTAAAACATTCCATCCGTTTAAAAACTGACAAACCTGTATTTACCAGCAATTATCGATTTTCGCAACATTTTCAAAATGATGTAAATTTAGAAATAGAAAAGCTATTAAAAAATGGAATAATAAGAAAAAGCATTTCCCCTATAAATGCCAGATTTCGATAGTCCCCCAAAAGCCGATGCCAGCGGCACAAAAAAGACTAGAATGGTTATAGATCATCGGAAAACAAAGGCCGAAACCATGCCAGATAGATTCCCCTAGTCCAATATTGCAGAATTATTAAATAAATTAAATAATTCAAAAGTCTTTACTACCATTGATTTAGCCTCTGGTTTCCACCAAATTGAGATGGATACAGACTCAATTGAAAAAACAACATTTCAATCTACAGGCTCCGGTCATTATGAGTTTCTTTGTATGCCATTTGGTCTGCTCAATGCTTCCCCCCAACTTCTAGAGAGCAATGAGCGCTATGTCCGCCAATGTTCCAAATACCCTCTTGTATATGGATGACATAATTTAGTTGGAAAACATTCAGGACCATTTAAAACATCTTGAAAGAGTTTTCCCAAATTAAAAGACCACAGACTATCCATACAAGTAGATAAAACAGAATTTATGAAAACTGAACTCCCGTTTTTAGGTCCTACCCTTACATCCAATGGTATTAAAACCAATCCTGACAAAATTGAAGCTATTCAAAAATTTCCATTACCAAAAACAGAACAAGAATTAGAACAATTTCTTAGAATGACAGGTTATTATAGGAAATTTATCCATAATTATGCCTCTATACCAAAACCACTTACTTCTCAATTGAGAAATAAAGAAAATATTAACCCTATAAATATCACCCTAGGCTAGCTGTACTTATAGACGATGACTGACATACGGCTGAAAGAAGTGCTACTTGTAAAGAGCAAACTTTCAGCATAACATGATCTAACGTCTATGCCGCAATAGCCTCCTTGGATTTTCTTTCTTGAAAACTACCTTCATTCAAGATATATTTTTGCAAGTATTTGATAACGCCGATATCGAAAATGTCTGAGGAAGTTAGCAAAGAATTAATTGATAAAAAAAATGAATACCGGTTAAGGATGCGAAATGAATATTTAAAGCAAATGACGAGTCCACATAAACCAGAAGGAGGACATATCGTAAGTTACTTTTATTATAATTCCATTGTTTATTTATTTTTTAAATGGTTACTAATGCTTTAGTTCACATTTTTCTGCTAGGTTTAAAATTCTAAGATTATACTGCTTTCATTACTTAGCAAATAGTGAAATCTATCTTTTGCTAGGTTTTAAAAATAAAACCCATAATTTTTATTTCAAATTATCTCCAAACCAGGACTATTTAATTTAAAAAAATAATACTGCTATGGTCTTGATGTAATGTAATGACTTTAAACAGCTTTGAATGTTTGTGAGTTTCATTTCATATGTATCTGCACATCAATAAGAAATTTTATCTGGCAAAGTTTATCTCTGACATTAAAATATTTTATTAATTTCTTTGTATTAAGTAAAGTCTTACTGGCAGACCATTCTTAGCATCAATATTGAGGCATATTTTTTGGAAATTAATTAGCTAGTATGGTTAAATATTAACTCAGACAGTCATAGCTCTATTTATTTAGTTATTAATTGATACTTACTTATTAATTATTTAATATTAATGTCATCTCATTATACTAGTTTGATGCAGCTTTCCAACGATTTATGTCTATGAAAGTTACAAAAATTGAACACTTCAGAGAAACGCCTCTTACCATTGCAAAGGGCATGTTTATGTTTGTGATACCTATGGGATTTTTTCTATATTATTACAAAAGTCGTAGGGTAAGCAACTTTCTTTTCAAATTATTAAAGTTTAAACTTCTGTAAATTAAGATTCAAATTTTGATAATATATTTTGTTTTAGGATGAAAAGGAGGCATTGATTCGTTCTGGGAAAGTTGCCTATAAAGACAGATTATTTAAATTTACTTAAATTATGGTTCATTGTTGTTTCACTATAATTTTTTGTCGAATATTCTAGAGAACTGTTTTTAGTTATTAAATTTACTTTATTTATCTTAAAATTGATTATTTTTACTTTTCTATTTTCCTGGTATGATATTGAAGAGTTATTGTTGATTGGTTATCATATTACAGTTATGTTGTATAGTTGATAAAATATTTCTTTTTATTACCTAAAAGTTAATTATTTATTATGAAGTTATTACATATACGGTAAATACTCAAGATCCTCTTTTCTTTGTGCCCAAAGGTAAGTGTATTGTGCAATAAGCAGTTGTTAAAAACATGATTAAATTATTTCTAAAAACATAAACATTATTATGAAATAGATTTGACATAATGATACACTTAATATACTTTATACACTTAAGAACATTAAAAAATATCCAGAACAAATAAAAGAAGAAATATAGAAACTGGGTATCAAAGAAGAAGACTACCAAGAAAAAAAAAATCAGGAAAATAGTAAAAAGAAATAAGAGGTTTTAGTACTGGAAAAGCAACAACAGAAAGGTAAAAGATGGAGGGGCAGAAGAATGGAGGGGGATATGAGAAAAATATGGGCTAAAAATCCTAGAAATGATATTGGCTAGCTCCTTAATTTGTCTTTATTGTGATATAATAATAATGTATACATATCGCTCATAGGTTGCAATAGTGGCACAACTAAAAAAATAATTTTTTGAGATTTGTGGGTTTAAAGTTTTCATTGCTTAGGAAAGTGCATAGGAAATGCCTTAGTTTGCTTAAAGAGAAGGTATAACGTGAAGGTAATTTTGTTTAAGCTAACTAAGGCATTTTCTTCATTTAGCAATGAAATCTTTAAACCCACTTATCTCAAATAATGATTTAATAATTATATTATTATTGTGTAAATTAATTATTTAAAATTTCAGTTGCATTTAATTTTTATAATATTCTTTTTATTTTCTAAAAATATTTAAATAAAAAATGATAGTTTTAAAAAAAAATCATGAGTTTAAATCACAATTCACTGTATTATTATTAGAATAACCCTACATTATTTTTGTCTTAACGATTTACACTGGAAAACATTTTCTAATTTTCAATAATCTAAGACAAGAAAATTAAAGTTGTTCATTGCTTGATTTCACAACAGTGGCTACTGTCGTGGTCAAAAATATTTGCACAAGCCGTATTTTATGCAGAATCATATCGTTGCATGAATATATTTTTAGTTCATTCTTATTATGGTTCTAAGTAAAATATCGCTTCGGCAACTACTTTTGATCACCACAGTATTACTTTTGTTACTGAATTAAATTCATCAAAATTTAATATACCTTATGTATATATTTATTTACATTTTCTTTAAAATATTTTTTTATGCTGTATTGAATGTCTTTCAGTAGTGAAAGTAATAACTGATATTAGGGAAATGAAGCAATACAATTTAAAATATTGGCAGACAAAAGAAAATATTTTTCAAGAATCCATATAACATATTGATGATCTGTATAAAATTCCTAAGAAGAGTTTTATTCAATTCATTAATAGTATGCAAGATGAAGATGAGAAATGTTCATTATTTGCATGAAGTATTAAAAAAAAAAAAACTAAATTTTTCCTGGACTGGGATGTGTCTATCTATTATCTATTGCTTTCCCGAATTTTCATTTTAGATTTAAAATGATCAAGTTATTACAATTAATAATAAAATGGAATTATAAATTAATCATTTTTCAAAATAAACAAAGTATCGAGAATATAAGGGTTTCAAACATGACTTTTTTCTTCTAAACCAGTATACCTCCAAGATGGTAGGTCCTAGTGACAATTGTTTAACAAAAATTATTCTGCATTAAATTTTTGTACAGGCAAATATTGTCAAATTTTCGATTAGGGCAACACCTACATTACTAGAGCGTGTCAAAATGTTACACTTTTAGGTGTGAAAAATCGTTACACCAAAAAAGTATAGACCACCAGCCAAAAGACGTATCCATGTCCAAAAATTGCTGTTTTTTCCTTTAATGGAAAAAATCTGTTTATTATTTGAAAGTTAGTAAAACAAATGTTATGAAATGAATTGTTGAACATATTACTAAATAGTGGTTTTAGATTGCTAAAATATATTTTTCCGTTTTAACCTTTTGTAAGGGAGTATTAAGTAAACAATTTTATTCTTCTTTTTATTTTATTAATTTGTTAGAAGTGTGCAAGACGACAAAAATGTAGGCGGAATAATAATTTTCCTCATTCCAAATTTATAGTGAAAGTGTTAAGGAAAGATCAAGGTCTCAGTAATCAAAGTTACCTCCCTCCCCTCTCTGAATCAAATCGGCCCCCTCCTCCCCCCTTCTACTATCAACATAACCTATCGAGCTGGAAGTTTCAAGTCTTATTCTACAACATCTTGTAGTCAGGGGAGGTTGGGGCCAGTGTTCGTCGGTGTTTTCCGTGATCTAGGGGCCAACTAAGTGTATTTTTTTCCAGACATGACGGATATTGCCGAGATCAAACTGTTTCTCAAAGAACATGGACAGGAACACCTCCTTCAGTTTTGGGACAAGCTTAGTAAAGACGACAGAGACGAACTTATCCAAGATATTAAAGAGATCAACATTCCTGAAGTAGTGTCCTATTTTAAGAGATCTACGGAAGTTCTGAATGTCGATCAGGAAAAACTTGATGATCGTTTGAAACCGATTCCTTCAAGTTGTTATGGATCCTATTCCAGAACCCCTTCAGATCTTCTTGCCTCTTATGAAGAATTAGGATTGAAGGAAATCGCTGAGGGTCGGGTTGGTGTTTTACTAATGGCTGGAGGTCAAGGTACAAGACTGGGTTCATTTAATCCAAAAGGTATGTATGATGTAGGACTACCTTCTCATAAAAGTCTGTACCAAATTCAAGCTGAAAGAATAAGAAAACTATGTGAACTTGCAGAAAAAAGATCAGGAAATCCGTGTATGATCACTTGGTTCATAATGACTAGTGAACATACAATGGCTCCCACTGAAGAATTCTTTGTGAAAAACAGTTATTTTGGATTGGACAAGAACAACGTTATATTTTTTGAACAAGGTCTTCTACCATGCTTCACATTTGATGGTAAAATTATTCTTGATAAGCCTCATAAGATCTCTCTTGCACCTGATGGCAATGGTGGCATATATAGAGCATTAAGAGATAAACAAATTTTAAATATCATTGAATCTCGAGGAATCAAATACCTTCATTGCCACAGTGTTGATAATGTTTTAGTGAAAGTAGCTGACCCAGTATTCATTGGATATTGTGTTAAAAAGGGTGCAGATTGTGCTGGTAAAGTTGTCGAAAAAGCTTTCCCTGCAGAACCTCTTGGAGTAGTATGCAGTGTAGATGGTAAATATCAAGTAGTCGAATACAGTGAAATAACTCATAAAACTGCTGAAATGAGGAACAATGATGGTCGATTAACTTTCTCTGCTGGAAATATATGCAATCACTTATTCACTGCAGATTTCTTAAGAAATATTGCTGAAAAACATGAAAATGAGTTGAAACTTCATGTGGCGAAAAAGAAGATTAAGTATATTGACTCAGAAGGTAAACGCTGTGAACCAGAAAAACCTAATGGTATCAAAATCGAAAAATTCATTTTTGATGTTTTTCCTTTTTCTAAAAACTTGGTGGTTTGGGAAGTGAATCGTGAAGATGAGTTTAGTGCTCTAAAGAATGGAGATTCTGCTGATAAAGATAATCCTACAACAGCACGTAAGGATGTATATTCATTGCATAGGAGATTCATTGAAGCAGCTGGAGGGAAATTTGAGGATGACTCAGTTACTTGTGAAATCTCTCCTCTTGTTTCTTATGCAGGAGAAGGTCTTGAGCCTATTGTTAGTGGTAAAGTGTTTAAATCTCCCCTTTATT
The DNA here is from genome assembly GCA_003667255.2 of Euschistus heros. Lineage (NCBI taxonomy): Eukaryota > Metazoa > Arthropoda > Insecta > Hemiptera > Pentatomidae > Euschistus > Euschistus heros. The sequence continues at coordinate 1,126,898 of RCWM02000334.1, read as the reverse complement.
TGCGTGCTCCTTATGAATGACATTTTATTCAGAATAGAAACTAGCTCAAGACTGTCCCCGTTAAGACAACCTGGCTGAAAAAAATACACATTCTGTCCTCCATTCGATATGGATATTATATTGTTTATGAACACCCATAAATAAAATTAGAATATTTTTATTTATAAATAAATATACAGTTCCTAATATCATCACTTGTGAGATTAATTCTTTTAGTTCTTACAACCAAATACTCAAAAATAATTTTGAGAGTTTGAGAATAAAAAAGCTTTTGGTTTATGGGTATGCAAATTTTAACTAATATAGGGCTTGAGTACTTAAAATGGTACAGTATTATTTTTAATTATCTGCTGAAAGTTTTGCGTTTTATAAAATAGCAAAATTCAGTTCTGTTTGAAAAGTTACCATTATGATGACACAAATTGTAAATAAAATTATGGCACTATTTGAAAATTTTATTGTACAAAGTGTTATATTTTTATATAAATTTAAAATTTAAGTGCAGTGATACGCTTAAAGTTTATTACTGTTACTATATATTATTGTGATATGTATGTTTTTGTATGTTTTGTACTTAGTTCATGTTATATTTTATGTTGGTTTTTGTTTTATGTTATTGAAATTATATTATTACTTAATGGTTCTCATTTATTAAACTATTTGTTCGTATAGCATTGTCTAGATATTTATTACTTCCCTGATGTATTAGTAAAATAATTTTTTCTTTATAAACGTAATTAGATAAAGCCTTGTATTTAATAAAGGGTAAAATTTATTTTCTTTGATTTCATTTGGTGCCTATTTGGTTTATTTTGTTATGTATGGTCCTTATCTTTAATATTGGAGAAATTATAGACATGTCCACTATGTACAGTTATTAAATTTGTCTGATAATATAAAAGTTTGCACTAACCTTTTAATTACTAATGTTTATTTTTAAAAAGTGGTTCTAGATAATATGAAATAAAAGTGAAACATACATTTTTACCAATAAAAATGATTGAATTTCTTAACTGTGTTCTAATGATTTTTACTCTTGTACCTTTCCTATATTATTTTTTTAAACAACAATCATATATATACTTATACATATTACTTACTCAAATATTAATAGGTAAAAAGTTTAAGCAGTCCTCCATTTTCATTAAACCATTCAATAAGGCTCACATTTTAGCGGGTAAATTGCCAGTGCTGCCACCTTAAATTGGATTTCATTTTTGTAACCCCAAACCTATTTTAGTATAATTTTTTTTTTTTTTCTTTCTAGAAATTGGTATTTGTATTCTATATTGAGAAAAATGCTTTTGTTGTGCTTCATTCAGAAGATTGATGTATTAAAAATGCGTTAATGGCTGTAATATAGAGTTAACAGACCAACATTGGCTGGTATACCTTAAAATAGTTTTGGTTTTTATTTATAGGCATAAAAGACAAAAGATCACGGCTGGTTTTATTAAACATTAAACATATCAAAAAATACCTAAATATAATACCTAAATGCGCTCATTTTCATGTTGATGCCAACAATAGCTTTAATCCTTTTGTATGAAATGAGAAATTAAAAAAAATATAAATAATATGAATTTTAGTTATATAAATTTACCACAGCAAGAGAGTTTTAATGACTGATAATATTGCCAATATTTGTTTCATATCACATATTAGCAAATATGGAATAAAGTTAAGTACGCTTACTAATTACCTTAGGAAACAAATAATATACATTAATTTCAATAAGAGGATGAATTTCACATGTAATGTGAATGTAAATTTTCACATCCTAAAACCGCCCTCCTTTGTAGCTATTTTTCCCAACACTATGAATTGGTTTGGTTTTCCAAACAGTATAATCTTACCCAACGATTGATTTCATCTTTGTCCAGTTGCATTTTCTTTGAGACCTTGTATTCACTAAACAAGAATTTTTATTTCATTTTTTTGCAATTTTTTTACTCCTTTCTTTTAATTTGACCTTGAGGCACTTTGACTGGTTGATAAAAACCTACAAATCACAATCAAGCATGCGGTTCGGCAACATCATAGTACGCTCAAGAGTCGTGAAAAGATTTATGTAGGAAGAACACTCTATGCCCAAGTTATGGTCTTGGGAAAAATTGTAGAAATTAGCCAACTCGCGGTGGTCCCACTTTACCACTAAAACACGTTTGTCGTACTCTTTTAGCTGTAACTCCAAAACTATTAGTTCGATCCAAACATTTTTTTTTCATCATAAAGCTGGTTAAATTTACTATTAGACTATTATAAATTAAATTTTATTCAAGTCCCTTAAAATACATATGCCAGCACGCTGAAAAACCCGTACTGTTGTGAAATCTAAGTTTTTTGAAAGTACGAGGGTTTTATCCTGCTGGCATGTGTATTTTAAGGGACTTGATTAAAATTTAATTTATAATAGTCTAGTAGTAAATTTAACCAGCTTTATGATGAAAAAAAATTTTTGGATCGAAAGAACTAATAGTTTTGGGGGTTATAACCGAAAGAGTACGATAAACATGTTTTCGTGGAGAAGTGGGTTTGACAACAAGTTGGCCAAATTTTACAAGACCATAACTTCGCAAAAGATTTTGAAGTTGTTTTTTTCATTTCGTAGTTACTGGTCCAGCTACAATTAATACATAAAGACTTTCTTCGAAAAAAAACTTAATTGTCGAGTTATAGGTAAAAAAAACAACCGAAAATAACAGGTACTTTGCGATTTTTTTTTTTGCAATTTTGGGTATGATGGCGACGGCTGCCATGGTTGCAAATTTCAAATTCGGATTCCGCACCCTAACAAACATAAAGATCCGTTGAGAATAAAAGTTCTGCATTTTTTTTTTCTTAAAAGCGGCCTTTTGGAGCTTTATTTTACTGGACTATAGTATGTTTTGAAAAAATTATTATTATTGATCTTGAAAGAGAGACAAAGAGATTATTCGACTGATAACAAAAGCAAGACTGATTGTGGATAGGATACCTAGAATTTGGTGAGTGCTATTGAAAATCTTGGATATTTATTCACTTTCCGGAGTGTCACTACACCGCTTAGGCGTAGTGTTATCTACAGGGTTAATTGAAAATTTTGTGGCAGAGCGAGTAAATTTTGAAAATCTGACGAACCTAAAGTTCGCAAGAAACCATTTTAATGTTGAGATGTTTATTTATTCACTCTTGTTTTAAAACAGTTTTATGTTTTAGTATCATTATTTCAAGTTGTTAAATATTAACAGGGAATCAAACATGTAAAAAAAAATGTGATGTCAGCGTTTGGTTTTTAAAGAAATTATACAAATCACATTTTGTTAATTTTGAGTCAATCAACTATTCCCATTCCACTATGGAAATTCAGTAGAACTCCGTTTTACTTTTGTCATTCAGTGGTTGTACTTATTCACTGTTTTATCCCACATTACATAAGACACAACATTACTCTATAAAATTTTAGTTCTTTGGAAGGTATCCTTGGAATTATTGGTGGTCAGGTTAAATCAACCACCTTTGGTTCACCTAGAGAAAGTGGCCCTGAGGTGTATACTGCATGTGACCATGTGACTAAGTAAATGCAAGTGTGCTGTCAAGTAGTGGGTGCGCCAATTACTACTTAACAAATAAAACTTTAACAGAACACATAATGCGTTTGCCATACCATAAAAATTTTTCAAAGATATTTTTTTTAAACTCTTGCCAGTTCAAAACTGGTTTTCGATCTCATTTTATTTATTTTATTCTTGTCTTTTTGTTCTCAACTGGTTGTCCCTGGAATAATCTCTTAAGGGATCACTTCATGAAATATAAACTGCAAGCAATTCTATCATTCCTTTCTCTTATCTCTTGTAAAAATATAAGAAATATTTATTGTATTTGTTCCTTTTCCTTTCATTATCATATAATTTTGTGGATTCTTTAACTTTAGGCAATCCGCCAGCCAACAGGGGACAATCCCTCTTTCTAGACCTAAGGCAGGCCAAGCTTTTCTGTCAGTATCATCCTTTATATCAGGTTTGGCCGGTAATAGAAACGAACACTAGGAAGTAATGTAAGTTATAATTATTATAAAGTCATTCTTCTATCTTCAAATTTTTTTCTTGAAAGGATGTGGAACAAAGTCCACTCAGCCAAGAGTGTTAAACTGAATGATCGGATTATTAAAAAGCACTTTACAAAAATGTTTCTATCTAATAGAAACTTATCTTATAGAACGCGAAGCTCCGAGAAGGCTGTATCTTAGATGGTAGGTGATGTTACGGTAATAATTATAGAAGTGTATACTTAGTTATTACTATTTCTATAATCCTTAATAGTTGCACGGACAATCTGGCAGTAAACTCCGTTAAGCAGCTGAGTCTAGATAGTGCGAGTTTTGCATTAATCCGAACCTCGTAAATTTTTTTTTTATATTTATTTTAAATTTAATTCATCTCTATCTGTCTATAACGAAAATCAATGAACGTTCTGGGAAACAAAAATAAAAATAAAAAGGATGAAATGCGAGGTATGATGGGGAACCAACATCGATTGGCACCTTTTCATAACTTTGTTTTTTTCGGGTTGTGTTTTTCCAGTTTCAACTTTTGAAGGTTATTAGCACTTCAATAAATGTTCTACATTAGAAAATCCTTAGGATTTTTTTTTTTTCAGACGCCTCCGTGGTTCAATGGAAATTGAGATGAAAGCAAGCTGGGAGAGTAGTGGATTCAAGTGAGTATATAGCTTGTCTTGGAAGGATTGTTATCTTCTTTGGGCCTAATAAGCAAAATAAGGGATATTTAGATCGTTATGAATAGGTTTATTTATAAAATTATATACTAAATAATTGTTGAACGATTGGATGCGAGAAGAATGGAAAGGTTTAGCGGAGCCCCAAAGTTCAACTTGTTATGTCAAAAACGCTTGTTTATTAAATGTAGAAATGGTCGAAAACGACAAGCAGTTTGTTGTTGTTTGAGTCTCGTTCTCTTAAATGGATTTCAAATCTATTTTTTGTAAATACGCTCTGTAAACACTTTTTTTTAATTTAAATTTTAAATTAGGTTTAATTTTTACAATTTATCAATATCGTTTTATGCTATTTTCTGATATAAACTCTGACAGTTCGAGTTTTCGATAGTTCTAGGTGGTCTTAGGAACTATTGATGTTAGAATAATCAATTTCTGATCTGCTTCCTCGAGAGAATTGATACCGTTGCAGTCTTGCACTTCCTTAGTTTCTTTTCAGCCGTTGGCCATAGTAGACTCCTTTTTGCGTAATAGCCTCGAGGACTGTCTGCAGCCTGTTGCCGTTAACCACAAGAGGAATGAGGTAAGATCCAGATAGGGTGTGGCTGCTACTAGCGGTACGGGCTCTGACCCCCAGCCGAAGGACAACAGCATGATCCGTTAGTTCTTTGTTTGTAGCGCATTTTCAAGGGCAACTTTCACGCCTCCTGGTTGACGGGGACTTTAATGCCTTCCTTCTATGGCCTGCATTAAGGAAAAGGGGTTCTTCCGCAGCCTAAATGGTTTTTGTGCTTGAGTATATCAGTTTCAGCATCCCAATCCACTCTTTATATCTTAACCACCAAATTTTCACTGATATTAAAAAAAGAAAAAAGAAACTTGAAACTAAGTGAAATAAAGTGTTCATTTCAGTTGGGATGACCGATTATCGATAGTCATTTCCAATCGATTGTATCGATTTCATTGACTTGAAACGATCGATAAATCGATTAACATTTTTCAAATATCAAAATACTATGTTGAGAAAAAAAAAACATCGGTATACTATATTAAACTTAAACAGAAAATATTACATATAAAATAAGCTTTATTTGCTCAGGAACTAAAATACAATTCAACGTAGAAAACATATAAAAGCTGTTAGAAAATACAGTTTTTAAAATTTAGTGTGAAAAAGAATACAATTTCAAAATTAGCTCAAATTAGAGGTTAATATCAAAAATGGTAAGTAATTAAAATATCAAGATTACCCACTGAGCTACCGCGTATCCATCTCAATAAAATATTTTAAATGTTTATTATAATATTGCGATAGTTTTATTTTAATAAATAATTCATATGAGGATTTCTTAACAAGTAAATTACAAATATGTTGTAATAAAAAAAATGCCTCTTTAAAATTCTATGAACAGAAGCCGTCGATTACTTGAAAAACGATCGATAGGCAATTGATAGTTCTCAACAATCGATTAATCGATTGCAACAATTGACAATGGTTCACCCCTAATTGCCAGTGAAAGTCATTTCCTTTGGACAAATATTAGCAATATAATTTGAAAGCAGCCTAAATTCTATCAACTTTAATTAATTATTCGAATAAAATGTTTGTTTTGTCTAACATGCTTCGCTGATATACTTCGTTATATTCTTTGAAACTTTATTAAGTTCTTTAGAATTTTACTTTGAGGCAGCTACTAGCCACACGTTGCAAGTTCAGACTCCATTTGTACTGGGGTGGGTGTTAAGATTTTTATTTTAAAGAATATAATGATCTGTTGTGAAAATAATTAAGAATTGGAATTGATCATCATTCTGTAGTTCGTTTAAAATAGTCAATTTCTCAATCATTGACCGACCGTAGTTATATTGCTTGTTTATTCTTTATGGAATAAAAGATAATTACAAGTTTAATGGTTAATTTGAATACTCAAGTATCGATTGAAATTAACAGCAATAGTGACGAAAGGAAGAAATGATAGATAATTACGTAGACCATCTACTACAATCAATCTTAAGACTATTCTTGTTCTTTGGTTGGGTTGGGAAAATTACTAAGCCGATGTTGATATATATAAATGTATTTACTACATGTTCCGTTTATGATATAAAAATAGTTTTTTTTTTTTTAATTCTGGGATCTGTAAAACAGGTTAACCTTTTGCATTTATATTTGGAAATATACGGATTCAAATTTGTTTATTAATTTTTCTTTTAATTTATACTTCTCTAGATTAGATGGTGAAGAAACGTTTCCATTATTGAACACAACGAAGTTCAATGACAGCTCGCGTTCCAAAATAATATAGTGTGTACGGATATAAAAGCTTTTGAAACGTATTCTATCAATAAGTAAGGAAGGATAACAATATTGCCACTGTGATAACGACATTAAATATCCTACATATTATGGCTTTGTATTATTCTTAGGTGTCATATTATTGGGTTGGTGCAAAAATAATGCTGGTTTTGAATTTTCATTTTGTTTGATAATCCTCCTGGCTAGTTAATGGATTATAAACAATGGTTATTAATGTTGGTTTATCTCAAAGATTAGTTTAGCTTCTGTTATATTTCGTAAGTAAGGAACACTGAAATTCATCATATCAAAACAAGATTTTCGTCAAATTTATTTTTACGACCAAAATTGGTCGAAGTGCGGCTCAAACCGCACGCAACATCAATGTAGTTTGTGGAAGCATCCTAAAAAATCGTCAAGGAGATTTTGATCTCGAAGACAAAGAATGCCGCGATAGGCCTTCTGTTGTCGATCACGATCGTCTGAGGGCTTCGGTAAAAGAAAACACTTGCAAAACTACTGCGGGTAGGAGGGAAGTTAGTATTAACCACTAAATATTACAAACCACACAAAAATATAATACATTTTTTTTTGTCACATATAAAAAACTGTATTATTTTTGCACCAACCGAATTTACTACTACAACTAAAGCTGAAAATAATACCGTCATAACATATAAAGTTCACGTAATTTGATGGGCTCATGACATCATTTTGTAAACCACGTTTTCACAAGTAGAGAAAACACTATCTCCTGTAAATTGTCAATTTCTTCTCAAAATTAGCATTAAAATTTCCTCTTATTTTACGTAAATATGATTCCCGATGACGTAAATTTTTTCCAACCAGAAAACCTATTCTGTTAATTTTAATATTGAAGGTATCTTTTGGTGAAATATTACACTAAATACTGAAAAATCGATAGGGAACTTTTATGATATAATTAGTAACATAAAAACAGTAAAATAAAAATTGTGTCATTAAGAGCTATTTTCCCCATTGCTAGGAACTGAAAGAATCTATGTATATTTACAAACATTATTTCTTCATATGTGGAGCGGGTTTGATGACGAAAATAGTATACATGACGAAATCATAGAAAATAACTTGTGGCTGTACAAAAACCAAAAAAAAAAACTAGGTTTAGAACTAATTCCTGTTGGAATTACTTAATAAATTTTGTGCCTATCTAAATCATAAGATGCCACGACCCTGTTTCTACTGCTTTTTTTTTTTTTTTATTTAATGAATGCGCATATGAAAATTTGTATGTAAGTTTCCTTTAACTCACTTAATTAGCTGACATATTAATATTCATTGTCTTTTGACAATGAATATATTTTGTATTGTATATAAAAATAGACTTTTATCATTTTATATATGAAGACATCGGTTTTGAATGCCTGATTAAAAATGCTTAACCACTTCGAGAAAATTGATTGATTCGGCACTAAATACTATCTAAGTGATAGATATTTAAATAATTGAAGACCATTGATTCAGTGAGAACCTCCATTGACATAATCCCTTTAGCCCTGGAGGAGGCATCGTAGGAACAGAATAAAACATCCATGCTGACTGTTTCTATTTATAGACCGTCCTCCAAACATCATTTTAAAAAGTATTTAAAAATATTTTCCCGTCAAATACAGGTCTTAAACTTCTAAGCAATAGAAAAATGTATAGTCTAAATTAAAATATTTTATTTTTTTTCCTCTTTAAGGTTTTGGCAGAAAGAAAAAAAAATCATAGCTTTTAACCTAGCTGTTTATTGTTTTTAGTTATGCCAACATTCAAACGTTTCTAAAGAACGATAAAAAAAAATATTTTTTTCTGAACCGCAGCCATTTAAGGCCGCTCGGTTACGAAATGTTCCAAAAATATCAGAACAGATAGAGCGTGGTCAACTTGAATAGAGGCCTGAAATCAATCCGTTACCATTGAAACATGAAATTATGTTCGGTGTTACAAGAGCATTTGTAATATTTTAGAGTTCACATGTTCATCTTGCAACAATGTTAACGAAATAATGCCTAAGTGAAATACTCTGCTACTGTCAGTTACACTTTGAGATTTTATTGCTAAATAAGTCCTGGGGTTAGTTTCTTTATCATTATTCCTTGTACTGATTTTTTTTTTTTTTTATCTCCTTTTATTTTTATTGATTTAAGATACAAATACAAAATATGAGTCTATTCCTTTTTCTGCACTTGGTGCACTATTGATTGCACAGAATCATGGGTTTATAGGTAAGTTTTGGGTTAGTTTCTGTACATTAACAGTTTCATTCTCCTCCAAAGTACTTATACCCTTTCTGCTAGGTTTTCCTCTTGGTTTCTGCCTATTCCCAACAATATTCAACCTGTTTCTATCAGCCTTCTTAAAACATCCAAATGTTATATTATCCCTCCAAGCAAATGATGCAGCATTGAGTCCAGGTTCTAGTTTTAGGCAGTATTTGTTAATGTTTTCAAAACTTTGTTGTTAACAGTTTACGATTGCCTCAATGCGATACAAATCTGCATATATTATACACAACAAAGTGTTAAAAATATTAACAAATATTGCCAAAACTGGAACCTCAACACAAAAACATTAGAAGCAATTATTTCTACAAAACGCAAATCACTCATAGATCATCTGATTATTATTATGATATAACTTAGAAGACATCCCTTGGCCTAAAGCAGTAAACTACATAGGTTTAACCGGACAGGTCACTTGCTTTCACAGAACGTATAAACAATAAAACAGACAAAGCAAAAAAAAAAAATTTTTGTCTTATTATTATGTGAACTGAATTACTCGAAATCAGAGTAAACTAAAGTTTTGTCCTGTTGACCAAGTACTTCGTATACATATACTTATCTTTATTAGCCATGTAGTTTTGCTCTGTTATAGAAAATAGGTTAAAACAACAGTATCGTACCTAATTCTCTTGTTTGATATATTATAAGATTTTTTAAACTAATTATTAATACTTACAACTGTATAAAATATACAACAAGTAACTTTGAGGAAAATGATTACAATGGCATGTTGATGAAAAGTAAAGAACTACTCAGCAGTAGATCTTCAATGTTCTACATTAGAAGGTCTCTTGGCCATCGTCTTTTCAGAAGCCTTGGAGGATTATTGTGTCCACATAAAGAGTGGAGTTTGAGTTAAGTTGGGAGACTAGTGAATTTAAGTGGATATGGAGTTTACTACGAAAGGATCTGGTTTGGGCTAAATCACCAACGTATGTAAATCAAGATATTTATGGATAGGTTTTTGTGTGACATGATAAGGAGCATTGAGGATTTATCGCAGGATTTTGGTTTGTAACGATTGGATACGTGAAGACTTGGAAGGTTCAGTGGAACTCAATTAATTAAAATGTAAAACTAATTATTGTAGAATAAAACTATATTATTTATAAAAAGGACGTAAGACCGAAAAATGTATATAGATTTTGTAACCTGTAAATAAATACGCAAATAAAGCTTTATTACTAAAAAAAAGTGGGGGGGGGGGTGAGAAGATCATATAAATATGTACATAGGTTCATATAAATAAAAAATATTTATAAGATAATGGTTTGAGAATATAAATGTGTTGGCCTGTCGGAGCGATAGGATCTGTTGCCTAAGAGCAGGGGCCAGTTGGGAGGCGACGTCTATCGGCACTCCTCTCGCTGGCCGGACCAACACTGACCTAAATTAGGTGTTTAGTCTTGTGCATACCATTATCGGCTCCTGCTTCTTATTTACTGTGGTAAAGTTTAAATATCTTTATTGGTTGAAATTTGTTGGCTTCATTATTCATCTTTCTATTTAATAGATATAATTCAACAAGATAGAATAGTTAACAATATCTTTTAGTTCATCTTGTTCTAATTTATATCTCTGAAGGTGGGAGGAGATTATGATACATTGGATGTTTATTTCGTTTAACGTCACTTTATGCTGCTATGGCTGATCGGACGATGCTACGGTGGGAGTCCTGAATTTTGCCTTCCAGTTATAATTAGGATAGGGATCTTTAACGAGTACCTGACATCGCACAGGCTCGGGACCCCTATTTTACGTCCCTTCCCAAGGACGGCATAGCTAAGGATTTTTTACTCCCTTAAAAAATCCTAAGGTCATCTGCCGGGCTGCAAACCCGCGATCTTGGGTTTAGTAGGTTGCTATGCTAACCACTACACCACAGGTGACCCCAGTGCAGAATTGTGTCAATGCACCGATTTTTTAAATTTTATTTATTTATATGGGTTATCCTCTTAAACTAAAACTCACTGGTTACATTTTAAAACATCGATATAATTAACATTGATTGAGTCAGTTATGCCCCGGTTTTATATGCTTTCTTCATAAACATGTCTATACTTCTCCGGATTACTACAGAAAAGCAAAGTCGCATTGTTTATTACTGTCTAATTGGATACTGGTTCAACTTAATACATTTGCTTTAAATTCAAACGCGAAACGGATTTCAAAGAATACTACAGACACTTATAATTACATAAAAATGGTAAATTAATACGAAATATCGCTTAATAGTTAAACATAGGTCAAATTAAGATTCACAGAATAAGAACGAAATGCAAATTTCTTTTACCAATTATTGTTGGTCTTATATCTTTAAATAGTCATTCACTATTTAATATCTAGTGAACTGTCCTTAGCTTCTGAAGTATTTCTGTGTTTAAGGCAAGTTTATTTATACGTTTTTAAGGGAATCTGAAATTAAAAAATCGGAAATCAACGAGTAAACCATACGCACTCCGGTTTGTTTACTTTCAATGTTTTAATCCGTTTATTAGAAAGAATTATTCAGTCGATTGTAAAATGCAACGCATTTAAATACGTTTAAAAAAAGTGATGTTTGTTCTAAATCTGCAGTTTAAAATGGGCTGAATTTGGAGTTCGAAGAATTTTTATTTCGACAAAAAATTTGTTTTGCCATTTTAGTAAACTAGTTCCTAAGTTACGTGTTATTTTTTCTAATCGTAAATATTATAAACAATCAAAAAGATTATTATTGGAGTATAGGGTGATCTCTCTGAGTTCTTGCCAAGATTTGCCAACCCGGCCTAGTTCCTTCTCTGCAGACCTCTACCACGTCTCTCTGGATCTTCCTTTCCTTCTTTTTCCCTAGGGGTTCCACTGTAGGATGGCTTTTTCAATATCACCATCTGGCTTTCTCAGAGTGTGTTTTACCCATTTTCATTTCCGCTTCTTTATTTCTAAACGGACCGGAAGCTGATCGATAGTTCCCCATAGTTTTTCATTTGATATTCGTTCTGGCCACCAAATCACCTCATGTTGCTGATATAGCCTAAACAAGATAATTTAACCCAAATTATGCAAAACTGTATAATCAATATACAATGATAGGTATGTATACGTAGCACTCAAGTGACGTGAGAAATGAGTTATGTTAGGAGTTCATGTTTTGTTCTTTTGTGAGACATTTTGTTGTAATTACCTGCTTCGTCATTCCCGAGTACTCCAATATTTACTGAACAAGCGTTCAAAGCTTCTAATAAATAACAAAACACTTGTTTATATGACAGTGATTAGATCCATTTGGACATACGGAGCTTTGGGGTTCCACTAAACCTTCTGATTATTCTAGTATCCAATCCTTACAAACCAAATTTCTTCCAAAAATCCTCAATGCTCCTTATCAAGTCACAAACAAACGTATCCATAAATAGGTAACTTAATTTCCATATGTTGATTTACATTTACTTTTACAAGGTCTTCCCATTCCATTTTGATGGGTATTTATTAACGATTACTAAAGTGACATCAACAAATAAATATTTGACTGTCAGAGTTGAAAATAAAACCATAACATTAAAACACTTCCATAATATACGAACAATACTAAATACTCGATGGCCGAGCGAGTTGGGGTTAGGGTCTCTGCGCGCTAAGTACAGAAGGGTCTCTGAGCGCTAAGTACAGAACCCTAGTGGGTTCGAATCCCATCTAGGTGGATTGAAATTTATTTGGTGGTGGATCCACGGAATGAACCTTGAACATTCCACTTTGGTTAGGAGAAATAACCTGTAAAGTAACATGTAGGATGATAAACGCTAAACAATGATAAACGCTATAAACAAATTACACGGAAGTTCTAAATGTTTAAATTAACGATATGTCATTTACCGACATCTCAATGGCACTAGACTATTAAAACATCACAATAATAGAGATCATATTCATCTTCTTTTTACCCAACATACCAAGGTATTCCTTTAAACCATTAGTTAAGGGTTCAGTTATGTGAATAATACATGACCCCCTCGTCGTTCAGAGTGGCACCAATCTCCTCTCATCGGCCAAGGACGTCTAAATCAGGAAAGCAGGACTTTCTTACAGAGTGAACGTACATGGGGGATGAAACAATCCTGCACCAACGCTATCAATCAACCAGCCTAAAGCAATGAAGGGTCTTGTATACCAAAGCATGGAACAACAAGATCAAATATGAATGCGTTTTTGGAAAAAGGACACCATTTCTCAAAATCAAACTATTGGTAAAATTTAATTTAAAAAAAATAAAAAAATGTAGTGTCCCATAAAACAGTATAAAAGTTGCAAAAAAAAAAAAAAAAAAAATCTTCAAGCTTCATATAGAAATCACCAAATCAGATAAATTTTTATGGGGCTGATATTTGACAAGACAGATGCCCTAACTGTATGAACGATTTCTGCAAATGTCTTTTATAAGCATCAATAATCAGTTCAGTAAAATAAGGGTTTGGCGAAGAATAAACTCCCGAACTTTTATTTTCAACGGATCCTTATGTTTTTTTGGGGTGCGAAATCCAAATCTGAAGTTTGCAAGCACGGCAGCCGTCGGCTTCATATCCAAAATCAGAAAAAAAAAACCCCAAAAAACAACCAAAATACCGGTTATTTTAATACCTACAACACGACAACGAAGCATTTTTCGAAGAAAGTCTCCATATATGTTAATGTTAGCTGGAACCAGTACCTACGAAATGAAACAAAAATCCGAATGTGACCACTTTTCGAGAAATTGTAGAAATTGGCAAACTTGCGGTCAGTCCCACTTCTCCGCTAAAAGACGTTTGTCGTACTCTTTTACAAAACTATTTTTTATTTTTCAAATTATTTTTTTCATACAAAGCTGGTTAGACCTACTATTAGACTATTATAAATGAAGTTTTATTCAAGTCCCTTAAAATACATATACCAGCACCCCAAAAACCCCTATGTTGTGAAATCAAAGTTTCTTGACAGTTAAATTTAAGTACTTTGGAATTCATGAAGTAAAAGCTTGTTTCAATAATTGCGTATTTCTGTTCATTCAGTCAAGTTCCAGCTTCTTATGAACTTTTAAGGTACAGAAAACGTTTATGTGCAAGTATATTAAGTTTATTCCGAGTTATTAGGATTAATAGAATTTAATGTTCTATTGCCATGAAAAATCTACAAAATTACCGAAAAAGGACACAAATTAACAAAATCAGAAAAGAGCTTTGTTTAAAATGTCTATGGTAATCAGTAACGGGAGTTTACTTTTTCTCTCAACACACGTGCTTCTATTTTCTTCCATTACGTAATACTTACTTCTCGTCATTTAAGGCTTTGTATATTTTGTTATAACTTTTAATTATAGACCTAATTAACATATTCGCCTTTTGGGAACGCAAAATTAAAATGAAAATGAAATCTACAGTCGTAGGTTTTCATTTTTTAAGATGACTGCGGATAATAGTGCCGCAGTAGTGAGGAGTTTACAATATTTTAATTAGGAAAGGTTTTTAACTAATCAGGAAACTGATATATATTCTTTTAACAAACAAGAATTTGAATCTTTGCTATGACGTTAGCTAAATTATGTAACCAAAAATTTAAGCTAAACTATTTTCCAATTTATGTTACTTAGATATTGCTAATCTATCCTTTAAAATACCTTAAATGTCACGTATTTGTTATCTTGTGTGATGATACAGTTATTACTCCTAACAAAGGAAAAATAGATTTAATTCCCGACGTCCTTGATGTTGCATGAGGCTGTGTTGGTAACGGGATCCACGCAGGATATAAAGAAATAATAGTCAACCTGTTAAATAGAAACTTATTTGTGTCGAATTATTCATGGCAAGCAATCATCTTAAACAAACCTTTTATAAAACAAAAACCATTAGAAGACAGTAGTCTAGACACTTTCATAAGACTTTATTATAACTAATTTTTTTGTTTATATAAGTTCAATTATTACTATTTTTTTAGCATATACCAAGAGAAGCCAATATTATTTTAACAATTAATTGTTACAATCGATTATTAATTATTGTTAAAATGATTGCTGCATCTTTAAGGCTTTTAAGAAATGGCTATAGTTTCAACAAACAAGAGAGAGGAGGCTACGAAATCTCGAGCTGTTCATATAGCTAAATATTTAAGTTGGAATTGGATAGGGCACTCAAAACTATACCTGAATAGCTCTTTATTACTCTTAAGCTTAAGGAATATCATGAGGAACTCCAACTTACCAAATGGTTGGCTTGCTCCATTCACTCCGTTATGGCGTTGCTGTTTTATTACTATTCGTTCTAAAAACTTTACAGACGTATGAAGCAATCAATGTCTGTCCTAATGCTTTTACCTAAAACTTCACTGATGGCTGGATTAGACAGGTCTTCTTAGACATCCTAATTCGTAAAAAAATATATATTTATATTACTCGACCTCGATTGTGATAAGAGCCCATGATCTTGTACAGCCAAATCTTTGCAGGTTCCTGATTTTATTGGCTTTTAAATATCAAGTAGGTATTGCTGATCTTTGCTGAGTTCGTCTCTGTCTATCTGTCGGATCCGATAATCAATACTCAGGCTTCCAGAATATACTAACAAGGGGACGTTTGCAGTTGTAACTCACAGATTTGAATGCCGATTTGTGTGTGGGTAGTAGGGACCTATAATAGTGCAAAACTAGAGTTATAGCCGCCAATGGCCATTAGGAGCCGAGAAAAAATAAAATATGAAAATCACGTTTTATTTTTTTTCTCAGTTCTGAGTCACGAAAGAGAAATGATTCTTTCACGTTTAATTGTAGTTATGTATGCTATTTTAAATAAAAATACTTTCGTTATGCTCAAAACACTAACCTGGCTTCAGGGTGCTCAAAAACTTGAAAAAAAATGACAAAATTCCAATAAAATACGCTGTAAATCAGTGGAAAATGTTTTTCATGAACAACTGACCTCAAATCTAGAGTTAAAGCACCATAAAACCCCTATATGTGAAATTTCATCAAAACCAACAAATATTGATTTTTAACCCCTTTCGAGGCGGTTAAAATTTCATCAACGATTTCCAACGGCCATAACAACTGGTGCGTTCAACCAATTACAATAATAATAGCATCACTAGAATCAGCATACATTCTGCTTTTTATCCATGCATATAAAATTCGGATTACTTTAGATTTTAGTGGACAAAAACTGATGTGAATGAAAAAAAAATCCAAAGCCAGCTATAACTTGAAATATCCCAATAAGGAAAACTCCTGCGACCCCAGGATTGGACTAAACTATGCAGTTTTACGGCTTCTAGATGGCCTTAAAATTTTGTACGGTTGCGAAATATGTGAGATAGCGCAAATTATTTACATTTTTTCAGAAATTGACTGCATCTTGCCTTCTAAAAACTTGGGGGTAAAAAATGTTTAATTTTTGATTTCGACCAAATTTAGTTTCTACATGTTTTTTGGGATGAGGATTCTGAAAATGATATCAGTTTTTAGTTTAAAAATTTTTCTCACATATATTTTTTGAAATTTCTTCAAAATTTCAGGAGTAAAAAACCTTTAATTTTTTATTTTGGCCTAATTTGCTATTTACATATACCTTCAGATGAATAATATAAAAATAATATCAGGTTTTTGTTAAAGAAAAACATTCCTTACTTATACGTATAATAATATATTTAGTAAGGCAGAATTACTTCTAAAGGCTAAAATTATAAACAACCATGTTTGTTTGGATGTGAATTAATAAGTGTTGACAATACAAAACAATAATCCACCGCACGTACTAAGGTGTAGTACGTAATTACCTGACCGGAAGAGGTTAATTAATTAAAACCATAAAAAAATACAATGTTCTTTTGTTAAAAAATGAAAATATTGTTAATACGATCAAAAAAGTATATTAAAGATACAAAAAAAAATTCGAAAAAATGTGCAATCTTCAATACTTCAATAGGGGCTTAAACACAACCGGAAGATATCAACTGATCTAAACCAAATTAAAACACAATGTACTTAAGCTCTATTTGAAGACGTTACAAACTATTGGATTAAGAAAACATCTAAACCAAAACTTAAAAAAATTATTCCAAAAATGAAGTTTTTTTTTCATATTTAGTCAAACTTTAAGGTTTATGCGCGACCGGAAGATGTCAAACGATTTAGATAATTTTTTCTTCCTTTTTCTTGTCTATATAGTTAGCAAGTTTTCCGATGTAAAGCAAATGAGCTTCATTTAAAAAAATACCTGCAAGAATGAACAATGTTTCTGATTGGTGGAGGCTTCCTAATGCTCCTAAGTTCCTAATGCTTTCCCACATCATGTTGTTAATCTTATTATTTTCTTTTTAAAATATGATTATTCGGCATGTAATGCTTGATTGAGCATCGCCCAAAGAAGTATTTTTGTAGTATTCATTTGCAGTTGTTTCTCTCGTTATATTTTCGTATTGTTAATTTTTCTGTTGTTTATTAAAAAAAAATAATTTATATCATGATGGATAATACTATGATTGTTTCTTACCCAAAATGTTGGGTAAGAAACAACTCTGGTTCTGTTCTGATACGCTTTTGAAAATTAACAAATATCCAATTTTTTTTTTCTTTTGTGTTTGTGTATATCCACATCTGGCACGTAAAATTAATGTCGGAATGGGTGCCAACATTTAATGTTCTTTATGGAATTTATACACTATACGTAGATAATGTTTTATTTTTAGTACATTGATAATCCACGACCTCTATTAATAATTATTATGTAACTTCGATTTTCATTACACCTAAACACGTTGATTATTGTATCAAAATTCGTCTTGGTTTATTTACCATTAGAAGTTTTGTATCTTATTAGCCTTTTCTTATAAACGACTATAATTATACTCTACGGTAAATATCTTGTTGGAGGGGACAACCTATTGGTAGGACTTGTCCGTTTCAACACATGTTGAGTAAAGGATTAATCGCTTGGTTTATTTTGAAAGCCTAGAAGCTCACCTTCTGATTTAATATAGTTTTGGATAATTTATACAAACAAAAAACTTCATTCTTCGCATCAAAGAATTTTTAAATTTATTTCGAGTGATAAAAGAAATAATAAACCCTAGCCATTGACTCAGATAATAACGCTTTTACAATCTTAAATTTTTTTTTATCAACAAATTAAAAAAAACATCTTCATCAAATTTAGTTGGATTATATAAAATTAAGATGCCACTATAAAGTGGATGAAGGGACGACAATCGACAATATAATTATTTTATATTTCGAAAAAAGTTTAAATTTAAAAGAGATTTAGTTATATTGAAATTATTTGTCAAAATTAAATGCTGGATATGTTCTACAATCGTGTCTAATTTTACTATCGCATCGCGTGGGCGCTTTGATCGATACAGTACTAGAGCCTTCGCTTAGAAGCTTCTAAGGCATGAAGGTTTCTGAAGGTTCAGAAATATTTGGGCATTATTCCTTGTTCAACAATATAACTAATTGCTATAACTAGTTGAAAATGAAATGTATTAAAATTACCTAAATCTAAATAAATTTCATGAAGTGAAATATATATGTATATGTTTGTAATGAAAGTATTAAAATCATAATAGTTAAGCCTATCGAAATTTAGTTATTTTTCTAACAGCTTTTGTTTTCCGTAAATATTATAATATGTTTCCATTCATAAAATATATAAAAATACACAACCATTCATAAAATAATTTTAATGGATGACTAAAAACTAAAAATAACAATAAATAGTACAACTAAATAACTAATATAATAATAACACTTGTAGCCACAACAAACACCGTCAAACGGATGAAAGAAATTAAAAGGGACCTAAAGCTACCAGGAATTACTCAGGAAGATATCCTGGACAGAGAAATTTTTAGATCTAAAATCCACAGTTGGAAAGTTGAAAGAAAAGACTGATAGACCTTGGACTGATGAAAGAAAGGAAGACCATAGCAAGAGAATGAAGGAAATAGGGGCACAGAGGAAGGCAAGGAAACGTATGTAGTGGTTTGCGTAGTCCCGATAGGGCTCATTCACATTTAAAAAATAAAAATAATAATGATTGTAAATAAATAAATCCTTAATATCAATTAAGGAATATAATATCAGTTAGGATTGCATCTTTTATGTAAAATATAGTTTGGATCTTAGTAGTCAATCAGGTGCTTATGTGGACCAAAATTTTAATAATTTACTATAATCTATATAAAATTATTAATAGGGTTAAGAAAATACCAAGAATTCTAGGAGTTCTCCAATGAAGAATCCTCTTCCAATGTGTTGTTTAAATCAGTTTATCAGTACGATTATGTTTCTATAAGTAGTAGGCTATTGTCGGGTAAGAAATTTAAAAAAATAAATATCATGTTACGGAATCGTTGAAATTATTTATATTAATATTTGAATTACGAGTGAATGATTTTTTATATTTAATTGTGAAAAAATAGTATATTTCATTTATTATATTAGACTAGTATTTTAAGATTTGAGATTTTATATTTTAGATGTTAAATGACTCTTATTCCTACTGTTACGCGCTCTCGTAAGTTTTGATCAAAAATATAAGATAACCCGACTGGCAGGTTTTATGATCTAGATAACAAATTTTAGTTAAATATATAAAACTGATAGGGATTTGTTGTTCCATCGTTCGGTAAAATAATTACCGTAAAATAGTAAAATATATAAATAGAGACATAGATTGAAACATAACACCGTTAGTTTTAGTAAATTTTCAATATTTTCCATAATAACTAGTAGATCTAGTTTTATATTACAGTTGTTTCCTGTATCGCCAAACTAAATGTACATTTAAATTCAAAACCCATCTAAAAGCCATCACGGATTATACTTTCAGCATTCTCTGCACAAAAAATTATCGGTGGTAATTTCATCACAAGTTGTACGGTACCAAAAAATACGCGGTACAAATTCGACAGTTAGAAATTTACTCGTTAATAAATAAATAAATTAATTCGTAATAAACTGCAGATCCCTTTAAAGAGCTCTATTGTGGAGATTTATAAAGACATCAATGTTTCATATGTTGCTGATTTAGCCCAAATCAAATACCTATCTTCCATAGTAAACTCATAACAACTCAAATCCACTAATATCCCAACTTGCTTCCCACTCAGTTCCAGTTAACCCTCTGAGTAAAACTTTAATGAAGTGTTACTTATGATTAGTTTGTTTGCTTGTTTCGTTTAACGTCACTTTATGCTGCTACGGCTAATCGGACGATGCTACGGTGGGAGTCCTAAATTTGCCTATCCAGGTATAATTAGGATAGAGATCTTTAACGAGTACCTGACATCACACAGGCTCGGGACCCCCATTTTACGTCCCTTCCGAAGGACGGCGTAGCTAAGGATTTTTTACTCCCTTTAAAAAATCCTAAGGTCATCTGCCGGGCTGCGAACACTTATGATTAGTTTTTTTTCGAGTAATGAATGACATGTCATTGTAATCACCATCAACATATTTATTTGATATATATGTATATTATACAGTTGGAAATATAAATAAATACATTTAAAAAAAATAAATATAATTATCTTCTATTATCTTAATTATGAATGCTTGCATTTTTCTCGGTAATTTGTAAACTAATATAGACAGTACTACTATGATTACGAAGTCTCTTTTCTTTCCCAATGGTTATAGAAGGAGAAAATAGCCACTTTTCCAACTATTGACCTTTGATTTAATAGGATTTATTAATTTGATAAAATAGGATTTTTTTTTAATAGAACAGGATTTTTCCAATTATATGAAAGCATTCGGAGAAAATATGAGTTATAAATATAGTAAACTATATTTTAAAAATATCTATACGATTTATATTCAATCAATATCTGATTAAGTTGTTGATGATACACGGAAATAATTAATAATGATTTTGGATGACCTACTAATTATTTTGTAACAAAAAAGCCCAAATGTTTCTTTCTTTTTTTAATTTCAGAGGATGTAAAAAAACAGAATTAAAAAGAATGGAAAAAACATCGGCTTACAACTACGAACCAACCAAATAAGATTGCAAATCTTTATTTCACAAGAATATTATATCAATTTTTTTTGTTGATTGTGATAAAATGTAGCGATAACATTTTAAGTATTTCCTTAATTGATGTAATTAGAGTGTAAGTTGATTTTGACATTGCTTTCAGGATAATGTGAAATATCGCGGTTCATTTATTAGGAGATCTATTTCTATTTGGATTTCTTTTTTATTACTTAGAGCTCATTTTTGTCTTAAATTGAAGAACTGTTTATTTAATTTAAAAACATGAGTTTTTTTTTTTCATCAGAAGTGTAGTTTTGGAGTTATTTATCAAAGACTGAAAAACCAGTTATATTTATGGTGTTTTTTATATTACTTCAGTGCACTGATCTTTTTGTAAACTATTTTGGTGTTTTTCTTGCTGTTTAGTTATTTTGGTGTTTATAACGTATGAAAGGTTCTATTGTGCTCGCGGATAAAAAATCAGACAGGACTACTAATAGATGATAATAAAAAAAAATATATATATATATATATATATATATATACATATATATACATATATACATATATATACATATGTATATATTTCACCACATTTCATATTACATATATTTCGCGTATATATAATAATGAGTAATAGATCGAACCTAACAGAGATCAGGTCCATAATAACATTATAAGTGATGACACTTTTTTAGAAAGCGCTTGTGTAGGGGAAGAAAAATAAAATTATCGATAGATATCCACACCCAGCAATACCTCTCATTACCTATTTGCTGATTTTTATTTGAAAAAAAAAAAAAAAAAAAAAAAAAAAAAAAAAAGCGAATTATGTCTAGTTCTTAAAAGAATTATTCATTTCTTAAAAGATTTAAATTTAAAAATAGACGCATTGTTGGTGTTTCACGTCACAATTGATTTCAAATCAAATAAAATATGGCATTGAATTGATTGTATAGCTTGTTTAAAGACTCTGAGGTAATAAAAGTAAATTTATGTTTTCAAATTTATAGCTGATATTGCTGAATCCATCAACCCTGTATAAGCTCTCAATAATCCGTGGATTGTGATAAGGCATAATCTCTTGGATAAGCTTCATACTAAAACAACGGCAATTGGTGTGCCTTTAAGTTTTTAAATTATGCATTCTGCATTAAAAAAAAAAAAAAACATTTGTGGTTAGATATGTAAACTGAAAATTACAATGGAATATATATTTTTCGACTATATTGTCTTCATTGATATCTACTACAAAACTTTAAATTATTGTTATCTACAAGCGTACAATACATACCTCAACTAAATGCGTGGAATATGATTACAGTGACATTTCAATAACTTATAGAGAACTATCTATTAGTTGCACTTCAATAACAGTTCTACATTAGAAGGTCTCCAGGCTTCTTTTTTTCAGAAGCTTCCGAGGGTTATCAGGAGTAGAGTGGGAAGAAAATTGGGAGACCAGTGGATTTTGGGATGGAGCTTATCAAGGAAGGATAGGCGTCTGGTTTGGGTTCAATTTAGCAACATATGGGGCGTTGAGATCATTATAAATAAGTTTATTTGTAACATTATAAGGAGCATTGAAGATTTTAGGAAAGATTTTGGATTGGAGACCCAAACTCAACTCCTTATGTTCCAATAGGTTCAGTTTCTTTCATTACGTAAATGAGTCTCTTTTTTTTACTTGATTGGAAGTTTTGAACGCTTGTTTAGTATATGATGGAGTGATCTATTACGATGAGCAGGTCCTTGTCGTTTTATTCTTATTTGTTGAATCCAAGTAAGACGTATATCCAGAGGTACTCCTAAGTAGAGGATACGTTCAACAGGCGTCAGTGGAACAATATTAAAGGATACTGTAGAACAGGAAATCGTTGGTTTTCTAGGGAGAGTAAAGTTTATTTGTGGAGATTTGTTTGGGTCTATTTCAATCTTCCAATTTGGACACCGTTCTTGCTGGTTTATAATATGAGATTGGATTGTTTAGGATGCAATGACGACGAGATCATTAATGATATAAAACAAGTTTTGTCAGAATGAGTGCTGAGGATGGTGCAAGGAGGAGTAGGGATGTCTTTTTTTTTTTTTTTTTTTTTTTTTTTTTATTGCAGTAATAAGAATAATCAATTTACTATATATCTCCTGTATATTGAATTTAAAATGTTCAATTAGTGCGAAAAACTTCTTGTTTTTTATTTCTTAAGACTTCCACATTAGAATAGTTATCCATAAAATGGTGAATATCCTGCGATAATTAATCAGTTATAGACCGATTTTTGTGATAGCTGTTATAGAATTAGTTGCGATTCTTCAAGGGAAAACCTCAGAACTAGAGATTGTGATCACTAAGGAACTTATGGAACGCGACGTAAACAGCATGGAAGAATTTTACACAGTAGAATTATAAGCATATTTGAAGAGCCTCCCAGAAAGCTAGTTGAAACTCAGAGCTGCTCACGCAATTAATTAAACAGGTTTATTTGACTTAGTACTATCAGTTTTTTTGTTTTTTTTTTATCAATATTTTATTGTAAACATTTAATGAAATTTTCAAATAAATACTTTTTGAAAATCCAAAATTGTAAAGTTCATTTGTAACTTCAATTTCCTAAAATTATCTGAGGATGTTAAGGGAAGAATTTCACCCAGAAAGCAACATACCAAATCACTGTTCAATTTTCTACTCTAAATCTGGTTTCGAATCTCGTTTGTTTGGAACAGGAAACGCCCTAAATCCTAATCTCTCTCTAATTATATATAAATAAAATTTCAAACAATAATTAATTCGTATTTAAAAAAGCAATTACCAGGTATGCAAGTTTAAAATGTCGTTTTAATTCCAATAGAATGCGCTCTTAGCCTATTGAAGGATTTGCTTATCTCTAAACGCTATTTTGTTTGTTAGTCATTTGTTTACAAAAGTCAGTTGTTTTTAAGTCGTTTACGTGGACGTATTATACCTTTCTTTGGTGTTAAAAATGTCTAATTTTAAGCCAAATAAAGAGCATTTGCGGCATGTCATGATTTTCTTATTTAATCAAAAGAAAAAGGCATCTGAATGTCATCGAATTCTTGTTGAGACTTATAGCGATGTTGCTCCAACCGTCAGGACATGTGAACGTTGGTTTCAAAGTTTCAAACGTGGTGATTTTGATGTTACTGATCAAAAACGAGAAAATCGACCAAAAAAGTTTGAGGACTTCGAATTGCAATCTTTATTAGACGAAGACAATACCCAAACCCAACAAATGATGGCAGAACAGTTGAATGTCACTAGGCAAGCCATTTCCGATCGCCTGAGAGCTATGGGAAAGATTCAAAAGGTTGGAAAATGGGTTCCACATGAATTGGACGAACGACAGATGAAAAAAGGAAAAACTGTGTGCGAAATGCTGCTTTTACGCCACGAAAGGAAGGGTTTTTTTTGCATCCAGTTGTAACTGGCGATGAAAAATGGATTTATTTTCAGAATCCCAAACGAAAAAAATCATGGGTAACGCCAGGACAACCATCCACATCGAGTGCAAGACCGGATCGTTTTGGGAAGAAGACAATGCTGTGTGTGTGGTGGGATCAGAAGGGAGTAGTCTACTACGAGCTTCTCAAACCCGGCGAAACAGTCAATACCGAGCGCTACCGACAACAAATGATCAATTTGAGTCACGCATTGATCGAAAAACGCCCAGAATGGGCTCACAGGCACGCCAAAGTCATTCTTCAGCATGATAACGCTCCTGCACATTCAGCCAGATTGACTAAGGAAACGATTTTTTTTCGCTTGGTTGGGAACTCCTACCCCACCCGCCGTATTCACCTGACCTGGCGCCTTCTGATTATCACCTCTTCTCATCGATGGGACACTCATTGGCGGAGCAACACTTCAACAATTTCGAAAACGTACGAAAATGGCTCGATGAATGGATTTAAAATAAAGATGAAGCATTCTTTTGGAATGGTATCCATATATTGCCCGAGAGATGGACAAAATGTGTAGAAAGCGAGGGTCAGTACTTTGAATAAAATATATTATACTTTTTTTTAAATTACTGTGTATATATTTTAAGAAATAAACGACATTTTAAACTTGCATACCTGGTACGTTATTCAGTACCAGTCTGAGATGACAGTAATATTTTAGGAACTTTTTTTTTTACCAACTTAATTATCTGATTATAGAAAAAATATTTTCAAAAGCATGTTTTTAGATATTACTTTTATTTCTCATTAAAAAAAATTGTTAACAACTATGATTTCATTTATTTATAAAATTCCGATTTTAATATAATTTATTTTTGTACAAATATATGTCATTTTCATTTTATATAGTTCAAGAAACTTGCAGAAAATACGATTATTGATTAATGAAAACATCAACTAACAGTAAAAACTATCGTAAATCACTTCAAAAACTCAACACAAATATGAGATAGCGAAAACAGTCCGTGTAAATGTAGCCCTGTTTGATAACTCTTATCTGTCAATTAGCTATGTAAACTGTTATAGTGGAAGCTTATGTCGTTTTCGACTTTCAACTATATGTAAATGCATTAATTAATATTTTTTAATTAATGTATATAGAAGTATATAATGACGAGAGTACCCATCACTCACACAACAGACCACATACTGTACATAAGTTCAATAACTTATAAGTATATAACAGATATCCAAAAAAAAATAATTAAAAAAAATATTTATTCCAAAAGAAAATAAGAATCAAAAACTCATTTATTAAATTAAACCATAATTTTTAAACACCATTAAAAACGTTTTTTAATCAACTACTATACGAAAGCTAGAATAAAATCTGAAAAACTACGCAGTTGAGAGCCGTGGCAGCCGAGTAGGTTAAACTGTCAAGCACGTTTGCATTCTTGTAACCTCTTTGGCGTAGGGTCGAATCAGGTTAGGGTGGAATAAAATTTACAGTAGAACCTCGCTAATCCGACACCTAAGGGCCAAAGAGTGGGTCAGAACGGCTAAAAGGTCGGATTAACCTGAGATTTCAATGAAACATGTTTTTCATAGTTAAAAGTATATTATAACTATATTAAATGTTATATATTAACATTTTAATAAATAAGGGAAATAGAAACGTACGTTATATACATTAATATAATACTATGTGTTAGCCAACTATTTATATATAGAAGTTTTGGCGGATTATACAATCCGCATTATATTACAACGGAGAGTAGTAACATTATTTTTTCGTTAGATTTGTAGCAAACTAACACATTTAAAATGATTCATAACGAAGTATGCTCTAAACGTCATTATTAAGGACGCATGGAACAAAATAGGAAAAAAAATATGCCCGCAAGTTTATGATAGAATTTCGAAATATTGAAAGCTTGTATCTTAGTTCCCGTTTAAGCTACAGAGCTTATTGTCTGCTCAAATTACAGAAAATTAAGTTTAGTTAAGTTAAATTTTGATTATAAAAAAGTCTTCTTTAGATCAGCAGATATTTTGGTGAAACGTAGAAAAGTTTCGAAGTATTCGATTCATAAATCAAAACTACCCGACCTTTTTCACATCAAAATGTACAATTTTACTCGAAGATTAGGGATTCCTAAAAATATTGTCGGATCACCCGAAAAGTCGGACTAGCGAGAGGCTCATTAGCGAGGTTCTACTGTATTTTTTTAATGGACCTCGGAATAATTCTCTAATTACCCACTCTAGCAAGAATAGGCTAATAACCTCAAGAATAAATCGTTCTTTCTTCTATTGTTTAAGTACAAAAGGACGTTATTCCCCAATAACCAATTTCTCCAAACATGGAGATGGTATGTAAGGATAGAGAAATAATGAGGAAATAAAAAAAAAAAAAAACTGGGTTATCTATGTGTGAAGGTAAGTGACATATCTGATACATGAAGAGGATTCAGGAGAGCGGTGAAGCTGACAATTGAGAAAACCTAAAATTTAGTAGTGGATTTAGATATGAAGGACAGGGGGATACATGTGTACATAAAACCTATATGTTGAACCCGCAGCTGCCAAAAATCCCGTATCCTTGAAAAGGCTAGAGAAAAAAAAAATAGGATATGAAAGGCGGAAAGATGAAGAAGACGTCTTTAGAATGAATGGTTTGAAGAATGAAAAATATGGTAAACATAGGGTGTTAATAATTTCGTAAAGGCATGAATGATCAACGTAATGATGGGAGCCCCTCAAAGTTTCAACAGTAAACCTTTTATATTTTATATTCATCTTTTTAATTGTCAAAAAATGTTACAAAATACTGTATCTTGATTAATTACTTATTCATTTATTTTTTATAAATTATAAGTCGTGAAATTGTCTTTATGATTTTAATTAACAAAGGCGTTCAAGAAATCAGATTCAAAACGATCAATTAATATCTACAAATGTTACCGCTGTTCAACGGCCGCAGGTCGACTATAACTAAAACTCTACGAGGTTATCCTGGAAAACTTTATTTTTGTTCCAGATCAAGATAAAAGGTTAGAGCTCATTCACTATGGCGTATGTTACCGGTCAGTGCGACTTACCTCCAGTAGCGTGATGTACTTCACTCGCTGTTATTTGAGCCTTAAACTTATATGTGAATAAATAAATAAATGAGTCTTCACTAAAAAGTTATGAACTTGTGAAATCAGGTTTTTCACTCCATGTTAAAGGTATGCAAGGGAAATGAAAGCAAAAAGAAAAGGGTAGCGTTAAGAGTTGTGTTATCCTTGACATTAAAGGTCAATGGTATCTGTAGCTACGCCAACACTTTTTTCTTTAATGTAGGTTTACATTATTAATTCTTAGCACACGAAGTTTATTATTCTTGTGTAGGAAACTTACTATAGTTGGAAAAATTTCAGTCCAAGTAGAAAACAATGAAGTATGAGGATGAGTTGGATAATGAAATAATTTATTCCTAACCTTATTTTCAGTTTCTTTGCCTTAGTAGATAAAAATTTATCCAATGAAATATAAGTCTTCTCAGAAACCGAATCTCGGAGCCATGTTTATATATTTTGGAGTTAAAGACCGTAGATATGTTAACTGGTTTTTAAATTGTGAATACGTATGGTGTATAGATAAATACCTATACCGGATGACGAACGAACTTTAATACTTTGAAGCTTTTAATAATATTTTTCGTCGAAAAAATCTATCTAATATTCATGTAAAGTGTTTTCTAAGGAAATCAGGGAAAACCCAATGTTTCAACTTTTTAACGTCACACATTTGGTCTCCTAAATCGTTAGTTGGGTAGCTACCCAATTATGTACTTGAAAATAGAACATGTCGTCGACAAAATGGCTATTTTCAGAACAGTTGCTGGTTGTTGGTTTTTTGGGGGTTTAACGTCATTGCGTATTCCAACTACGGCAGGGAATGGATATTTAAGGTTGATAAATAATAATTTCATTGAGGAAGTTGAGATCAGAGAATATATTACAATTTTGAACATAGCCAAAGCGTTTTTAAGAGTGGTGGATTAAATAAGAATTCAGGTAAAGTTCTCTGACTGAATCTGATTTACATGATGCAACTTCAGAGGAGCTTCTATAAGGAAGGAAGACTTATAGAGAAAACAAATGAACAGGGGGAGGGGTGTAGTAACCATAATGGAAATGTTACTTAAGCAAACAACCAATGGGCGCATACCATATTTTTGGTTACCAAAAGAAAATTTTCCATTTTAAGGCTAGAAAAATTTAACAACCTAATATTAGAGGTCATATTTCAGTTATATAATAATGATAACCACTTCTGCGACCTAAAATTAAATTTCTAATTGTTGCTTTGAGCAAAAATAAAAAAACATATGAATCTGCACGAATATAGAATTGAAATCGACAAATACAGTTTCAATTACGCATCAGATTATTGGAAAATTCAGAACCACAAATAGGCATATTCTGGTTCTTAAAACTTTAATAAAATCTATCGAGTCTTGAATATATTTTAGTTCAAAAAACGGTAAAATAATGAGTCTTCAATAAAAATTACTAATATCGATTATTTTTTGTGTAATTCAGTCTTTATTTAAGACAATGTTTTATGAATAAACAAATACCTAATTACAGTTATACATAATTTTAATTGTAATCTGTTAGTTTAACTAATAGAAACGTAGTGTT
The DNA here is from genome assembly GCA_003667255.2 of Euschistus heros. Lineage (NCBI taxonomy): Eukaryota > Metazoa > Arthropoda > Insecta > Hemiptera > Pentatomidae > Euschistus > Euschistus heros. Next base: position 1,097,477 of record RCWM02000334.1, on the reverse strand, counting down.
AGTCTATTTCTGTTTCTAAAAATAGAAATCTCAATATCAGTGATTAGGTGTACAGTAAAATGGTTATGGATGGTGATATTTAATCTCATCACATTTAAGAACATTGTTTTAAAAACATCATGCTTCTCTATATGGAAGGAGGGGGGATGGAAGAGAGATGATAAAAATAAGCAATTCAGCAGTAAGAAGTGATTAGATACAGCATACTTGATGTTAAAGCAAAATAGTTATTATTCTTCAAATGTAATGCATAATTAAAATATAGAATCGTTATTCCGCAATACCAAAGTAGGAGGGATGATAAATATGGACTGGTTGGACTCATTTCCGTTATATATTCATTTAAGTTCCTCTTGAGGTAGGTCGATGAATAGAGTACGAAGACAAAACAGTTGAAAGAGAATAAGATAAGAAGAGAGAATATCCAATTCCCAAAAGACTGAAAACGTTATAGCGAGAGATGGTGAAGTCAGGAAGAATATATTTGCAGTTGCTAAGAAAACTAATATATTGTATCATTTAACGTAGATTCAAAACACGACCAGACAGAAAATTACGTGAAACTAGGCTAGAAACGGCATTTAGTATTTAAGCAACTAATAATTTCGAACCTCACCTATATAGCGGTAAAACTTTCCATTATACCGTATTGAAATGGCTGAAGAAAGTTTTGTAACGCGGCGAAGTACAATGAAACTCCTCAGAGGTCTTGACGGGCCCCCAGTCACGCTCTAGTTTTCCATCCGTACTGCAACTGACATTACGCCGCAAGCTTAACGTTCGCACCGTGCACCGATTACATTTTTCGTTCCACCTCCACAAACAACGTAAACCTATGTAATACTGATGAAATGAATTTAGTTGTTCGAACGATAACGTTTAAGTGCCGAGCAGGATTGATGCATCTTGATTGTTCTCACGTTTAAAAATTTGACTCCTTGAAAGTATGTATCCACACATGATGTATACAGCTTAATTGCAATGATTTGGTTTTCAACTTTTTTCAGCCATCTATGGGACTATATGGGACTTTAAAACAAACCTCTTCCACCACCTTAACTCCCTCCAGACGAATGCTATTTAATCATACGGGTGCTTTATAACGAATGTCATACCAGCATATTAAATAAAAAAAACTTTTTCAATTCTTCTTATGATAATTTTTTCACTGTTACTCAAATATTTTTTTCATTTTTCTTTTTTCTTTATCGTTTCTGTCTGCTCCCTCTCAACAAATATTATTTTTCTTCATACCTTACTACGTGTAAATTCCGAAACTTCATCTTTTAGTCAACATTGTATATAATATTTTTTTCTTTAATGAATGTATATATGGTTTTGTGTGTATATATGTGTGTTTGTTTATAGATTTTTTTTTCCTTTAAATTATTTCATTATAAACTTGTATTTACTTTATATTATCTTATTTCATTATTTTATTTAAAATATTTTGTCCAGATGTGGTTTACTTTTTATAATTTATTTGTTGTTATTCTTAAGAGACTTTGTCCAAGAATAAATTTTATTTTCTATCTATCTATCTAAATAAGAGTACACTAAGGAAAATAAATTATTCGGCGATAAGACGTGAGGATATCATAATTCGTTCTGGTCTGTTAAGTTTTACTGTTTACTGTAATCAATTGTTAATTATCTTTCAAGACAAGATTCTGTTTAGGTACACCGGGTTAAAAATTAATTGCGAAAAGATAGTTATTTGGAGAAAATATACCTATGCTACCTAGGTTTTTTTTTATTTCATTTTTTGGGCCCAAGACTCCCATTGAAGTCCTATACTGCCCAAGCTTTTATTTTGACATTAATTCTATATACTACTAGGACATCCATATATTATTTGGTTATCCGAAAATTAATGCAGGATTTCATGTTTAAACCAAAACCTGATATTATTATTAAAAAGATTATTTATCTCTCTACCACAACCAAAACCTGACACATTACTTATACTCTACGTCTTAGTTTCGGCCCGAATGTTCTATTAAATAATAAGATCCCATTACCCAGATCTGAACCAAAACCCGTTGTCCGGAAATTAATGCAGGATTTCATGTTTAAACCAAAACCTGATATTATTATTTATCATGTTTTTTGTTGTGGTAAAGAAATAGCGTACAAAACTACAATTTTACGTGAAATAATCATTTCTCTATAGACTGAGAGCTGAGAAAAAAAAGTGATTTTATTTTTTTTTTTTTTTTTTTAATCCCGGCTCCAAATTCTCATTGGTGGCTATAACTCTAGTTTTGCACTATTATAGGTCCCTACTACCCACACAAAAATCGGCATTCGAATTACAAGTCAAAACGTCTCCTTGTAAGATGAAACCAAGATATCACACTGTACCAGATCTGGGTAATGGAATCTTATTTAATAAGACCTTTGGGCCGAAACTACGACGTAGAGTAAAAGGAATGCATCAGGTTTTGTTTGTAATCTCTTTAATAATAATATCAGGTTATGTTTTAAACATGAAATCCTGCATTCATTTCAGGTCAACCCAATAGATCCACTAGCTTGCTCCAATAACTTATTAACTTTTCGTTTTAATAAGTACATTCTCAATGCCCTAAAAGATAAAAGTATGTACGCTTAGCAGATAAGAAAGGATAAGTACCATAGTAAATAGGACATCTGCTGGGCCGCCACAGAACTGAGAATACCCACCAAAGAAAGAACGACAAGAAAATCTTTTATACAAGAGAAATGAGAGAGCAAATAAACATCAATAGTCCAGTCAATAAACATATTGTAGAGTGCATGGAATATGCGATAATTTTTGACTTCATTGATTCGTCAGAAATAGTTAGAAGGTAAACATACTAGAAGTCCCCACTGGGGGCTGAGCTAACAGTGGGGGGGGGGGAGAGGAGTATTATTCAATAATATCTCGAAAACTGTTGACTCTAGAAAAATATGTTTCAAATAAACATAAAATCAAATAAAATTTACTATAAAATTTATTATATATAAATAAGTCGTAATTCTAACCGTTTACGAGATATACGTTATTCAATAAATTCAAGTTCAATAAATTTCCTATAAAATTAATTATATACGTATTCGTAGAGATTCTAGCGGTTTTCGAGATATAAGTTATTAAAAATCGACAATTTTAGAAATAATAAAAATGTTTACCTTACTTTTTGTTAAACATTTGTTTTTTCCCGAAAATCATTTATTTTCTATAACGTAAACGGTTAGAATTACGACTAATTTATATATTTTAAATTTTATCGTAAATTTAATTTGCTTTTATGTTTATTTGAAACATATTTTTCTAGAGTCAACAGTTTTCGAGATATTATTGAAAAACCAAAAAAAATGGAACTTCTCCCCCCCCCCCACCGTTAGCTCACCCTCCAGCGGCGGGGACTTTTAGTATGTTTACCTTCCAACTATTCCTAACGAAGCTATGAAGTCAAAAATTATCGCACATTCCATGCACTCTACACCCCTTATTTCAGCACTTATTGACTAACCAACAAGACGAGATTTAGATGTAAAATATAATAGCTTTTTGGCAGAGGGATTTCAAGGTGGAGCGAGAAAACTTGGGAGCTTTCTAGAGAGAGAACTGAAAGCGTATATATTTTAAAATCACAATTTATTATTGTGACATTAATACAGGTAAAGATTATTTAACTTCTATGAATAATTAGAGGACTCATAAAACAAAAAGTTGAAGTTTGCTTCATGAACTATCTGAAATCTAAAAGTTCAAGTTTTTGACTTACCCTTTCACTTATCCTTTTGAACTTTACTCCTGACTTAATTTCGAAGTTACTTTCCGACCTGGGGCGACGATGGCTTTGCTTAGGAAACTATGTTAATTGTTTTTAAGAGCACCATCAGTTTGTAGCTAAATGATAATACCATCATGTTGAATGTTAAATGAAAATCCGGTTTATATTTGTTCGTTATTTTTATCGAATGTAATTCTACTGGTGTAGAAGAAGGGATTATAATTTTTTTAGTAACTTGAAAATGAAATGCGTAATTCCAAAAGCTTTCTTTATTTCAGATATTGTTTTCATAGTTTCATATTAGTATATATATATATATATATGACAAAAGGGATAACATGTTATAGCAGAGTTTGGTAACCTTTTGCTCAACAAAGCGGATATCACGATTGATTTGAATAAAAATAAAAAATAAAAATAGCATTTGAACGACAAGAAGGCTTTTATAATTTTCAATCTCAATGTAAAAGTGGATAGGTATATGAAGATATTTATTATGGCTGTCTTATCTAACTAAAATGCTGTAAATGATTTTCTCTATTTTTTTTTGGCATCTTATTATTTGGCATCTCCGGAAATGAAGCTGCAGACAGTGCAGCAAACCTCGCGAGACTGAACCAAACAGGAACCATTATTACAGACATTACAACTTCTGACTTAAAAACATACTGTAGAAAAATATTGCTCCAACACTGGAAAATAAAATGGAACCAAATACGCAGCAAACTTCAAAAAATTAAACAAGACACCCGACCCTGGACATCTTGTAGAAAATCAAGAATAGAGGAAATAATCTTGACGAGATTAAGAATAGGACATTCAACTTTCACTCACGGTTACCTGATAAGATGCCTAGAACCACCGATTTGTACAACTTGCATGACAACACTGACATTGAAACGCATTGTAACAACATGTACACTATACTCTGACGTCAGAACAAAGTACGATATACCCTCAAGTATAGATAAAGCACTGGAAGAAACAGAAGACAAAATCAAAAACATTTTTGAATTTCTAAAATTTTGAAAATTGTTCGACAAAATCTAATATATATATTAAGCCGCTTATGACTCATGTGAGTAGATGCGGAAAGTAATAAAAAAAAAATCTATTTTTTTTTTTGTTTTTAAGTTTCAAAAGGTTTGATATTTTCCGATTAGCTCTCAAAGGTAGTAATGCACTTCTAACCTTTTCAGAGGAAAACTACTATCTTTTTTCTTGCTTTTTTTATTCATTTCTTGTACAGTTTAACCATTTTTCTTTTTTCGGAAATAAATATAAGTAATACAAGCTTTATATAGGATAAAGTTTTTTTGAATTAACTTTTGTCAGCCCATCAGTAAACTACCATTATAAATTAATTTAATTAATTTAATTAATTTCAATCCCTCTATTCTGAAGAATAGATAGATAAATAGTTAAAAACGTGAACTAATTTTCTTATTATTATAATAAGTTTTCATAGAAAAATTCACACAATAATAGATACAATTCGCTCATTTAAAAGAAAGTTACTTTTTTCAAAATAAACATTTAGTAGTTTACCTTAATTTTTATATTCTTTCTATGTACACATGATAGATGGCTTTATATTATTCTGTATATTTTAAAACTAAGTTACATTCATATTGATGTATTTTTTTTAACTGTGAACTACGAATGATATAGGTAGTTGGAGTGTGCAATGTGGTGGTTACCCTCTGTTTCGCTATCGCCATCGCACACAACACACGATGAATGCTTACAGTACGATGAAGACCGAAACGTCAGAACAATAAATCAATATTTTTGATAGTGTTTCCATTTTTTTTTTTTAATAGCCCATTTTTCTTTTTTTAATAATCTTCTATAAGATTGTGCACATTCTCCTCTCACTGCTTTTTATTATTTTAAGGAGTTGTAGGTTGCTTAACATAATATTGTTTTCAATTGATATATTTAATTAATAATTAGGTGATGGGGCTCACCTTACACTCTAAAATAATCTAAATCTATAATTACATACTTAGAATAATGTCTGCCATCGTTTTAGCTCTTCTGCAGATGAAATTCGGCTGTACACAGGGTTTGAATTATTTTTTTTTTATAGTCATCTGAAGTTCATTCTGTACGGGCATAAGGTAATATCTCTAGGTCATTTATTTTTCTTTGCTCTCTCGAATTTTAAAATATCGAGATTCTGTTATATGTATTTTTTTTTTATTATAGTCAAATTAAAAGTTTTTTTTTTATTTTTAGTCATCCGATACTCAATAATACGTGCATCATTATTGAGGTATATCAGTACAGTATAAATATATTTTGCAAATAAAACTTAATTTCCATTAGAGTGAAAACAGGTTTTCCTTTTTGAATGTCGAGAGATCAAGGGCATAAAGAAGAATGTGAAAAGTCCATTCTACGAACGTATCTTGTTTCTCTGGCGGGCTCTTGGAAATGGTTTATATGATTGTTTGAGGTTAAAGGATAAATTTAATAAATTGTATGTTAATCAATATTTTCGGTTTATGTTTTAATAAAACATAACTGTTATTCTACTGGTATCGAAAAAAAATGTCAAATTCAGAGAATATGTACAGAGAAAAACTTTTTCTAAATAAATCATTTAGAATTTTATATATATATATATATAAAATATATATATATATATATTTTATTTAATATATATATTTTTATATTTTACTACATATATATATATATATATATATATATATATATATATATATATATATATATATATATATATATATATATATATATATATATATATGTAGTAATAAATTTACTAGTAATTAAATTTAGAAAGAAATAATAATGGATAATTATAATTGAACAGTTCAATAAATATATATAACTTATTTATCAATGTAGTGTTAGTATATACGTAAAATAATTTAGTTAGTATTCTTGTGGTGGTGGATCATGGATGTTTTACATTTTTTTAAAATTAATATCAGTTCCTACAAATATTTATTGACATTAATTGAATGTTAATGAGGAAAGAAGTCTTCACTTTTCCATGGAATCCGATTGTGAAAACGTTTAAAAAACTATATGAGATTACTTTTAGCACTAAGGAATTATACAACGCTCTATCCGGTGTTTAACTGTAACAAGTATGACTATAGTGAACCTATAAAATAAGCTCCTTCGAAATACATTATTTCAATAAGATTTTATGTGTTTTACTAAACATTAATTAATTAGAAAGTATATAAAAGACGGATTTAAGAGAGCACCAAACATTTGTCATTGGGTTCTATCTTAAATGTCAACTCTAATTTAGATGTTTCAAAATTTTTAAAAATGTTATAGTAGAACTTTAACGTAAACATAAAATATAATTTTAATACTAGTATCGATAGATATCGTGGTTTTGGCTTGTATTTATTGTATTGAATGTCGACACTCTATACCCAAACTATACAAAAACTAACTATACGAAACGAGATTTCGATATATTGCAATTATTTATCGATTTTCTTACATATTTCTGCAGTTATAAGGCCAGTGACGAGATCCGTAGCAGGTCAAACGATGGCACTGACATTCTTGGAAAGTGGTTCCTGTCGTCCTTTATCGTCCCAAAAGGTCTCGAAATGTCTCATCATCGCTCATGGAAATAAGAAGAAATTAGTTACAACTTTTTATTTGATGAATATTTTAAATTTTATTTGTTACGAATTTTTCATTATTACAATAGATTATTTTTGATCTTTTCTGTGGCACAGTAAATATATCGGCCAATGTTGATAAATTGTTAAAAATAAATAAATAAACAAAAAGTTAAATCAATAATCATCTCTAGTATTTCAAATTTGAAAATACAAAATGTATATTCCTGTATTTTCGAGGAGTTATTTATATATATATATATATATATATATTTCAAAACTTATGAAATCCTATCTTCTTTATTTCTTAATATAGTAATAGAATTTTAGTAATACAAATCTATAATATGGCACTTGGTTGTTATCTTTAAATTTGATAATGCGTTAATAAGAGGAATAAAAATAAAAACAAGAACAAAAATTATAAAATACTAAAAACTATGAAGCTTGCTACAAAAGGATATGTATCTGGTTTGGGCTAAATCAGCATCATATGGAACATTAAGATCTTTATGGATAAGTTTGTTGGTAACATGGAGTATTTTTCGAAGGATTGTGGATTGTAAGGATTGGATACGAGATGAATCGGATGGTTTAGTGAAACCCCAAAGGTCTAGTCCGTACGTCTAAATAGGTCAAATCACTGTCGTCTAAATAAGTTTTTTGTTTATTCATTGGGAGCTTTGAACGTTTGTCTAGTAAATGTTGAAGTAATCTATAACGACGGTCAGTTTCTTGTCGTTTTAGTCTTGTATGTGGATTCCAAGTAAGATGTTTGTTCAAGTGGAGTCATAGGTAGCGGATCTGTTCAACAGGGATTGGTGGAATATCATTAAAGAATACTGTAGGACAGGAAGTAGTAGGTTTACGACCAAGGGTACAGGTTATTTAGTGAGATTTGTTTGGATTTATTTTGATTCTACATTTTTGACACCATTCTTGAATGTTTAGGATATGGGATTGGAGTGTTTGAAGGGATCATTGTTTAATGATAATACACATGTGTTAGCTAGCGTAAGTGGTGAGGAGAAAGGTAGGATGAGTTGGGGTGTTAGCTGTATACACCGTGTAGAGGTTGGGGCCTAGGATACTACCTTGAAAAAAAAAATCTAGAAATATATTTGTTTGTGAAATATGATGGATGAAATTTATAGTAAATTCATTTTTATATTTACTTCAATCTTAAACTAAAAATTGTTTTATTTATTTTATTTTACTGATACTATCAATTTTGTTTAAGAAAGTAATTTTTAACGCAACTTTTAAATATTTTTTTTCTAGTTTTAATGTAAAGGGTATCCTTAACAATTACTCTTAAAACAAAATAAATCACAATTGTATATTTTACAAGCATATATCCAAGATTTTGCTAGCATATTATACGGCATATTTGGAATGGTTTTAATGTACATGGTTTTATGATCTGGGGTTCGCCGATAACTATTGAAGTCATGATATAACTATTATTCGCTTTAAAAATTTCCGCCTGATATTCAAAGATTTTAAATATTAACAGAGGGTTTGGGCAAACTGGATTGGGCACTCTCCCATGGCCGGCCCCAATTCGAAGGACACATCTTTATTCCTATTTCCCCAAGTAGCTAGTACGTTTCCATGAGGCAGGCAGGGACGAAAGTTGCATGTTGAAACTTTTTGTTAATTGAGAAATGTTTATTGCTGTTTTTTTGTTAAGATTTGAGGCATCTCTATTAGAAAGTTCAATTGTCAATCAGACTTAAAGGGTTCTTCAATACCTTTAGCTATTTTCTCCAACGATGTACCTGTGGGAAATTATATAAGAGAAATTTATCTACGGTTCACAAAGAATGCAGAAAATGTTTACTAAATTATGATAGACTATTTAAGATTATTTTAACTAATAATTGAATTTCATTTGTTTATCGAAAAAAATCTTGTATTGAATTATGTAATTTAGCATTATTTCTTGATATTTCACGCATTGCAGTAATTTTCAACCTGGTTAAAAATTCATTGATTTGGTGTTTGAAGAGTACGTAGAAGCATAATTAAACATCAAACATATTATTAAACATCGGTAAAAATAATTTTATTGATCCTTCCGTTTGCATTTTAATTTCTAACCATAAAATTATTAAGTACACTTTGGTAAACCTAGTTTTTGGCACTCAAGATTTTACACATTAATTATTTGATAGTAAAATTTATTATTATACACCTTTCAAGAACTATGAAGATGTTATAATTTGGTACATTTGGGCTTAATAGTTTTACCATTGCAAACTCAGTAGCAGAATGGCGACATATCCGTCGATTTTTAAAGTGCCCTGGGATCCACATGTCACTCCATATATTTATAGCTTTTTTAATAACGATTGAATTGAAAATAAGTAAATTTTATAATAAATTTCTAGATCTATGTAACACCGTACCTTTGTAACCTCTCTCGAATGGTGCTCGCCACCTATCGGTCGATTATCAAACTTCACTACTCATATTTATCGCTTTTTTATGGCAATGTAATTGAAAAACTTTAAATTTTATTATTGCTAAACCTTCCTTAAACTATGAAGATGGTGTGGTTAAAGTTTGGTACAGATTGGTTCAGTATTTTTCGCAGTTAGTGATCACAAACAAAAGATAGCTTGTCCTTTCATATAATAGTATAGATTCAATTAATTCAGCCAAATAATAAACAGGATGCATTAGAGGTAGATAGTAACTCAAAGTATTATTGCTTGAGGTACACAGGATAGTATAGAAGGATCAATACAATTAGGATTGATGAATTAATTTCCACTTCTACTGAAATTGGCATATAACATCTATTATATAATGTACAACTTTAACGAACTATTATAGTCTCTAAAAACTAAAGGATGTTAATTATTAATAAAATGTATGCATATGAAATAAATTAATAAATTGTAGAACTGATACGCTATTAAATATTAACCATCAATACTAATAAGCACATGAATATTATAAAAACCATTTCATTATCAGTTAAATTTTGAATGTTTTCTCCTTAGTTTTAAAGTTAAATGTTTTATTTCATAAACCTTATCAGTTATAACTTGTATAGAAAATGGACCTGAGATGTTGTTTGTTTGTTTATTTGGGCTTTAAGTCTTTATGTACTCCAACTAGAGCAGGAAGGAGGGGTTATCCTACAGGTTACCAAACTATGCTACCCATGGGCGGGGCTCGAACCCACGAACTGGAGTACCGACCGCGCTGAGACCCTCGCGCCTAATCGCTCGGCCATCGAGTCCCTGACCTGAGATGTAGACCTGCAATTGTAATTATTTGAGAATGCAATATTATTTTATTCATAATAGGCTAACCAATAATCATTATGACTACTCATTTTATCTATTACTTATTACACTTCTGTGGGATTTTAATATCCGTACAGCTGTACAACTACAAACGGTCCAATCCACACAGAAGTGACGTGGTGCGGGCGGTCGCCTTCCCTTAGTTTAATAGGAGAGACGCGGAAGAGACAAAAGTCCGCGTCAGGTCTCTACCCGACGTCTGTTCTGTGTGAATTGGGCCTAAGAGAAAAAATAAATAAACTAATAATCACACAAGGTTATGTGTTTGTGTTAGTCACTTTTGTGATATACGTTTTGGTATCTTCATTAATTTGTATTATTATATACTTATAAAAAAAAGTAGCTCTTTGATATTTACAGTTTTATTTGGAATTAATGACTAATACTTTAGTATGAAATAAGTTCATATTTTACTATATACTTGTCTAATTCTATTACCATAGAGCATGTATCTTTAAAGTCATTTAAAAAAAAATAATAGAAGACGTATCGAAAGACTTATACTATTCTATTTTGTTTTTGGTATTGTTCTAAAGATATGTAACTCCCAAATTGACATCCCAATATATACACATCAACTATTTTTTCATATTTTCATAGTAACTAACATTCGCTCAGAAACGCGCAGGCAAAGCTGGGGACTGAGAAATGCCAGAGGCTGTTGGGAAACGGAGAGAGGAGTAACATTCTTCTGACCTTTTATAATCTTCACTCCTTCAAGGATTTCCATGGCCGTTATTGCAGTCGGACAAAATAATCTTTGTCCTTTCAAATCCATCTGCCAGGAACCGCATGATTACTGGGTGTAGTGTCTATCATTTGAAATATCCTTTGTTGTGAAATATTTTATAATTAGACGTTCTATAAAATTAATTTGATTTTTTTTTTTTGAGTCACAGGATTACAAACAAGGAAGAAAATTTTGTTTCATCAATCAGATTATAATTTTTTTATTTAAATTTCAAGGTAAGTAAAAACAGAATAAAATTAACTGAGTCTAGCAAATTAGCATAAGGAAGCTGAAAGCTAGTAGTTTCAATGGCGTCGATAAGAGCTTATAAACTAAGATGATTAAATTTTTAAAAAATTTATAATTCAAAAATATAATATTAAAAATAATATTAATAATTTAATATTTTTAAATTATAACAGATCAAAGTCAACAGACTTTATTAGACTGTTAAAAAAAATGAAACATATTAAAGTAGTTAATTTTATTTCGCAGAATTTTATGCAGACATGTCAACAAACAGATTCAGTGTATGGGTACGAATAGATATGATTATTAATTCCTATAGAGTTATTATAGACAACGTTATTGCAATATCAGATTACTTTTATTATTTTTTTAAGAAACACTAATTTATGATTTACAAATAATGAAAATCTGTATATATTTCAAGTGTATACATTGCAAGGAGAGAATTCACGTTCTTAAAAAAAAAAAAACTGATGCCAATTGCTATTATTTATTATTAAAAATATACATAATTTTGTTTTTTTATTAATAAGTTTATCTTTTTTTTTTGTTTGTTTACTTCTATCGTTGTATTAATTTTATACTTTTATTGCCCGGTGTTTTCGCCATGATTTAGAAGTAATTGCTTCTATTACTTTTCTTTAACTTTATTATTCATCAACATTATTAGTATCATTTACTCCTAAGCATAATCATGCAGTTATTTTAATTTCTATAAAACACGAATTCTCCAGGATAAAGTTTAGTTACATTTACCTTAAATTTAATTATATTCAATGAAAAATCTTTAGTTCTGAATATACTGTTTTTCAGATCTGCCAGAATCTGACGATTTTTGGCGGCCGAAGGAAACCCTTAGCGACTATCCTTCCCCACACAGAATTAGTTTTTGTTCTTAAGGATACTGTTTTGAAATATTCCAGGATTTAATGGTTTTTAAGTTACCCGAAGGATATTCCGCTATTCATCATTAAATTAGCTAGTACCAATATTTTATCGAACCTTCGAACTCAGGGAAAAAAAAAAACCGTTACTACAGAACTTGCGAACAGTTCACTTTACAGATTAGAGAACTAACTATCTTTTCAGTTGTATAAATTTAAAAATACATACATACGTACATGTACAAACATATATCATTGAGATTTAAATTATAGTCTCTAGCTGACCACTGAATGCAGTAAGTACTGGTCTTTTTAAACTACTACGCAACTATTTGCTCAATTTGCGGTTGGACATAAACCACCACTTAATGGGACTATTAGAATAGGAACGTGAAGGATATTGATTATAGTGATGCAATGAATATAATATTCTAGTATACAGGGTGTCCCGAATTTAAATGGCAAAACTTCAGGAACTTATAGGGGACCGAAAAACTAAGACAAAAGGTCCTTTAGAGATTTGCTCGTTTTTGCTTAGTTTTAGAGAAAATCGCAAAGAAACAAAACAAGTTTTCATTTTTATACTTATTTATTTACATTTATATTTATGTTATGTTCTTTTTAATGTAAATATTGCTCAAAATGTTGTCCTCTTGCACCAATGCAAGCATTTCATCTAGCACTCACTTGATAAATTGCAGCTAAACATTGTTCTGATGATATTTGGTGCACTGCATCTATGATTCGGTCTCTTAATTACTCTCTTGAGTTGATTGACACCGAATAAACTTTCTGCTTCAAGGTTCCCCATACGAAGAAATCCATGGGTGTCATATCAGGTGATCTGGGTGACCAAGGTACTACTCCTCCAAGTCCAATCCATCGTTGTGGATAACTTATATCCAGCCAAGCTCGAGCAACCCTGCTATAATACCATTCAATCTTCCAGGTAAAAAATATGGTCCCACCAGTAATCCGTTCCAAATTCCAAGCCAAACGTTAATAGCAAATTCATGCTGAAACCTATTCTCTCTAATAGCTCTGGGATTTTCAAGAGCCCATACATAATAATTTCTTTGATAAGCAATTCCTCCTCTTGTAAAGGTAGCTTCATCGGTCCATATAATTTTTAATGGAAATATATTATCATCGCGAATTTTGTCAAGAAACCAGTTACTAAAATTCAATCTCTTGACATAATCTTGAGGTAATAAATTCTGAACTTTTTGAAGATGGTATGGGTAGCGAATATCATCTTTCAAAGTTCGCCATATTGCTTGCCGCGATATTGCTAATGCAGCAGATGCTCTTCGGATGCTAGTCTCAGGATTGTTATCGAAGTGGCGTTGGACACAATTTCTTCTCCGATAATCTGCTCTTATTGCTGCCTGGAATTGGTCGCCTTCATTACGTATTAAGAATGACCAAGTCTCTCGTAGTCTATTAAAAGTTAACGAAAAGACTCGTCGATTAGGCACTCTTCTATTTGGAAATCGGCGCGCATACTCCCGCACCGCTTCTAAAGCATTACCGTTACAGAAACCATACACAAAAATCATATCAGCGTATTCAACATTTGAATATGTATGCGGCATTGTGGCTGATGCTATTCACACAAAAATATCTGAGTAACTGACTGAAGACTGATTTAGGAATTATAATCCTAGAAGGAAGCCAAAATGTAAACAAATAAAAGAATGTAAATGATAACATTAAGTGTTTACATATCTCACTGCCTAGCCTGACGAATTGAAAGGTGATAATCGCTACCTGTAACATTTTTGTTTTGTTTCTTTTTTTGCGATTTTCTCTAAAACCAAGCAAAAACGAGCAAATCTCTAAAGGACTTTTTGTCTTAGTTTTTCGGTCCCCTATAAGTTCCTGAAGTTTTGCTATTTAAATTCGGGACACCCTTTATTTTAGAAATTGTGCATTCACCATTCAAATAGCAATAAACATAATTATATTTAACTAGCATCCCCCGTTGCGGCTTCGCCCGCGCTCATAAGGAAAGAACTTAGACAATTTAACTGATTAAGATTTTATGTTTTTATAGATAAAAATCTTGTATTGAAGCATGCAGTTGAGAATAATTTAATAGCGGTAAAAATTTTTAACATAGTACTATTAAACTGATTAGAAAGGTTGAAGATTACGTAAAAGCATAATTGGACATCCAATTTTTAATTTTAATATATGAGTTGGAAGGACAAAGACTATTAAGAAACTCTTGCGGATAATGGACTCTATTACCAATGCTTACAACCGAAGGCCCATGAATCATATTGTCATACATGATATCAAAAATCAAATGTTCAATATTGTGATTTGGCGATTAGGCTGGAATATTTTTAATGAATTCATCTGGTTGTATTTTAATTTCTAAACTTAAAAGCTTTTTGTCACTTAGAGATTTCGTTGAGATTTGGTTCAGATAGGTTTAATAGTTTTATTGGGTTGTTTCACATGAAATGTCCGATTTTATAATATTTGAAATACATAGAGGATTTTGCGAGTCTCTGTTGTTTACTTCCAAAGTTCACATATCATAAGCAGTTACTAATCCTCTACTTTTCTTTTATAAACATTAGCTTCCCAATCAATTACACACTGTTTAGTATACCTTCAAATATGAACATGGAAACACGCGATTTTCGTGTAATATTTTTTTATGAGTTTAAACTAGGTCGTTCGGCAGCTGGATTGCTTATGACAATCAGCGTCGGTCAGGGCAGTGGTTAGACATCGACGAAAGCCCAGGACAAATGCCAAAACCAAATTTGCACCCGAAAAAATTGATCGTTACAGTATGGTGGTCCATGGCTGGAATCATACCATACATTATTCCTTTTTGCCTAGAGGTGAGACCATTACCTCTACAACCTACTGCAATGAAATTGGCCAAATGCACGAAAAATTATTGAAAAAACAACCTGGATTGGTAAATCGGAAGGGCTCTATACTCCTACACGACAACGCTAGACCCCACGTTTCAAAACTTACCATGCATAAATAGAAAGAGCTGGGGTACGAAGTTCTTCCGCACCCACCATATTCTCCCGACTTGTCTCCAACAGATTATCACCTTTTCAGGAATTTAGACAACTTCTGCAGAGGAAAATTTTTTGCAAATGATGCTGAAATCAAAAGTGCGTTTTCAGATTTTGTTTCACTTCAAAGCTCAGAGTTTTTCAAATCCGGGATAAAAAAGTTGTTGTCACGTTGGGAAAAATGTGTAGAAAAAGAAGGTAAATACTTCGAATAAAATTATATTGTTTTCATATTGTATTTTTACTAAAATCCCTTTACCTTGAAAACGGACATTTCATGTGAAACAACCCAATAATAACACTATGTCGTAGAATGGATTTTTAAACTCAACTGGAATCCAGACGTCAAACAACATATTTATAGTTTTTTTTTAAATAAAAATTTAACCCTTTAGTGCATGATTTTTTCTTTTTCATTCTAATAAATTTTTTTGAATATGTTTTAGTCAGGTTATTAACAGAAAAATACTGAAAAAATTTTTTTTCACCTACAAACCATTTTAATTAATAATATACATTATATTGCACATAACTAAAAAGTGATTTATCTCGATAATAAAAAACAAGAATTTTATCCTCATTGATATTTTACAAATAACATATCTTGGGAAAAGCCACTGAAATTTTATTTGATAAAAAAACAATGGATGTTATAAAAAAAAAAAAAAGAACACTTTACTGGTAGGAAGGAGGAATCTCCACAACTGAGGACTTGAAGATGTAAGTGACAATTAGAGACATGCCTGGTCCAGTAAGGGCATGCAAAGTCCTCTCATGCCTAGAGGGATCATGTAGCAATCTCTACAACAAGATTTTGTTCCAGAAAACTCAAAGAGTGTTCGATGCCATAAATATAAATAAAATGTTGCAGATATGCTACACTATGCACTAGAGGGTTAATAGAATTAAGCAAATTTTGTCAATTTCAATATAACACAGTATCTGTGTAACCTCTCTTGAATGGCGCTCGCCACCTATCGGTCTATTTTCAAACTTCACTGCGTACCGCATATTTATCGCTTTTTTAACAGAAATTTATGGAAAATATGTCAACTTTATTATTGCTAAACCTTCCTTGAACTATGAAGATGCAGTTAAAATTTGGTACAGATTGGTTCAGTAGTTTTCGCGGTTAGTGATCACAAACGAAAAATGGCTTGTCCTTTTATATCATCGTATAGATAATATATTTAATTAATAATATGCAATAGTATTTTATAATATTGTTAAAATACCATATAAAACAATACCATAAAATGGGGTCACATTAGTACGGTGGTGTAAAATTGGTACACCATTATTTCTTTGGGGATTTCCTTCTCACAAATTGTTGTGTCGACTTTAACCAAATGAGAGCCACGAAACGACTCATTCATGCGCTCTCATTTGGTAAAAGCCAACACAAAAACCTGTCAGAGGGAAATCACCACAGAAATAATTGTGTACCAATTTTAACCCAACGTACTAATGTGACCCCATTTTACGGTATATAATTAATACCATCTAAAAATAACTACAAACAAATAAACTGAAATTAAAAAAAACAAATGTAATAATAAGAAAACAACTTAAGCGTCCAAAGAAAACAAAGTCTTTACTGCATGGTATGACATCTATACTTCAGTTTTAACTGGTAGCAGTATTCCAGTAGTTCTTTTCTATATTTTCGTATATTTGTTTGTTGCAGTAACAAATATTTATAGTGCTGTAAAGAGTTATTTGAAAGGTTGTGATGCAGTCCGGCTGCTCTCTTTGTTTAAATATTTGTATATGCTATATTATGAAAGCATTTCTTATATTCTTCACTATTTTTTCATATCCTTTATTATGTAGTAAACAACATGTTAATAATATTTAAACATACGACAATCAAAATTCTTATTTGAAAGTTGTCCAGCAAAAAATTTAAATATTTATGAAGGACCTATGATAGGTCTTCAGCGATCGCAGTTCACGATTTGAGATCATGCTCCTAGCAATTGCTCAGCCCTTTCTATTTTGTCTTTTGTTCGTGAAGTTGGCTCTGTAAGTGCTTCTGGCTACGTAAGCTCACCAAGTTGTGTAATGAAGCAGTTTCAAATCCTGCAATCTCTCATTTTTAGAAACAGCCACGAATAGTAATATTTTAAAGTCCCATTTTACCTTAAGAAATGCTAATTTTTTTTTTTTTTTTTTTTTTTTTTTTGGTTGGCTCTACAGACCTGGCAGATCTTTGGCCACCTTAACCAGCCAGCTCCACCTCTGCTCATTTTTGGGCTATCGCTTCCACTTTGTTGTAGTTCTTTTGGTATCTTCGTTACACAAAGTGCTTACCCATCCAAGTGCTTACCATGCTAGTCAGTGATTAACTTTAAATATCTACAGCACCATGTCTTAGTCCACTCGGCTACCCCGGCCCCCATATCACATATACAGCAAAAAAAATTAATATTTGATTTTCCGATATTTTTAGTCGAACGAATTCGTCCAGTGGGCATCACATGTCTATACATGTCTTTTTTATTTTATTTCGTACGCTTAAATATTTTTTTTAAAAATGAATTTACAATGAACCAATGATGATATTTACAATATTATACATTGTATACAACAATTAAATTTTAGGAAAATGATTAAAACGACATGTAAATAATACGTAAAGTACTCACTAGTAGCGCTTTAATAAAAGTTATACATTAGTCTCTTGGCCATCTTCATTTCTGTCACCTCGGAGGATTATTAGGAATTCAGTGTGAAGTTTGGAAACTAGTGGATTCGAGTGGGTTTGGAATTTACTATGAAAGGAAATGTATCTGATTAGGGATAAATCAGCAACATATGGAACATAAAGATTTTTATGAAAAAGTTTGTTTGTGACATAATAGCAGACATTTGTGAGAAAGGAGCATTGAAGATTTTACGAAGGATTTTGGATTGTAAGGATTAGATACGAGAAGAATTTAAAAGGTTTATTTGAGCCCCAAAGCTCAACTCCGTTTATCCAAAGGGTCTAAATACTATTATGTAAATAAGTCTTTTGTAATTTATTTGGTGTTGTGCTTGTTAAGTTAATATTGGAGTAGTCGGAAGCGAGGAGCAGTTTCTGGACTTCTGGACGATCCTTTCTTAGGAAAGCTCCATTTTGATATGGATAATTATTGATTGATTGATAATTATTGAAAAACAAGTTATTCTACGAAAGTATATTTATAATTTTGATATTCATTAAAACCAAAAATTAATCTTAAAAATAATTGAGGAGAGACGAAGTAATAAATTTTCTAGAGCTATCAAATTTTGTAATACTTTTAATTAATCTTGTGCAACAATATTTCATTCATCAAAAACAAGACAGATTTTATTCAAAAAAATAAATTGGAATATACCTCATGAAAGAAAACTTAATTATAACAAATTGGTTATAATGACTATATTATACAATTTCTAAATTCTTATGGCAATAAGAATTTGCAAGGCATTCAAAACCGTCTCTTACAATGCTGCTTGTGTCCTAATTTATAACATTGCCTATAAATTATAAAATTACAGAACTGACTACAATATATAAAATAAAAAGACATACAATTGGATACAAAGACATAAACTATGACGATATCGAACGTGAACAGACTACAGAACAACGTTTACACCCCGCAGTGCACGCAAAACTTTTACAATACATGAACGAACTAGTAGAACTCACTTTAGAAACTGATATAATGGACGTATACACAGGTGAAAGTAAACAAGAAGACAATGTAGGATGTGTCTTTACGACTGAACGAAAAGAAATTTCCCGCGAAGAATTGTACAAACTAGGACAGCACTGCTCGAATTATCAAGCTGAAAAACTGGTAGTACTAAAAGCAAGAGACTACATTTTAGGACTGACAGATTACCCAAAATTTACTTACAATATATATACTGACAATAAAATAGTGATAGACTCAATAAATATTAATAAAATACAAGACATACTTACCGTACAAATCAGAAATTAATGGACCGTGACATTAGAACGTTTTTGATTTGGATAAAAGGACATTGTGGAATTACAGGAAAAAACTAAACTAAACTAACGACTCCTGTGTAGGGTTACTTAGATTATCCAGATATCGAAAGAAATATATTACACAATACAGTCCCGCTCGGTACCCGGAAATCCGGCAGTCCTGATTTTTCGGCTACCCCGTGGAAAGAAATAATTCCTTTAAATGGTATTAATATTCAATTAAGTTCAGAATCCAGGAGGTTTAAAAGCACTAGGAGGCACTCTCGGATATTATGAGCTTCACCAATAGATATAGTATTCCTCCACCGAATTCAAGATCAAGTTGCTAGGAACCGGCTTCAGTGTGAGAAGCTAAAACTAGTATTATGAACGTTTTTGGAAAAAATCATATAATTTCTTTATCAACTTAAATTGATTAAAAAGTATTTTAATTTTTTGTCGTTGTTAATATAGTATGTATATATGAAGAATAAAAGAAAAAAAATGTAATAAGTATTATATGTCTTATTTATTATTTTTGGCCCTTATTTCCAATTTCACAAACTCGGTACCCATCCGGTGAACATTAGGCCGTTATCAGTAGTGTACTTTATAATACTGAATGTTTCAAATAATATTTCTTTAAATATATAAAAAACTAAAACTATTTTCTTCAACATCTTGTTAATTCCAACACTGAAGAACCTCGAAGTTGAATGTCCATTAGAATTTCAACACAACCTAACCTCTTGTTAATTCCTAATTATGTTAAAAAAAAAAAATAAAAATAAAATAAATAAATAAATAGTCTTAAAAAATATATATGTATGTTTTTAAACAAGAAGCTGGTACGAGTGGTCATTGTCCAGTGTCCGTGCTAACATCCCAGCGAGGAGCTTTACATAACTCTGGGATTCTAAATGATGGGAGGGCGTCTTACCTCACTTCGTGTTACGTCGATGGATCCTAAAACAAAACCGATTTACTCTTTTTCTTCACCCTTAATTCGTCCGCGTAATATCCACAGTTAGTTATAAGTACATAAATTTAAATAATGTAGAAATTACGAAATATTTACCTTTGTATCGTATAAAATTGTATTCTATTCTATTATATTGTATTGTATAAAAATAAACTAATCTATACTATTATGTAAAACGACAAGCCATTTTTCTTTTGTGATTTCTAACCAAGGAAACTACTGAGCCAATCTGTACCACATTTTCACTCCATCATCTTTATAGTTACAGAAAGGTTTAGCAATAATAAAATCTACTGATTCTCTGTTTTATGTTTTATTAAAAAAGGAATAGTATGTGGATAGCATTGAAGTTGGAAAATTCACCAATAGGTGGTGAGCGCCATTTTATATGAGTACAATGGTTACAAAGGTATGGTGTTATACGGAGCTTGCAATCGATAATAAAATTTAATTATATTCAATTAAATTTTTAAAAAAGATTTAAATATGTGATGTGACATGAGGATCTCAGTAAAGTTGGAAAATTGACCAATATGTGTTACACCATTAGGCGATATTTTATTACTCGTTTATTCGTGCATACTTTATTTGGAATTCCTTTATTTCAATTCTCAATTCACCCTCTTCTCACTTCCTAAGCATCATTTATTAATTTGCCTCCTCAATTATTAATCTTCCCCCAAAAAAATTAATAATTTATTAGTAAGTAAATATTTAGATATAAATTCGAAGAATAGTATTTGGTATTAATTTCTATCTTATATATCTATTAGTATCTAACTTATAATCTAGAGAAGTTGCTACCTGATATGTACATAGCCAGATAATACATTTTTATTATACTTTTATGTTATTCCTAGGGGAAGAGGTGTCCATGAATAAAAATTATTTTTCTTTCTTTCTTTGTTAGATTGTTAGAAAGATTCCTAAAAATTGTATTCGTTGTACTGAAATAAATGTCAGTATTTACTACAAACGAGGAGTTCAAATTTAACACTTCCCACTTCAAAAGTAATGAAAGTTCTGGAGGAATAAAAATAAAAAATATTTCAAATTTATTTAAGAGATATCAATATCAGAACAGTTTTATTGCAGCGAATAGCTCATAAAATAACCGTTATCAAATAGCATTAATTTTTATTTTCAATAACATTTCATAAAAATTATTTTTTCATAGCAGAAATTGTATAAAAATAGTATGATTAAAATTTAAGTACTTATTCAAATAGTGAACTAAAAAAAATCAGGAATAGTATCTTATAACATTAACCTTGAAAAGTATTGTTTTAGTTACGCATTATGTCTGTTATCTCTTAGTAAATATTCAAACCTTTTAAAATTTCAATTCCACTTGTACAGTGCATTAAGAAACTCTAAACAAAATGAGAAAACCATTTTTTTTAACGATCATATTTATAAATAAGTATCCGTCAAGAGAAATGTCTACTGTTTATTCACTATACATATTTCTACCAAAATTCCACGGCAAAAAAAACAAAAAAAAAACAATATATTTTTTAATAAAAGCAGTAAAGTCAAAATCAAATATTTCCAAGAATTTCTGTCAAAAAGTCCGAAAAGAGTCATTTGACCCGTCATGGTAGTTTTGTGTTAAAATCTTTTTACTGAAACTTAATAACACTTTTTGAAGTTTTTTTGTTAATATTTTTTTATTTAGATAAAATATTTAAAAAGGAAAAAAGAACCCAAATGAATAAGCACTAAATAAAAAAGTTAGGCACGGATAGACTAAATCAAGGTTTTTAACCTTTTGTAATCAGTCAAATTTGCTATTTATTCAATGTTTATATTTTAAACATAAAATATAAAAAAGTAAAACTAAGATGAAAAAATATTTGTAAGTTACAATTAAAATTTTATATAAGATCTATTATTCTGAATGACAGTTGAATACGAATTAAGAGGACACTGATCTGAGCTTAAATCAAGGGATATCGAAATTCTTGGTGATTTTGTCGGCAACCAGTTTTGGGTGTGGAAATTGATTTCATAATAGTCGAATCGCTCTCAACAAAATATTGAAGATGTGGACACTTCTATTCGATTATGAATAATAGAAATTAACTTAATTTGAAATGATAGGTTTATTACGCAGAAGAAACTTGGCACATGTTTTTCAGAAGAGACACAACTCAACAACTCACTATTCATTATTTCATTAATTATATTTTCAATGATTTTTTATTTGTTTTCATTTTTCCTGTTTACTGAGAATTGAAATACTTCATTAGTCTTCCTTTCATAAAACTTATATTAGATCATGTTTCAGATAATTCATTTTCTTGAACATAAAACCTGTAATTCTCCTTTTCCTTCTAAATTCGAAGAAAGAGTTTCCAATGCTTAAAGAAGTAATTCAAAAAGGTTATAACTGTGGCACTTTTTAAATAGCATGTTAAGAGCAATTTTGTGAATTTTGGGTTGTGGGAATCAACAGAAAGCTAATTTTTTCTCTTTTTTTTTGTGTCTATATGACTAAATTATACGGCTATTACAAAGATGAATACTCCTATGAATATTCGGTTAGAACTTCAAATTTTTAGAAAATTGAATTTCCACTTCTGAAAAATGAGTCAAGTTAACATGTTACACAAACTTTCAGTTTTCCAATTACTGTAATGTGAGTTATCTCATTTTTTGTTTGTATTTACTATGGTTTTCACTAGCGGAAAGAAGTTTTTTGACGATTTTTTTCAATCTCAAATACTTGCCAATTCTGTTGGTGTTGCTCGGATCAAAAAGTAAACATTTTCTAATCAGAGATTTAATGACGAATATTTTTTTATGTTTAACATTTGTCACTAAGACCTACCGTTTAGAAGCTATATTGCATTGAATTGAAAAAGTCACGTCCTTCCTACATTTTCTAAGTGTTGGGGCTTTTTATATTCAAAATACAATATTTCTTACTATTATTATTTTTAATGTTTAATTTTGTATCATGTTTTAATAAACAAATATTGAAAGATACTAGTTATTATTTATTGGCAAGTCCCATAATTATGGTCTTTATCAAAAATATGGGGTTATATTGGAGCTTAACATCCTCAAGTACTCCAACTAGGAAAGGAATGACGGTTTATTCCACAGGTTACTAACCTATTCCTGCCAGGGTGGGAAGTTCAAGATTCATTCTTGTGGCCCACCGCTAATTAGATTTTATAGATTTTTAGGCCCACCTAGGTGGAATTCGAACCCTGAGCTGAGACCCTCGCCCCAACTCGTTCGGCCATTGAGTCTACTATATGTATGTAAATTACCATTTGACACGTTTTACACATAAGAATTTAGTGTAATTTGTGTTTTGTGCACACATAAAAAAAAAAAAGAAAATAACAAGAATTAAAAGAAAAACCGTGATGGTCATGTGAAATTATTTCCCAAAAGTTTCAAGCCTTAAAATTGATGAGATTTGTCACGTTATGGATTTTGAAAAAAATTATAAAGTTTCAATTGCATTTTCCTTAACATAAAATTTTTGCAATTAACGTACTGTTCACATGTGGCACAGATATACAATCAAAACTTTTCTGACAATCCTATATATTTTTTCATTAGTATTTAGCTAATTGTTCTTATAATGCACACATTTTAATGATATTGCATTTAACTTTAAATTACAAAATTTTCTTTGACAATAAATTAGCTTTTTAGAAAAACTAACCAAAAAGACAATGAATCATATAAAATTAAAAATATTATTGTAAATATTTATTTCAATGCAGTTTTTTTATTCGCTTCAGGCTCCAGTGAAGAACTCCAATTCTGCATTTGCTGCAAGTTGGTAAGGTGTGTGGGTTGGAAGAGAGTACCGCCTAAGCCCACGCCTTAGCACAGCATTGCATATATCAGGATGTATAAAAAGATATAGCACATGAAAAATTCATTAGACGATTAAACATTATTTGTATCTCATTGGGAGACAAAGGCAGTAACTTTATGCTTCATAAAAACACATTATACCGCAACGTTTACCAAGGTGATCAACATACTCTGAGCAGTAACTGAAGAAAACTTTTTTGAAAACGTGAGTTGAAGTAGTACCAAACATCTGCATCGAGAGAGGTATCATATTCTGATAACTCAAACACTAATAGGATATTGAAGTATTATAGATATAATTATAGATCAAATTGAAGCCATTACTATCACACACTGACTCTTTTTCCTCTCCGACCGCTTTTTCTTTGTTCGTCAGTGCTCAGATATCTCCTCCATCAAACCTATCTTAGCAGATGTCCCTCAAGGTTCAAAAATAGTACTTCTTCTTTATTTAGTAAATAATTATGGTATATCGACGGACAATAACATCGATGTGTAGCAATCATGACTAGTCTCCATAGATGCGGACCCTAGACAAGCCACCTTAAAACTTCAATACAACTTCAACAATACACAAATTTGGTGTAAAACGTGGAAAATGGAAAATCATTTTTTCTATTATATCTTCTGAGCCACCTTATTCTAAAGCAATCGGCATAAAAATGTGATAATCGAAAAATGGAACCAACATTTTATTTTAATGAAGTTTTACAAAATAATTTAAAATATCTGCACCTAATAATTTAAAATATCTGCACCACTGCGGCACACAGTGTGGCAAACGTGAAAAAACCCTAAACATTTACGTCTTTCTAGAATATTATTTTCGAATATCTAAATAAATTTAGCGAAGGGTTGTGGAACTAATTTTTCGATTATTTCATTACCAGTATGTATACCCGTCCTTGAAACTGCATTTTTCTCAAGTGAAAAAAATTTATTAGTATTGCATAGTATAGGGCTCTGTTAGAATAATTCTTCGTTAGATTGAATATTTCGCCAAAATTTTGCAAAATCCTTTGAAAATAAATATAGATGTGTACAGGTTTATGGAGGAATTTTATTTCATAAAATTAAGTGTAACATATGACTGCTAAGAATATTCAGGGTGAGCGCTCTCGTAAATTTAACTTATCTTCATTTCATTTAATCTTTTAAAATAATATCTTCCGAGCTATGTTCTGTGGGAGTGCAAATTGAAGTACGGGTATTTGAAAAACAGTGCCATTATTTTAGTATAAATCCCGGTCTTGGCGGTATTTGTTCAGGGAAAGAATTTGTTTATTTTATTTCGTTCTATAGGAACTAATTTTTGGACGTGTTATTTACTTTTTTTGATAAATAGGATATGTATATTGTTTGCTGCTTATGTATATTTACACTTATGTTGCTGTGACGAGTAAATATATAAAATATTGAAAATCATTCTCGAGTCAAACCTTGAAGAATGTCATATCTAAATTCGAAGTGTAATTTTTCTATACCAACTTTGTACTGGTATCTCCTAATGTTATTTTTTTTTTTGTTTTTTTATAACTAAATTTTACTTTATCATTATCCTCCTTAAAAGAATGCATGCTTATCATCACGATTTTGGAATGCGTCATTGAAATATACCCACCAACATAGTTCACTAGTAGCCGTATGAAATTCGCCAATACCTCATTTACTTAACAATGACTATAACTTCCCAGAAAGAAATAGTGCAATCTAGCCATCTTATATCAAATAAGCAAAATGCCATATTTCAATTATTAAATATATTTTTTGTAAATTAGGAAAAGTAAAAAGGACTATTTTCATAGCTAAAGTTTTCGTTTTTATTAAAAAACATTTTTGACGTTTATTTTATAATTAAATAATAGTGACTGTTATTAAACAACTCAGTCAGACTGGTAACCATATTAGTCTATTATTAATACATACACTTCACGATAGCCTATTATATTTTCATTTATTACTGGCATTATATAGGCCCATGAATCATATTTTGTACACACGATATCAAAAATAAAAGAATTGACATTTTAGTTTGGTAATAATTTTTATTCGGGAGAAATAATTTTATCGATTTGATCTGGCTGGATTTTAATTTCTAACCATAAACGTGTATGAAAGTGTGGCAAACCTCGTTCCTTACAGTCAATATTGTACATTTAAATTTTGACTATTGTAATTTTTACAAACTCTAAACCTTCCTAGAATTATTAAAAGGATGTAGTTAAAATTTGGCACAGTTGGGTTCAGTAGTTGTACAACTGTAAACTCTATTGTGGAATGGTGCTAACCATTTATCAGTCGATTTTCAAACTACACTGGGATCCACAGGTCACACCAAATTTTTATGTCTTTTTAAATGTTTAATTGAATTTAGGCAAATTTTATTATCAATTTCATGTTCTATATAACATAGTCTCACCTTCTCACCTCTCAGGTAGAATGGCGCTCGCCACCGATCGGTAAATTTTATTGCCGCTATTTTAATAAAAAATTATTTGATAATTAGTCAATTTTGTTATTGCTTAACCTTCCTTAAACTATAAAGATGGTGTGGATAAAATTTGGTACAGATCGGTTCAGCAGTTTTCATGGTTAGTGATCACAAACGAAAAATAACTTGTCCTTTTATACAATTATATAGATTAAATTTGATTTAAAAAATTTATAATTATTTTTTTCTTTCTTATTATCTTATTTTGTAGTGCATTGAATTCATTTCTATTTTGATTGATCTGAACCAATAAGTAGTAATATTCTTTTATTTTTTTTTATTTTTTTATTTAATAATTATAATTAGTACATTAATATATTGTGAATTGAATAAACATATTCATAAAGCAATCTCCTTGGCATGTTACAATGAAGGAGTATTACGGAAAGAACAGAATAAGAAATCACAGAAAATTATTTACTAAAAACTATATATTTCTATTATCATATATTCTTATATTCTTAGTAAAAATAAAAAAGTTTTTTTAAGTACGTCACGCAATCACCTAACTTTTTAAAAATTGCTTATATCAATATATATTACTGAAACTGCAATAATGTATGCGCAACAAAAAACCCGGAATAAAGTTCGTTTATGCAAATTATCTTAACTCTTTTTAGAAAACATGTGGCGTCAAATCTCCCCATATCCCTATAACCGAGAGTTGGCAGTAATGTAATGATATATATTTTATTTCTATTTTCACCTCTCCCCTGAGGTTTATTGGCATCTAAAACGGTTTTTCTTTGTCCAGATTCTGTTTTAAGATCCAATAATGTTTAAAAACTCAAACGGTTTATTAATTTTCTTCGTTATAAAAATTTCTTTATTTTATTTTATTTTTTTATTAACCAATAGTACTCCTGAGCCTAGTTACAGATAGTCTGTTGACAATTGGTGTCCTAGGCTTCCTTACGGATGCAGATCTGCTGGACTACCTTGATAATGAATATACCAACCAACTCTCAGCTGCACAAAGTCATCTGTAGGGCAGTGAAATATATGCATTTGCATATTTTTCCTAGCCAACTAAAACATCTAATATTATCCATAATGTATATATTTTGAAGCCTTTGGAATTAATTTAAGCTATTTTTATTTTGCATATATGTGTATATTTCTCCATATTTGGAAATGAAATTGCATATTTATTTGCATATCCGGAATTTTTATTTTGCCATAAATACATATTTTTCTATGATATAATTAAATATTTATTTACGTATCCGGCAAATCAGCATTTAGTATTTGAAATATTGGTATATCTGACCAGAAAAAAAAATATAATATTAATAAAAACCGAAAAATAGTTATGGGAACTCCTACTTTTTTCCTTACCTTCCTAACAAATATGATTAAATTCATGTTTGTTCAGTTGCTGAATTTTGATGGCACCTGTTTCCTCTGGAATTGATTAATTGGATTAATTTCTCGTTCTCGCTCGACTCGTATACTTGGTATATTTCTTCACTTTTATTATTTCCCTTTTGCCTAACATCATTCCATTACGCAGTTACTCACGCAGTGTCCTTCAAGACACATACATCATTCGTTAACTGTCCCATTGTGTACTACTAAAATGCCAAAAATCTCTCTTGCAAAGACGAAACATCTTGATGGAAAGGATGTACTGATTTTTCAATTGAGACTTTCAAGGGAGACGTTTTATATTGTTTGTTTTGATAAAGATACATCAACTAATACACGGTATTTAGCAACAAAGCACATTTATAAGTCAAAATTTGGACAAGCTTTTATAACATTAACTGCCACTAGATCAGAAAAGACTGGTTTCGATACCGATCTATATCGCAGTTTAGTTCGAGCTGACGTAGGCCACTTCAAATAAGTTTAATAAAGGTTTTATTTAGTAATATTATATGTTTGTTATTTCGTTTGAATAGTCTTTTTCCTATTGTTTCCCTTTTCAACACAATTACTTCATAAAACTTGAGTTTGTACTTGTGTAAAGGTATGTATTACGATTTTTAATTTTTCTAAATAATTTAGATTATTACATATTTTAGCCAATATCTTTGCATATATTTGTGCATATTTCTCAGTTTTTATTACTTATAATTCACAGCCCTAGTCATCTGTAAGTGTCCTATGACCTATGGTTTTGAAAAGAAACAAATGATTTCTTCTCAGATTTCATCACTAAAATTTATACTATGCATATTGATTTTTGTTTTAAAACGCGATTCGATATCTGTAAAAAACAACTAGTCAATTTTAAATGTTGTATATTTATATATGTGTACATTTAGGCTTCAAATGCATATTTTAAATCATTCAATTTATTCCTAGCATACAAATTTTAAAATTAAATTAATAAGTTAATTTTTGTGAATATTAATGGTCGACATAAAATGGGAGCCAGGCAAAAAGACTTCTAGCTCTAGAAAGGGTTTATTAGACGTTCACGTGCTGTATCACGGCTTCAGAAAGTTCCAAAGATTGAAATTAGCCAGTGTGTGGAACAAATGGATAATATCCTCCACAATATTGAGACTATGTAGCACAAATGGTTTGTGCAAGTTATGAGGATGGGAGAGGAACGATGGCTTAAAAGAGTTTTTGAATAGAGCAGGGAAAGAAAACTAAAGAAAGAGCGCCCTAGAAGACGTTGGATTGAGGGCGTCATGGAAGGAATAATGAATAGGGGGAGTGAGGGGAAACTGGCTGGGCAGAAAAACATGGAACTAGCTTATTTTTGCTAGATACGTGACATATAGTTGTAAAAAAGTCTTTAAATAAAATAAATATTCCAGCTCCATATGTTCTTTACTACAGCATATAATTGAGAGATAGTAATTAATGCCCATTTTTAAAAAACAAAACCTTCGGATGAAAGTGCTTATGTTGATTGAGAGCCATAGAACATACTTTCGTAATTGGAAAGTCATATGCCGTTCATAACAGGTTCTTTACAACCATGATTAAATAGCACTTATGACCCAGCTATTGCAAAACCGTACTGTCCCGCAGGTCAGGTTTCTTATAATATTGCTACATTTCCTACAAAGCTTTTTTTATTTCAGCCAAACAATCTGTTTTGCACTGGGATTTTCATTATTTCAGAAGCTCTTTTGACCTGACATTGGTAAGATCATAAAGCATATTATGTAACAGAAATTATGAAAAATATTAAAATAAATTAAATTGATGTGACGATTAATCGCACTAGTTTATCGAACAGAAAAAAGGATAACTTTAATGACAAGTATATTTTTAAACTCAATGTGAAAGAATATGAAAGAAATCTAAGAACGCGCGAAAGGAAGGGGAACATTCTTGTTTTTATTATGTAAATTTAGGAATGATAATTAACAAGGAAATATAAGAAATTACATAACTGGTGCCGAAATAAATCTTCTGTTTTGATACTAGAGCCATAATTAACGTATTATAGCTTCGAATGTATTATTCCAGATTATTGTGAGTTGAAGTAATTTAAAATTATTTCCATACCGGTGAGTTATATTTCTTTAGCATTCGAAATTTAACGATACAAAGTGCCAATCTTTAGTTTATGAGCATGTTGGAAAGTTGTAAGGTAATTTGCCGCAAGCATTACGAATATATTTAAAAAAAAAATCAAAGTTCTATGGGTAGTGATCGTTTTGATACATTGCAGAATTAGCAGACAATCACTTATTTCAAAAGAAGTGGGCATTATTTGAAGTTACTATAAACGAACTGGCCCGGAGGCCAGACCCCATTAGACCATTGACCTCTTTTAATAATTAATGAAGAAAGAATGTATAAAAGTTAAATGAACAATTTAGTTAAACAAATCAACATTGCCACACATTAATAATATTCTAATAAGGATACGACGAGGGCTGAGCCTACGCTCCAAGTGAAGGTCTCAGAGCGCCCAGTACAGAAGCTCGACGGTTCCCAACCCAGGTTGGTTGAATTTATTTGCCTTGACCGTAGGACCCAAAATGTTGAACATTTTTCAGGCCCAGTAATGATTTGAATGATCAACAAAGAACAAATAAAATTTTAAATCCCAGATTAATTACAAAAATATATAAAAACATTTATTAAAACACATTAACAATTTAAGCTTGAAACGCTAGTAATGAATCACATTGACTGAGTTTATCAGTTGTATTTTGATCTTTTCATAATTTATTGTTTAATAAGATATTAAATTAAATAGAAAAAGAGAGCATCAAAATATTATCTATAAATTTTTTCTCATGCTAGAAATTAAAGTGCAATACGCTTCTTTTTCTCTCTCCCTTGTATTTTATAAAACCTTTAAAAAAAGTATGTTTTCTTTATAGCCAGCATATCTCTCTATGTCATTTGAAAATACAGATGATTGTGCTTAGATCTGAATAAGGTTTGAATATACGATAATTGTTCAAGGGGTTCTTGCCTAGCAGATCATGAGAATTTCGTCCATCCATGTTACAGCTGTATACTCCTTTACAGTGAGGCGGGCCACTAACTTGGATCCTAGTAGGCTGACATTATAGTCTATCAGATTAGAAGAAATCCCTTTTTCTGTGCTCTGCATCCCAAATTTCTTCACGCTGGACAAAATTAAAGGTTATCTATAGATTCAAGAAGAATATGCAAAGATACGGACAGAATATGGCAACATTACAAATTCCAGATGTAATTCCATAGAGTCTAAAAAGGAGATGAATGAGGGATCTTACTGTATATTGTATCCCTGGGTGCTGACATCCTCATGCCTGATCACGTCTGTGGATTTTAATATAACTTCACATTCACTGGTTGTAAATATTACAGTTGTATATAAAATTGTAAAATTAAATTTTTAAAAATAGATAAGTAAATCAAACATACAAGTTTAATAGAAAAAGTTCTTCGAAATAAGTACAATCTTCCATAAAATTTAGTTTTTTTAATATATATATATATACCCAAACCTGGCAGAAGAAGATTCCGACAACTTTTGTATTTTTTCTGATTATTCTTCTATCTGATGGTCATGGATACAACATGGAAATGATAAATTATAATATATTACAACTATAATTAAATTCTATGTTTTCAAAGCAACTCCAGATTTACTAATTATTTAATCATGAAACCGATGAATTTTTGTTTTGGCTTAATGGCAGCTAGAGATGATTATTTATTAATATAGATCACATAATTAATTCTTATCAGATCTCGATTCCCACCCTGGGCCAGTAAGCACACACTGGGAGAAGAGTACTGCTCAAGGTGCTTACTATTTCAGCCAGTTACCGCGGATGTGACAGCACTGCCGAACAGGAAGAATAGCACTTTCTCCGTCGCTGAGGATGGCCTTATACCACGGGCGATGACCCCACTAGCGAGGACAATAGTTGATCTTTTGTTTCAGCTGTAATTGAAACCTTCTCAGTTCATTTGCAGATGAAGAACCTGCCTGTGATGGATCTCCATCTCGACCCTGAACTCCCAGCCAGGTTCTGCCGAAGCCCAGCTATTGTCTATTCGGGCTAATTGCAAGGGGAGGGGCGTTTTGTAAGCTGATTCATCCTCTCTCTCAGGAATCAGACACCAATGTTATTACAATTCGATTGTCTGCATTCAATAGATAGCTTGAGATTTGATGGGCTTGAGATTTATATTGTAATCTGGCGCACAGAAACAAAAATATTAGCAAAGAAACCACTAATTAAAATAAGGCAATATTTTATTTCTGCGAAATCTAATAAATAAATCACGGCGTAAAAACATACTTCCTTTACTCTCGTTAATTTAACTATCATTGATAGCTTCCCAAAGGGTGACACGAATCCCAACAAATTATAAATTATATTAATTATATGAGTTGTCTAAGATCAAAACCAATCAAGTCCACTTTTTTCTATATATGTGTGTGTGTGTGTGTGTGTGTGTGTGTGTGTGTGTGTGTGTGTGTGTGTGTGTGTGTGTGTGTGTGTGTGTGTGTGTGTGTGGGTTTTTACGTAACTTTAAAAGTACCTCTAAATATGGCTTGAAGGCAATAGTTCAAAAAACACAAGATATAAATAAAAATTGAATGTTAATCGGCTTTTATCTCATAGTTTGTTTAAAAATGTTTAGGTAATGTAAACATTTGCAGTTCTCAGTGAATTCTATACATAAATTCTTCATATTTGTTGCTCGAGGAGCGCATAATGGTATTGAAAGATCAATACAATTAGGATTGATGAATTGATTGCCACTATTGGCATCCTTTTTATTTGAAAACTAGTTTCGAATGTTGAGCAATCGTCATCAGCTCTAAAAATATACAAAATCTCAAAACATCAGTACTTTGTTACCTAGACCATATATGAAATGTAAAATATTTCATATATATATTTTACAATAAATAAAAGAGTTATGAAAACTGTATAAAGATCAAAAATTGACCGATTGACAGTCTGGCCAGAGACGGCAAGCAGTGAGCAGCTTTGTTATTCATCGTCTATTTAGCACTTTTCTTTCGTTAATTTTCTCAGTTTTTTTTTTGTTCGTTTCCATTTTAATTTATTTAAACAGTATAATCAGTTCAGTGAAATAGTGAAAGATTCATTGATAACTTTAAATCAATTGTGAAAAATTTTAAGGTCACACAGCCTATCAGAAGTCTAATCCTCAGGGCATTAACTCCTGTTTACTACCTACGTAAGTAAATAAACATTTCCTACCGGCATTTACGAGTATTTTAACAATATACAAAATGGTTCAGTGCCTAAAATGTAATCAAAATATTTCCAGAGATGATAAGAATAATATTTCATGTTATAAATGTAAAATATTATTTCACGCCCGGTGTTTAGATCTTCAGGAGAAGGAATTAGAGGCAATAAAGAAAGCTAACAAACCATGGATATGTCACAACTGTGATAAATCCAAAAAGAACAGTCAAAGCCATGAAAAATCTCCTGAGCCATCGGGAACTGAAATTCTCGCGGCTGTTAACCGACTGGGAGAGGAAATAAAGATAATAAAAAATTCACTAGACGAATGCGGGGACCTCAACTTTGAGCTAAGTGAAAGACTTACTAAAATTGAGAACCACCTTGAGGGTCAAAATAAATTCATAGAAGACCTAATCAATGAAAATAAAACTTTAAAAGCTAAAGTAGGCCAGATGGAGGTAAGATTAAATAAAGCAGAACAGGGTCTATTAAATAGATCATTGGAAATTCGCGGCATCCCTGTACGCCCGGGGGAGACCCCCGCAGCCCTGGTGACATGTGTGGGTGCCGGTCTCGGCGTTAAGCTCAGTGACGAAGACTTTGACCTGGTCCAAGGGCCAGAAAAGATGACCCGCGACCTCCGCCCGTGATAGCGCGCTTCGTTCGGCAAACTATAAGGGACGAATTAGTACAGAAGAGAAAAGTCAAGAGGGACTTCTCTACGCGCGATATAGGCTGGCAGGAGAATGACTCTCACCGGATATATCTTAGCGAGGAGATGACCCCGACCAACAGGCATCTGTACTGGCTCGCCCGACAGAAGAGATCAGCCGGCAAACTGAAGTACGTGTGGTTCGCGGGTGGAAGAGTTCGCTGCTGGAAGGATGATGGCCAGCCCGTGATCTACATAGACCAGCCTCTGGACCTGGATGTCTTCGGCTGACCTCTCGGTACTCATCACCTACCCGTGCCTCCACAGTCTTTTTTGCTTTTTGTCATTGAATTCAAAGTGTTTTTTGTTTCTATTTGTTTCTTTTATGTCATGTCCCATTTTGAAGAAAGCTTTCATTTTTTTGCCCAGCAGTATAACTATTCTTTCATTCTCAATTGTTTAATGTTTATTATTCTTATTTGTTTACCTTCATTTATCACTCACTTGCATATTTATAATTTCCTAATTTTCTATTATAATTATTCATCTGCTAATCACCACTCATATTTTAATTTTATATTATATGCATTTAGGTATTTATACATCTTTTCTACATTATCATATTTAGTTAACCTCCTATTATTAATATGCTATTCTTTCTCACGGCATCTACAACCTAATCTCATTCATCATAGCCTCATCCTTTTATTTACTGTCCTATACTTCCCAATATGACTAACATCCTAACCGCCTGTCACATAAACTCACAATCCCTACAAGCCCATTACGATGAGTTCCTAGAATTTTTCACCCAAAATTTTTACCACATCATTGCAGTCTCTGAAACCTGGCTTAAACCCCACATTCCTTCTTCCTCGGTTTCTCTCCCTAACTACTCCATCATTCGTCATGACCGGGTTAACCGAACCGGCGGTGGAGTAGCGCTTTATGTCCATGATTGCCTCGTCTCGTATCCTTTTTCTTTCACCTCCTTCAAATTTCCCAAACGTTGAATCCTTATTTGTAGAAATATCCATTAATGCCCATCCTCTCCTGTATGTAGTGGTTTATCGTCCCCCACATGTTCCCTTTGACCAATCATTCGAATCTAACTTTTACCATTATGTTCCTTTCTACTCCAATATAATCATCTCCGGTGACCTGAATGCCAATCTCCTCTCTGACTCCTATGACAAAATCTACCTTGAAAACCTTTTTTTTTCCCTTCACCTTTTTATTGTACCATTCAATCCCACCCACCACTCCCGCGGGTCCGACACATGGTTGGACCTGCATGTCATAGATTCTCCAAAAAACCTTCTTTCCTCAAGTCAACGCCCTGTTTCTTTCCTATCCTCTGATGACCTGATACAAATATCATATGATATCCCAACACCTCGGTTCCTTCCTAAAACAATCTCCTTCCGTAACATAGACTCTCTCACCCGAGATAAGATTTTATCCGATCTTAGAAATTTAACACAATCCACGATCCAGTGAACTAAATCCAATTTCTTCCACGAAGCCCTTTCATCTGTACCCGATCCTAAATCCAAATGGCTGCTCCTCCGCAAACTTTCCTTGTGTGATCCTCCTAGTTCCTCTCCCTCGGGAGTCTTTCCTGTCACTCCGGATGAGTTAAACTCCTATTTCGTTTCTTCCACTTCATCTGCTCCTTCTCGACCCTCCCAGCCCTTACCTCCGCCAGCATTTAACGACAATAATTTTTACTTTTCTTATATCACTCCCTCCGATCTAATTACCTCTATTATGAAGACTCAATCCAACTCATCTGGTTTAGACGGCATTCCTGTTAAATTATTGAAATTATGCCTTCCTGAAATCCTTCCGGTTCTCCTCTTCATATATAATTTTTCTCTCCAAAACTCTGTATTTCCCACTTCCTGGAAAAAGGCCTTAATTCATCCCATCAACAAGAACCCAAACCCTATATCCCCAAAGGACTTCCGCCCTATATCCATACTTTCCAACCTTTCTAAGCCCCTAGAAAGATTGGTGCAATCCCAAATTTCCAATTTCCTAGAAGATTCCAAGTTACTTGATCCTTTCCAATCTGGTTTCCGTCCCGGCTTCTCAACACAATCTGCCCTGATTAAAATTATCACTGACATCCAAACAGCGATGGACAAAAAAGAACTGACAATCCTTATCCTCCTTGATTTCTCTAAAGCATTCGATTCCTTAGACCATAATATCCTTTATTCCAAATTGAAATGATTGAACTTTTCCTACAGCTCCCTCCTTTGGTTTCAATCTTTCCTTTCCCACCGCACCCAAGCAGTCCCCACTCCTAACCAGGGCCTATCCTCTTTCCTCACTCTACAGTCAGGAATAGCTCAAGGTTCGAGCATTTCCCCTCTACTGTTTAATTCCTACATCAATGATATTCCCCATTCAATTCACCATTGTTCCACCATCTTTATGCCGATGACTTCCAAATTTACTTCTCCTTTCCTCCATCCGAAATGTTAGCTGCGTTTGCCAAAATTCAGGAAGACCTAGACGAAATCTGTGCCTGGGCAAATCTGAACAAATTAACGTTAAACGCAGCTAAAACTCAAGCAATTGCCATAGGATCACATTCCCTTCTCCATTCAAATGCCAACTTTCCCACATTATTCCTCAATGGTCATCCAATAACTTTCCATTCCTCTGTTAAAAATTTAGGCCTCTCCTGGAAATCCCATATTGCACAAATCTCCCGAAGGTCAATCGGTATCCTAAAACTATTTCACCGCTCCCGTCACCTCCTTCCTCTACCCACACGCAAACTTCTAGTATCCTCCCTTATCTTCCCCCAATTTGACTATGGTTGCGTGATATATGGCGGGCTCTCGACGGTTCTTGAAGACAGATTAAAAACACATCATGAATTGCTTCATTAGGTTTGTCTTCGGAACTTCGAGATGTTCCCATGTTTCTCATCTCTACACTGAGTTAAATTGGCTTTTCCCCTCCTTCCGCAGAAAATACTTCCTAAGCACCTACCTATTCCAAGTTATCAACACCCGTCACCCTCCCTTTATTTACAGTAACCTGAAATTCAAGTCTGCTATCAAATCACTGCATACAAGATCTCGTCTTTCCGATCTCTATACTCCATCCCACAGAAGTACTGCATTCCAACGTTCCTTCCTTGTCCGATCCTCTACTCCTTGGAATTCCCTCCCCCTAAGTATCCGCAATGCTTTTTCCCTTGGAACATTCAAAACACTACTCTTTCACCATCTTCTTTCCCTCCAACCCGACGCTCTCCAATTAAAAGGATGGATGTACTATTAATGTAATCTAGTAATTTAATTACTAAGACCTTCAGACATGAAACATTAGCAAAAATTATAGTTTGACTATGATAATGTTTTGATTTCTTGTAATGATAATTTTTGATTTTCTATCTTTTATTTTTCTTTAAGTTTCTGTTTGTTTGTTTTCTCTTCTTCAATTTTGTTTACAATATTAATCTCTATTTTGTATATATATTTTTTCACTCTCTTTTTATAATAGTTTTTTCTTTTTCTAGTTTTTCTCTGTATTTTTTTTTACATACATATTTGTATTTAAATTTACCTATTTTATTTTATTTTTAACAGCCTCTCGGCCAGTTCTGATCTTACTTTGTATTATTTAATGTCATTCTTAAGGGACTTTGTCCCAGAATAAAGTTTTCTTTCTATTCTATTCTATTTATTAATTTTCGGACCGACTTTCAAAACAAAATCCGATATAAAACAGATATTTTCTGCTTACGCGAGCAAGCATTGAAACTTAAAATTCACAAGTTTTAAGACAACTCAAAAAATGGGGTCACCTGTGGTGTAGTGGTTAGCATAGCAACCTACTAAACCCAAGATCGCGGGTTCGCAGCCCGGCAGATGACCTTAGGATTTTTTAAAGGGAGTAAAAAATCCTTAGCTATGCCGTCCTTCGGAAGGGACGTAAAATGGGGGTCCCGAGCCTGTACGATGTCAGGTACTCGTTAAAGATCCCTATCCTAATTATACCTGGATAGGCAAAATTTAGGACTCCCACCGTAGCATCGTCCGATTAGCCATAGCAGCATAAAGTGACGTTAAACGAAATAAACAAAAACAAGACAACTCAAAGGACACCATATTGAAGATGAGTTTAAACTGTTATCAAATTTTTCGGTCTGTCCAAAAATTAGCATTTTGTAATTTATTGTCCTCCTGTAAAATTTTGAAAAATGGACCAAACGAGTTTTGATACTAAACAACTCATATAGAATGAAAATTACTTCTTATTTTTATATCGGTGATTGTCATGAAGAAGTGGATAAGTCGATTCAGGATTTTTAATATCTGGCTTGTGAAAAATTGATTAAGTTGTGCAACTTAATAAGGCATTAAATTATCAATTTTGGCGCAAATGTTTTTTTTTCTAGAGTAATTATAGGATTTAGGAAAATGATCACAAATGCCCCACTGAAAAGTACGCTATTTTGACTTATCCACTTTTTCACGACAGCCAGGGATATATCTCATGTTAGCAATCAAACAGAGCACCGATAATTATATATATGGTCTTAGGAAACAAGTTGAACACGGATGCAATTAAAATTCGCCCAAAATAAGCTTCTGTAATCATCTCACTGTGAAGATGTTTTTAAATCCTAATTCTAATACTTGCTAGTTGAGTCACGTTAGTGACAATATTTATTTTTTAATTAATTGATATACAAGAAACGTTTCAAAGTAAAAAAAAAAATCCCTGTGATAAGTAATGATTTCATATTCAATAGTTTTTATTCCTAAGACCACATAATATTATATATTATATAATAAAAACAAACAAAACCAAAAAAACACTTAAAAATTGTTTTTGTTATGAATTATCATCTTAGATCTAATGGTTTCATTTTTTCGCGATAAACATTTGTTCTTGAGAGCCCTGCTTTACTTACAAGGGGAGGAGGACACACTCAGTCTCTCACGGATCTTGTTGGCAATTTTTTGGATGTTCCTGGTCAAAACATATTAGACACGTATTTTGCCGTTCCGACCAATGGACCGAGAAAAAAAAAAAAAATAAAATAACATTAAACTAATTTATTTTTTATCTCGAGTTTAAAAAAATGATATCTACATGATTCTTGAACCATGATTTTTAGTTTTGACTGCGAATTCAAAGTATTTTTTTTACAAGAACCGGCATTGGATACGAATTCAGCATTCAAATGAACCCTTAAATACGAAATTTCATCCAAATAGAAAAATAAAAATTTTTAAGCTTCAAAATTTGCCTGACCAAGTCAGTAGGAAACTTTTATTTAAATTGATAAAAACATTGATTACGCTAAGACGGTTTAACGTATCAACTTTATTCTTTACACAAAATGTAGGGTTTTAATACGCATGAAATATATTTGGTTTCATCATCCTGTCTGGTTTCAAACTCAAGTTAAAAATCAAGATAGTTTTCGGATTGTCCAATTTTTTAATAGGTATAATAAGGTTTTTGTTCATCGAATTTTACATTTATATACATAAAAAGAAAGCTGAGACTCTCCTCTTTCCAGCGATACCAACCAATGAATTGTGTGACAAAGTTATGGCGATTTAAAGGTATGCAACCAATATTCGGTTTAAAAATTTCATTTTCCTTGAAGAGGGTGAAAAAAAATTTATATTTTGTTATTTTGTTGAATAAGCGTTTTTTTTAATGTTTTTGAGGGTGCTAAATTAGAATCTGATGTAAATTTTTGTGTCAAAAAATCTATAGAGATAGTTTGCTTGAAAAATTAATCATTTTTTTAGAATTTAATTAACCTAAACCAAAATCTATGGAGCGACTGTATTTTTCCTGAAATTCGCAATCAAAACTAAAAATCTTGGTGCAAGAATCATGTCGATATCATTTTTTAAACTTGAGATAAAAAATAAATTAATTTAATGCTATTTTATTTTTTTTCTCGGCTCCTAGGGCCCATTGGTCGGAACGGCAAAATACGTGTCTAATATTTTTTGACCAGGAACCTTCAAAAAAATTGCCAACAAGATCCGTGAGAGACTGAGTGTGTCCTCCCCTTGTTAGTACCTTCCCCATTCTTATGTTCAAACTAGGAAACCGGGAGATCTACAGGAATCGCGAACAGTGACTACAATTTCTAAATATCTATTTTTTGGTCTACCACAAATGTTTTAAGTAATATTTGAAGGGCGAAAAAAAAAAAAAAAAAAAAAAAAAAAAAAAAAAAAAAAAAAAAAAACTGGCCCCCTTGAGCATCTCGGCTAAAGAAAGTTTTATAAGGAACATTTTTAGGGGTTGTCCCCTTGTCCGTTTCAAGCTCTATAGGATTTTAAATTAAATTAACAACTATTGATTATTCGAAATATACAAAGTTGAGAAAAAACAGGCTATTAAAACGTGACATTTTTCATTCAAAATAATATAGCTCCTAAACGGTGAGTCCTAGCAATAAATGTTATACAACGAATAATATTCACCATTAAATTGTCGACCGGTAAAATGTCGTCAAATTTTCGAATCGAGCAACACCAACCCAGCTAGAGGGTGTCAAAAAAGCTCCTACACTTGAAACTAGAGATTTCAAACGTGTCTTCTTTATTCAGATCAGAATTTTGAACAGCCGAGAGGGATCGAGCAAGATCGGAAAATCCAGGTTAAAATTGTTATTTCGTATTAGGAGAAACAGAGTCAAAAGGAGCTCACTCATTAGAACCTGCCTCCAAGTAAAGATAAGTGTTATTTAGTATAAGAAGAGTTGAGCTCATTACTGTTTCAACTCTCCTAATATCAAACTATGCGCAGCGTCCTCGCGTTACCCAAAAATTATAGTTATACCAAAAAAGCTTTTGTCCAACTAAGACACCAGTAAAACAAGTTCTATGTTAAAAAAAAAAAATAAAAAATTCCCGACCATCATATTTCTACATCTACAGATAGCCGAGGAAGTAGCGTTAATAATGATGAATTTATTTTAGGTTGTCAAATAAAATAACATACAAAACTACGATGATTACAGTATGATAAAGCCCTAAATATTAAAGTAGGAATGAATAAATACTTAATGTTAACTTTAAGTTTAAAAAACCAGTGTTTTTACCCATTGTTAGTTTCCAATGCAAACATCTAAATATAGTTCATTGTTTACCAGGAATAAGACCTTGCTAATTAAACGCAGGAAATCTGTAAGCTCTAGTGACAAACGCGTACCAGCACAATCAAATGCTAACAGAAAAAAAATCAGCATATTGCATGGAAATATTCAATTACAATTACATCTATCACAACATAAGAATAATGAATTACTGAAACCAGATAATGCAACTAACCTCTGATTTCAAAACACTTTCAACCTGCCTTTCTCTGCATTGGTGAACAATGGTTGGGCAACCAATGCTTCACGAATTGTGTAATTTCTATTTTTTTTTTCTAATCATAAAATTAATTTTTTATAAAAGGATTTCAAATCACAATTTTGTTTTTCTGTTTTAGTTGGAGCTTAACATCCTTAAGAATTCCAACTAGGGCAGGAAGGACGAGTTATCATACAGGTTACCAACCTTTCTAGCTGGAGTGAGAAAGACAGAGTTCAAATCACAAAACGCTATAGATTTAAGTGATTTCTCAATACTTGCGAGTTTTATTCAAAACAGAACAATCCGAAATAATTCCACATTTGAAAAGTAATTAAATTTGTTTGTATTTTAAGCACGATTCCTGACCAAATACGAAAAGAGTAGTAGACATTATTTTAAACGATTTGATATAGATAGTAGCAATAGCAATATTCGATTAATAATACTTATAAAAAAAGGATATGGCATATAAGATTTGGTGACATCGAATCACCGCTCCCGCCCAAAATATTATTTTGTCGATATTGGCCTTTCGATCTCTTCGTCGCTACTGTTCGAGGGGAAAGATTGTTTACCAGGAATAAGACCTTGCTAATTAAACGCAGGAAATCTGTAAGCTCTAGTGACAAACGCGTACCAGCACAATCAAATGCTAACAGAAAAAAAATCAGCATATTGCATGGAAATATTCAATTACAATTACATCTATCACAACATAAGAATAATGAATTACTGAAACCAGATAATGCAACTAACCTCTGATTTCAAAACACTTTCAACCTGCCTTTCTCTGCATTGGTGAACAATGGTTGGGCAACCAATGCTTCACGAATTGTGTAATTTCTATTTTTTTTTTTTTTCTAATAATAAAATTAATTTTTTATAAAAGGGTTTCAAATCACAATTTTGTTTTTTTCTGTTTTAGTTGGAGCTTAACATCCTTAAGAATTCCAACTAGGGCAGGAAGGACGAGTTATCATACAGGTTACCAACCTTTCTAGCTGGAGGGAGAAAGTCAGAGTTCAAATCACAAAATGTTATAGTTTTAAGTGATTTCTCAATATTTGCAAGTTTTATTCAAAACAGAATAATCCGAAATTCCAATTCCACAAAATTTTTTTTGTATTTTAGGCACGATTCCTGACCAAATACGAAAAGAGTAGTAGACATTATTTTAAACGATTTGATATAGATAGTAGCAATAGCAATATTCGATTAATAATACTTATAAAAAAAGGATATGGCATATAAGATTTGGTGACATCGAATCACCGCTCCCGCCCAAAATATTATTTTGTCGATATTGGCCTTTCGATCTCTTCGTCGCTACTGTTCGAGGGGAAAGCCTATTCTCTCTCATTCTTACAAAACACTAAATTAATGTTAAAAGTAATTTTAATTTGTTACATTTTCTCATATTAGGGAAAAGGAAATAAAAATATACCAATACAGAAAAAATTTAATCCGTTTTGAAACTGATGTAATTAAGTTATGTTACACTTCCTTACATTTGAGAAGAAGAAATAGAAAATAACACTGAAAAATACGATCCACGTAGAAATTATAGAATTGGAAGTCTATTGGTCAGATTATAGGTTAGAGCTATCGATATGTCTGTAACTCGAAATAAAGGAGAGCAAAGTATCTGAGCACGCTTTGTGACGGACGTACTTGATTGATTGTCTTTTGAAAGATCTCTAAATTTCGTTCTTTAATTTTTGCTGCGTCTTTCTTCTTTTTCATCCATTAAATTTTGCAACTATTTTCTAGAAATGAAGAGAGCAAACACTACCACCCGTATAACTTTTATTTTTTGTATGGCGGGCCATTGCACAGGCCCGGAACAAGGATGACAAAATTTGAAAGGTTTATAAAAATAAATGATAAGTTATTAAAAACGTTTCCAAAATAATAATATCATAACATAATGTAAAAGAAATAACGTAAGATAATTTAAAATAAACAACTTAAAGATACAAGAAATGAAATAATATATACAAGAGATAAGATAAAATGTACAAGACATTGAAAATAATAAATAAAATAAGAATTAAGGAAGAAAAGAAAGAGTCATAACTACATTCATACTCTATATACAATATTTACAAACATTCCGAGGAACACCCCGATCCAAGCCTGCCCCCCAATTTGAAAGGCAAGCCAGGCTCAAAGAGTTCCCTGCGCTGTTCTATCAGCTGCATCACTGATAGAATCCAGTGGAGGCTGAGAGAGAGCGCCATAGTACAGTCGTACAGGACTTGAGTAGAGAAGCTGGCCAGTAGGGATATCTGCAGCATAGGAGATATATAGAACTGGACCAAGAACGCTACCTTGTGGAACACCTGCCTCTAT
Source organism: Euschistus heros (assembly GCA_003667255.2). Taxonomy (NCBI): domain Eukaryota; kingdom Metazoa; phylum Arthropoda; class Insecta; order Hemiptera; family Pentatomidae; genus Euschistus; species Euschistus heros. The sequence goes on along the minus strand of RCWM02000334.1, from coordinate 1,053,562 downwards.
TGGGTAGCAGTTAGAGTATTCCATTCCGCAGCTAACTCAAAAGGAACGGTTGGAGAGGTAGGATCGAAGGACTAGGAATAGCGATCGGGGTAAAAGGGTTTTGATTTTGAAAAGCAAACCGGCATGCCATACCCGGTCAAAAGCTTGCGCTATGTCCAGAAATGCGCCGGAGCAATACTGTTTGCTTTTAAGTGCTGAGGATATGTGATCTATAACTCGAAGGCCTTGTTGGACAGTGGAGTGCTTAGAGTGCTTAGGCGGAATCCAAACTGGTGTGAGGGAATATTTCGGGATTCAAGGATAGGTAGAATTCGTTTAAGAAGGAGTTTTTCAAAGATTTTTGACAGGATTGGAAGAAGGCTGATCGGTCTGCATGATGAAGGATTGTTGGAAGGTTTGCCAAGTTTCAGGAAAAGGATAATAATAGAATGTTTCCACTGCAAGGGGAAATAGGTTGTTCGGAGGATGCAATTAAATAAATAGGTAAGGAATATGACAGCTTTATGGGGAAGTTGCCTGAGACTCTGTGGGGTGAGATCATATCTGTGGGGTTTACGAGTTTTTAATTTTCTCAGGAGGAATTTGATCTCAGAGGGGTTAATTGCCATAGGAGGTAAGGATAGAGGAATCGGTGAATCAAGAAATTCATGGACCGTTGTTGTGTGGGTGGGGTTAGAATCAGGATGGGGAACAAATATACTGGAGAGGTGCTGGGCAAATTCTTCAGCTCTGTTCTCATCAGAAGCTGCCCATGAACCATCTTCTCGCCGGAGGGGATGGGAGATGGGTTGATATTTGAGGATTTTTTTAGCGGTAATCCAGAGGGAATTATTTGAAGCAGAGAGAGAGAAAAGATAGGAGTTGTAGGATTTCCGATCGTCAGGATTCCTGGTCCTTTACCAAATGGCTCTGGCTTGGCTTCTGGATCGGATAAGGTCACTTAGGTCTTGGGGCAAAGGATTTTTCTTAGTAACTTTGGAAGGGGAAGGAGGGGAGGATACATGCAGCCCCTGAGGTCCTAAGCCTGAATGTATGAAGAAATCAAGAAGGTCAGGGTTTCTGTTAGGATCTGTGGGCCAATATGTAGGAGTACCGGGAGAAATGAAATCTTCGTGAATTTAGTGCAGACTGCAATGCCCGCCCACGGGAGTTGGTGGTTCTCGAACCCCATTGCCGGTGCTTAACATTGAAGTCAGCGCCCAAAAGAAAGCGGTGGCCTAAGGAATTGACGAATGAATTGAACTGGGATGAGGAAATTGGTTGATTTGGGGGGCAGTAGGCCGCTGCAACCGTGACGGGAAAGGAGGTTTTGATAACAACTGCTGTGGGTTGCAGGAATTCATTTGCAGGTAAAGGGGATAAGTGGTGAGAAAGGGAATTATGGACAATGACAGCAGTTCCGGCATCGGCTCTACCGTCGGGGTAGTCTGTTCGGTATGTTAAATGCGTTGTTTACAGGTCAGTCTTGTTTCTGTAATTAAAGCTGCATCAATTTCTTTTTCATCCAGCAATATCATAATCAATATTTTAAAATTTTATTTGCATAATTTGTAAACTTTATTATACTGTATTAAGGAGGAACTGTATTTTAATGGCGGGGGAGGAAGGAGGGATGTGGGATGGCAGACTGATCTTTGCTCCCCTTGACAAATCTAGTTCCGACCCTGCCATTGCAATTCAGCCCTCAGTGGTATTAGGTCAAAGAGATTTCTTTATGTTCTCCCCCTCGGGTCAGATTATTTTTTTGTCTAAACAAAAATGTTTTCTAGATCTTTACCAAATTACCAACTTGATTTAGACAGGATTACAGTCAGATCATAAACCTTATAAATGATACTTTAAATAAGTTTTCATGAATAGGAAAGTAAATGAAAACCTGTGTATCTAGCTCAAGCCACTTCACAATAAACTTTTGGTAAAATACATATATATGTAAATCAATTGAGTTAGAAATCCTATTTGTTTTCTGGATTTTTATTCCTTTGACAACTTAGTGCATTATGATTTCAACGCGCTCTATTGCCTACATTATTAGTTTTTATTTAGGAGGGGATATAAATAATATAAATAAAAATAGTAAAAGGAGTTATTTCCCTCTCATTCCATCATTGGTATTAAATTCGCCATTCCATTAAAATACCCAAACCTGTTTATGACCCTAAAAATAATCTGACCCTTTATGATTCCAGAAGGATAGACATATTTTATGTTTTATGTCAAATCTACCTACTCCTCTATCTGAAGAATCATTAAAAAATGAAAAGAGATGGCTTCATCACAGTTAGTCTTAATCATATTAATTAGGATTGATGAATCATTAGCCACTTCTAATGGAAATCATATCGGTTGGATGGCATAGGATAACGGCTTTGAATTCATTCAGTAAATAAAAATACAACCATTTCTTATGAAAAACCAAATTAACATCCAATAACAAAGTGATGTTCATTGGAAGAGATTCTGGAGGAATAAAGAAATCATAAAACAACTAAATTAGGCTTTAATAAAAACACTAAGTGGGAACTGAGGTTTTAAGGCCAATCAATAGTGATTCTGCAGAATAGCAGGTAATTAGAAAAGTAAGGACACTCTAGGGCACTAAAACATACAAAGTCATTTAGGGACCTTATAATGGTGACAAGAGCTCATCCCATTTACACAATTTAAGGTTAAATAATTTTTTGAAGCCTTAAAGTATGAAGGGTTTAGTGTTAAGTGAATGTCTGTTGAACCTACCCTGTCCAATGAACCGGCACCTGATTTTTTAGATGATGGTTATCTCTATAGCATAATTTTCTATTGGTCCAGATATGAATAAAGGTAATAATTCATTAAGACTAAAGAATTTAAGATAATGACCATTAAAATGTTCCTTTTGGGCTGTTCTTGATGATACAGTGAAGTCTCACTTATACGAAGAATTTTTCGTTCCCCGGCGAACGAATAACTATCTTATAACTATTCAGTTATAAGAAGTATTCACTTATATGAAACATTTTCCGTTCCCCCTCACATTCGTATAAATGAGACTCCACTTTATTTCATGATAAGAATTATCTTAAGATGGTAATTAAGTAAAGTGGACTGCCTCCACAAAGCATCCTGCTTACAAATCCAGGGCGGTTTCCTACAAAAAAAAGTAATCATGGAGTACAGTTGATCACATTAAATATGTGAAAGTGGCAAGAATACTTTTCTAATGTGTGTATGTAAGGTTCTTGTACTCAGAAGTCCGGAGATTGTAAGGCCCCAGTAGCTGCACACAACAGCTACTCCCTGCAGGTATATGTTTAGTATAGAATACACTCTAAATGATCTAAAAGGTTAGTTATTGTTCATTATTCAAAAAAACAGAATAAATGAAACATAATTTAATATTTTGCATCTCTGTAATATAAATTGGTCTAAAAAGATCTACACTAATAGAGCGAGAGCCCGTGAACCCCAGACCTTCGTTATTTTATAAAAGATGAAACTTTGTCAGTGCATGCTCCCAATAGAGGTGAGAACGATGGGCCATGAATGAAGTTCGGGTAATCGTGGCCTTGGCAGGTAAACGGTGCTAAAGGTGTGTAAAATACCGGTCTACTATCGTCAATTATATAGCGTGATTTTTTTATATTTCCTTCAGAAATGTACTTACGTTATAGTATAAAAGCTGATTTTTATATATGTTACTCAGGGATGATTATATGATGTTTCCTCATCAGCCAGACACCTACCATCGTGGCAACCCCCCACCAGACACTTATCATCGTGGCAACCCCTTGCCAGACACCCTTAATGCTCATTTATTTGTAATTGTACTTACGTTATAGTATAAAAGCTGATTTTTATATATATATACTCGGGCAATGATTAGATGATGTTTCCTCATCAGCCAGACACTTACCATCGTGGCAACCCCCTGCCAGACACTTACCATCCTGGCAACCCCTTGCCAGACACCCTTAATGTTCATATATTTGTAATTGTATTTACGTTATAGTATAAAAGCTGATCTTTATATATATTACTCAGGCAATGATTATATGATGTTTCCTCATCAGCCAGACACTTACCATCGTGGCAACCCCTTGCCAGACACCCTTAATGCTCATTTATTTGTAATTGTATTTACTTTGTAGTATAAAAGCTGATATTTATATATATTACTCGGGCAACGAATAGATGATGTTTCCTCATCACCCAGAGACTTACCATCGTGGCAACCCCTTGCTGCCAGACACTTACCATCGTGGCAACCCCTTGCCAGACACCCTTAATGTTCATTTATTTGTAATTGTATTTACGTTATAGTATAAAAGCTGATGTTTATATATATTACTTGGGTAATAATTAGATGATGTTTCCTCATCAGCCAGACCGTTCTGACAGTTCCAACCCCTTGCCAGACAAGCATGTAGGGTAGCTGTATTAGCGAGCGCGAGGCAAGATACATATGGCTGGGTGGGAGTGAGATAGTGAGTGATGTCTGTCGCGATCCTTCACCACGCTCTTGTATTTTACTGCACATGTATTGTTTATTACTCAGTGCGTGTTTACACCAGCTAAAATAATCTTATATGTTTGTGTCAAGTATTAAAAATTAAATAGTAATTATTATTTAACTATACCAAATATAATAATAATAACTTTAGTTGTTAATTAACATGTTCTTGTACAAATATAAAAAATTTATGTACATAATTCTTGTGAGTCGCTGACCGCACATGTTATTAAAGTTGCATTTTAATAGATTGTTGAGTATTATCTCATTTGATTGTTTTATAACTTTTACCTTTACCTTTGCAACTGCTGCTATATAATTATGTATACTTAACAAAATAATATAAAATTATTTTAGCTGGTGTAAACACGCACTGAGTAATAAACAATACATGTGCAGTAAAATACAAGAGCGTGGTGAAGGATCACGACAGACATCACTCACTATCTCACTCCCACCCAGCCATATGTATCTTGCCTCGCGCTCGCTAATACAGCTACCCTACATGCTTGTCTGGCAAGGGGTTGGAACTGTCAGAACGGTCTGGCTGATGAGGAAACATCATCTAATTATTACTCAAGTAATATATATAAACATCAGCTTTTATACTATAACGTAAATACAATTACAAATAAATGAGCATTAAGGGTGTCTGGCAAGGGGTTGCCACGATGGTAAGTGTCTGGCTGATGAGGAAACATCATATAATCATTGCCTGAGTAATATATATAAAGATCAGCTTTTATACTATAACGTAAATACAATTACAAATATATGAACATTAAGGGTGTCTGGCAAGGGGTTGCCAGGATGGTAAGTGTCTGGCAGGGGGTTGCCACGATGGTAAGTGTCTGGCTGATGAGGAAACATCATCTAATCATTGCCCGAGTAATATATATAAAAATCAGCTTTTATACTATAACGTAAGTACAATTACAAATAAATGAGCATTAAGGGTGTCTGGCAAGGGGTTGCCAGGATGGTGTCTGGCAGGGGGTTGCCACGATGGTAAGTGTCTGGCTGATGAGGAAACATCATCTAATCATTGCCCGAGCAATATATATAAAAATCAGCTTTTATACTATAACGTAAGTACAATTACAAATAAATGAGCATTAAGGGTGTCTGGCAAGGGGTTGCCACGATTATAAGTGTCTGGTGGGGGGTTGCCACGATGGTAGGTGTCTGGCTGATGAGGAAACATCATATAATCATTCCCTTAGTAACATATATAAAAATCAGCTTTTATACTATAACGTAAGTAAATTTCTGAAGGAAATATCAAAAAATCACGCTATATAATTGACGATAGTAGACTGGTATTTTACACACCTTTAGCACCGTTTACCTGCCAAGGCCACGATTACCCGAACTTCATTCATGGCCCATCGTTCTTACCTCTATTGGGAGCATGCACTGACAAAGTTTTATCTTTTATAAAATAACGAAGGTCTGGGGTTCACGGGCTCTTAGTCTATAACAATAAAACAAAGAAATGTTTATACACCTGGTGGAACATTCTACAAGAAGCAGCATAATAATTCATCATTCTACGAGAAACCAAAAATAACAGCCTTTGAACTCTTTTTGGTAGCTTTAGCACTTAAAGAGAATTCCAAAATAATCAGTTATTGTGCAAAACAAATTAAATAAAAAATAATCATTACCTTACTTGGTATTATATCTTAAATGGCAAAATTTGGTATAAAAACAGCCTACAACTGTGGTGAACTATTTATTTATGTTTAAAAAGTGTGATTTTTTAATAAACCAACAATTTAATTTAACAGTAATACACTTTTATTTACTGATTTGATACTAATTACCAGGAAATAAGATCATATTAAATCAAATTAATAATATATTTAGTAAAGCAATCTTAAACCCAAATTTCTTTAGAGCAGAGGAAAGCAAGATCAGAAAGAATGAAGCAATACTGGGCTAAAAGAAAGGCACATAGCATTCAGAAGTGAATGGTCCATCATATCCATAAGTCAGGTGAAACGGAAAAAAAAAATAAAATAAAAGCAATCTTAATTTAATTTTTTTTCTTGTTTGTGAAGGTTTATCATTTCTACTGTTAAAAAAATGTATTCTACACTACCTTGGAGTGTAGAATTAAAAATTAGAAGAATTAAATTCTTAACTTTTATTGGATTAAAACTCTTTATTATATTATTATAGAACAACAGAGTTCACAAATAAATAATATCAAACATTTCACTAAAATATTAAGTTTTATTACACTTTTATTTAATAAATTGATACTAATTACCAAGATATAGGATGATATTAAATAATATTAATAATATATTTAACAAAGCAATCTTATTTTAATTTAGTTTTTTTTTCTACAGTAATGAATTCTACACTACCTTGTAGTGTAAATTGTTTTATTAAAATCATGTATCAACTAATGAGTTAAAAAATTGTTAAATTTCATTGGAATAAATCTCTTTATTATATTATAACAAAAGCAATAGAGTTCAAAAATACATAGCAACTATCTCACTGTAATATTAAGCTATCAAATGGAATATTTCATTGTGATGGTATCCACCTAATTGTTTGTAAACAAAGAAGCCTACTGTATGTTTTACTAGGTAATAACATCAACACTATTATTAGTAAATATTGTGAATACTATTCGATTCAATAAAACAAAAATATTTACAATGTGCACTAATGCTTGATATTATATAAGTAAAGGAAATTTATCTGAGAGAATCACTGTTTTTCTAATCAATTTCTTATGTTTTATAAATTATTATGGAAATATTTACAACTAATTTGCTACAATTAGTAGAATCATTTTTGGAAATAGTTTTCTTTAATATTGTTGTCTAATAAAGAAAGGATCTGTTGCATAACTTTCAAAATGTAGCTTACACTAATTTATGATGTAAGGAAACAGTGCATGACATGTAGAAAGGAATGTTGGTTAGAAAGTGGTCTTTAGGGTCAGTGTAGCTCAAGGCTAATATTGCCCCAGAAAGGTAACATCACTATTAAATATTAAACAAGAAAAACAATATTTATCTCAATTTATTTTTTGTTTACCATCAAACAATATTATTTAAATTCATAAAATAAATAAATAAGTAGAGGGATAATACAATATATTAACTTGCTAAGTATTAATTATTATATGTATATCTTCATGAGAATGGGATGTATAGTTCCTTATATCTTCATAAGAATGGGAAGTATACCACAATAGTAATTAAGAAATCATTATTATATTATAATTATAATTGCAGCTTGGTTGAAGGTGTTCAGCTTGTGTACCTTACGAATAAAGGAGATTTTTGGACTAACTTCAAGTGGAGATATGCCATGCAGGGAAGTAGAAGTCAGGACTTTACTCCTGATGTTGATATCTATAATCTAATTGGGCATATTTCATAGATTTGTCGTTTTTCAACATAAAATTCTTTTGTAAAAGGTGCAACTGTGAAAAATAATTTTTACACCATTCCAAGAATGCTGGAGTATTAGGTGTGTATCGTCACATAACTGTTAAGTATAACAACAAAATAAGACATAAGAGGTACAATGACGTTTACACAGTAGACTTATTTACATAGTGACATTAATTTGCAACGTGTTCACTAGCCATCATGAAAACTACAGATGATTTAAAAATAGAAATTAACTCAAGCATTTATAATAAGAAATCATTTTTACAAATTTATTAAGATCTCAATATCAAATGTTAACAAGTCCCAACAGTACAAATGAGTGTTTAAAAAAAAAAAAATTCTGTTATCACAGTATTTTATATATAAGCAAATCAGGTATTCATGACCAGTGCTGCCAATTTCAACGTAAGTTTTCCCCCGGGTAGCAGCAAAATTTCTCCCGTTACCCCTAGCCAATTCAAAACTTCCTGTCGATTTCCCCCAAATGATAAATGAGTAATGTTAACTAATCAAATTTAATAATGAGGCATTAAATTCATAAATACCTTTATCTTAATCAGGAATTAAGATATTCTTCATATACTTAATTTAATTTATGTAATTAAATATTGTTATGAAATAAAAATGAATACTTATTATAACCAATTTATACACTACTGGGTCAAATCGATGTTTTTAAATTCAATTCGAATTTCCCCCTTGGGGGACACATCTCCTAAATTGGTGGCCCTGCTGAAGACGAGTAACCTCCAATAATTGCTCGAATTTCCCTATTTGGATGCAAAGGCTTCTAAAATTTCCTCCCAGGGGAAAATTCCTCCTTAATCGGCAGCCCTACTTGATAGTTTTCCACAAAACTTTATAGAATTATAACAATATAATTATACTAAAAGTAGAAGTTAGGTCAGGCATTCAGAACATGTAGAATTGTAAACATACAATATTTTTTTATTGAATATTTTATACGATAAAGAACAGACATTTTAAATTTTTTTCAATCGTGTATTCATCCTTTAAGTCCTCAACTTTATACAGTGATGATATTCAACATAGAAAAAACAACTAATAGGCATGAAATATGACAATACAGGCTAGAATACACTGATCTTATATACAATCAAAAATATTCTTACGGAGAAGAGGCATCCTCTGACATTAATAAAACTTTAAGAAAACATGAGCCTTCTTTTTATTTCTCCTATTCTTGGCCAAAATATAACCTCTTATCAGTTTTGTTAATAAATAAAATGGGTTGAATTCCAATATCTTTAGATTATGTTATCTAAAGTCTATCAGTCTCTTTATTGTACCATAATTACTATCTGTACAGCTACAATCACTAGTTACGATAAAAGGAAAAAGTCATAAAACGTTTAAACAAATTTTAATCTTTATAATATTAATAAAACACAATCCAATCGAGAGAAAAAAATACAGAATTTTTTTTTTTGATCACTATTTTTTCCCCTAATTTTCTTAAATTTTAAAAATAAATGTAGCATCTTTTAATAAATTTTAATAAAACCCTCTTTTTTCAAGGGATACACTGAAAATCATCATTTAACTAACCTTGTATCTCACCTTCCATTATACAAGACAATAATTTATTTTGACAAGTTTAATATGTTCAAGACTATAATGGTTGACTTTCATTTATTAATTCTATTTAATATTATTTAGAGAAGATTTGCACTATATAAGTGTTACTTTCATTGTAGTGGTGGCAAATAAAACAAAATATTCAACATTATAATATTTTGAATTACAATCTCATTCAAAGTAACTTTGGCAAAAGATTTTCATCAGGTGTTATGATGATATTGTGTTATAACTCATTTTATTTATCACAAGGGAAGAAAAAAAACAACAAATGGATTCAAACGAATTATAATTGTCAACATAAAAATCAATATTTTACAAAACATCAATACACCACTTAGCTAGTTGTTGGTTCAATAGTCTCTCCTCCTCGTATTTGTCCCCAGCCGATCAACCTGTATAAAGAATTTTTTTTTTAATGATTACTTAAGTAAAAATGTATTTGGTTACTTCATAGATTGGTAGAAATTTTAATAATATTAAGATTAATACTGTAATATTAATCAAAAAGATAAAAAACTTAACTAAACAAAAGAAAGATTTTAGCAAGTAATTATAAAGGATTTACAAAACTCATGGCTAACCAACAAATACAATATGAAAATGACCATTATTTATTTTATTAATTTCAACCAATGCAGATATTATAAAAGATAATGAATTAGAACAATATATTTTAAATAGCTTTTGATTGCATTGACCATTCAACACTCCTATTGAAACTACAAAACTTCTCCCTATCCAATAGTGCTCTACATTGGGTTCCACTCCTTATCTCATTTTTCCCAAACAGTCATCATTCCCAACAATTCTCCTTCATCTTCACTACCTTTAACCCAAGGTGTTCCTCAAGAATCCTCCCTGTACAAATCCTATTTTTTATCTATATCAATGATTTACCCAGCTTTATTCACCATTCGAAGTATCCACCTGTATGCAGACCACCTTCAAATTTATTTATCTTTACAAAAGCTTCAGATATGCTCGAGGCATATCTGAAGCATCACAAGCTTCAGAACATTGATAGATCTACCATTGGGCAGTGATGAATAAGTTATGCCTAAATCCAAAGAAAACTAAGACTATACCTCATCGGGTTGAAAACCCATACTATTGGGTTGTTTCACATGAAATGTCCGTTTTCAAGGTAAAGGGATTTTAGTAAAAATACAATATGAAAACAATATAATTTTATTCGAAGTATTTACCTCCTTTTTTTACACATTTTTCCCAACGTGACAACTTTTTTATCCCGGATTTGAAAAACTCTGAGCTTTGAAGTGAAACAAAATCTGAAAACGCACTTTTGATTTCAGCATCATTTGCAAAAATTTTTCCTCTGCAGAAGTTGTCTAAATTCCTGAAAAGGTGATAATCTGTTTATGGTGGGTGCGGAAGAACTTCGTACCCCAGCTCTTTCAATTTATGCATGGTAAGTTTTGAAACGTGGGGTCTAGCGTTGTCGTGTAGGAGTATAGGGCCCTTCCGATTTACCAATCCAGGTTGTTTTTTTTCAATAATTTTTCGTGCATTTGGCCAATTTCATTGCAGTAGGTTGTAGAGGTAATGGTCTCACCTCTCTAATTACAGTTGGAGGTCTTCCTCGGGGCTGGTTTTCCAAGTTGGTATCCCCAGTCGAAAACTTAGCAAACCAACGGCGAATGGTTCGTTCATTTACACTCCCTTCCCCAAGCGCCTTACAGATGTTTCTAGCAGCCTCAGCTGCCGAACGACCTAGTTTAAACTCATAAAAAAATATTACACGAAAATCGCGTGTTTCCATGTTCATATTTGAAGGTATACTAAACAGTGTGTAATTGATTGGGAAGCTAATGTTTATAAAAGAAAAGTAGAGGATTAGTAACTGCTTGATTATGATATGTGAACTTTGGAAGTAAACAACAGAGACTCGCAAAATCCTCTATGTATTTCAAATATTATAAAATCGGACATTTCATGTGAAACAACCCAATAACTACCCTTCCCAAGAATCCATTGCTTTACCTCAATAACCTTCCCATTCATTTTAAATTAAAAATTTAATTTTAGATCGCAGAAGTGCTTATCATTATTATATAACTGTTGTTACTTGTTTTTTCAAGTTGATTAATCACCACTACTTCTGAAATATGACCTCTAATATTAGGTTGTTAAAATTTTCTAACCTTAAAATGGAAAATTTTCTTTTGGTAACCAAAACTCTATTTAAAACTTAGGATTTATTTAAATTTAAAGGATTTATTTAAAACTTAGGATTTATCTTTGATCAACAACTATCCTGGAACAACCATATCGTCCAAATTTCCAAAGAATCCATCATAATCCCAAAACAACTCTATAGATTTCGATATTTCCTTTCCCAAAAATACCCGTCTACCAGGTATGCAAGTTTAAAATGTCGTTTTAATTCCAATAGAATGCGCTCTTAGCCTATTGAAGGATTTGCTTATCTCTAAACGCTATTTTGTTTGTTAGTCATTTGTTTACAAAAGTCAGTTGTTTTTAAGTCGTTTACGTGGACGTATCATACCTTTCTTTGGTGTTAAAAATGTCTAATTTTAAGCCAAATAAAGAGCATTTGCGGCATGTCATGATTTTCTTATTTAATCAAAAGAAAAAGGCATCTGAATGTCATCGAATTCTTGTTGAGACTTATGGCGATGTTGCTCCAACCGTCAGGACATGTGAACGTTGGTTTCAAAGTTTCAAACGTGGTGATTTTGATGTTACTGATCAAAAACGAGAAAATCGACCAAAAAAGTTTGAGGACTTCGAATTGCAATCTTTATTAGACGAAGACAATACCCAAACCCAACAAATGATGGCAGAACAGTTGAATGTCACTAGGCAAGCCATTTCCGATCGCCTGAGAGCTATGGGAAAGATTCAAAAGGTTGGAAAATGGGTTCCACATGAATTGGACGAACGACAGATGGAAAAACGAAAAACTGTGCGCGAAATGCTGCTTTTACGCCACGAAAGAAAGGTTTTTTTGCATCGAGTTGTAACTGGCGATGAAAAATGGATTTATTTTCAGAATCCCAAACGAAAAAAATCATGGGTAACGCCAGGATAACCATCCACATCAAGTGCAAGACCGGATCGTTTTGGGAAGAAGACAATGCTGTGTGTGTGGTGGGATCAGAAGGGAGTAGTCTACTACGAGCTTCTCAAACCCGGCGAAACAGTCAATACCGAGCGCTACCGACAACAAATGATCAATTTGAGTCACGCATTGATCGAAAAAACGCCCAGAATGGGCACAGGCTCACAGGCACGCCAAAGTCATTCTTCAGCATGATAACGCTCCTGCACATTCAGCCAGATTGACTAAGGAAACGATTTCTTCGCTTGGTTGGGAACTCCTACCCCACCCGCCGTATTCACCTGACCTGGCGCCTTCTGATTACCACCTCTTCTCATCGATGGGACACTCATTGGCGGAGCAACACTTCAACAATTTCGAAAACGTACGAAAATGGCTCGATGAATAGATTTCAAATAAAGATGAAGCATTCTTTTGGAATGGTATCCATATATTGCCCGAGAGATGGACAAAATGTGTAGAAAGCGAGGGTCAGTACTTTGAATAAAATATATTATACTTTTTTTTAAATTACTGTGTATATATTTTAAGAAATAAACGACATTTTAAACTTGCATACCTGGTACTTCTAGTGTTCTCTCTTATTTTCCCCTGATTTGATTTACGTCTGCTTGGCTTATGGGAGATTGTCTGGTGGTCTCGAGATGAAGCTGAGGAGACTGATGAATTGTTTCATTAGATTTATCATATCATTGGGATCCATCCACAGGCGGTCACACGTTACTTGCCGTTATTCTGAGCTTGGGTTGCTTTTTTCTAAATTCCGACGGCAATACTTTCTGGATACTTTTCTATTCTAATCTCTAAAAACCAAAAACCCTTCCTATATTCTTAACCTATTAACTCTACATTCTTCTAACCATCTCCTGAACATTAGATTCCAACCTTTTAAACTTGTATAACCTTTTCATATAAAACTGCTTCCATTGAAAAATCCTTCATTATTTGTGCGACCTTTTTCTGGAATGCCCAACTACCCCACTCCTATTCGTAAAGCTGCTTCCCTCACTTTATTTAAAAAGAATTTATTTTTACACCTGCTAGACAATCAATCTACCGCAAATATCTACATAATTAAGAAATATTAAAAAAATGTTATCTTTTCATATACCATTGGTTCACATTTAATACATAGTTATATGTTATTTATTTATTTTTTCCTGTCGACAATAAATTTTCCTGTCATATAAACTGAAGCAATTAATTCATAATAATAAGGCCAGTAAGTCACAGAATAAAGTTTATTTTTCATTTAAATTCTAAACAGTGCCACCAACGTTTTTTTAAACTTCAAAACGAAATATAGCTATGTTCAATCCCATAAAAACTTATTCAATATTTTTTTTTTTAATGGTTAAGGTTAGTTGACCATAAGCAAATAGAGACTATCGTAAGGGATGTTGGTCAGATAAATATACAATATCAGGCAATTAATTATATTATTAATATTATCGAATTGTGTTAAAACTTCACTTGTTGTTATTTATCTATGATTTAGAATGTAAAAGAAAAGGTTTTTTTTTATTTTTTTTTTTAAATACTTAAACTTTTATAAATATAGACTTAGATAATTATTTCTTTATCATTGTGTGATAATCCCAGTGGATAACCAAATTTTATCTCGCTTAACTATCCACAATTATTTTCAGATTTAATGACAAAATGGCTCTCAGATCTCATAATCTCATTGCACACTGGGCAGCCCTGTCTCAGATCAACCCATATAATGTGAGAGTAATCTATGTTCAGGATGAGAAGAGTTTTGTGTTGAGTGTAACAATGTAGGATTGATACATTGAGCAGTCCCCCTATGCTGAATAGTTCTCGTCACTGAGCCAGTTGAGAATAGAAATAAACCTTCAGAAATAGTTTATTATTAACGAACTTAGTAATAAAGTAGGTTTCCTTGAGAGTCAATATCTCAAGAACCTAGATATTTTTTTTCATAAGGTTAAGAGCCCAGAAGAAGTGAATACTGCAGAATTTCTGTTTATAACTGTTTTAAGATTTTATCCAACAACAATAGTAACAAAAATATAAATTTACATAATATAATTAACAAACAAATTGTTGATATTTCTTGATAGAAACCTTCAGTAAATAAGAATTAATTGGTATATACTAGTGTTGAGTTGGTACCAAAATTTTTTGATTCTCAAAAATAAATAACAATTAGATAAAATAATCAATATGAGAGCTAAAAATGCAAACATCTTATTAAAAGAACAATAATAACTGAAGAAATAAACTAGTTAACAGAAAATTTATTATCTATCCACAACATAGAATATATAAGTTAATTGAAGTTCAAACAATGTGCAAAAAATAATTCATTTCATTGACTATTGTTTAAGAAAGTAAATATTCCATAGGTTCTAATTTCATTTAATACTTAAAAGAAGCGCAAAAGTCCAACTAAAACTATTCAATAAACTTTGCGTATAGGCAGATGTACTAATATTTCTCTAGATGTGTATTTTAGTAGTGTATTAGGGTCCGAAAACCAGTATGAGCAAATGACAAAATAAAATATAATCTTTATGCAGAGATGTCCAAAATCATCTAAGAATAAGAAAAAAGTATAATAAAATGGTGCTATTATCAGGCCCCATAAATTGCTTTAGTGCTTCAGTTATGGCCGTTTGAAATAGTAATCACTATTTCAAACGGCCATAACTGAAGCCATGTCGCTCCATCACATGTAATCCTCATTTCTTGATCTCATGGGGTAGATGGTCGTCTGCTTCTTTTGTAATCCCGGGGGATATAGGCCCCATAAATTGTTTTAGTGCTTCAGTTATCGCCATTTGAAATAGTAATCCTACTTCATTTTCCAATAGCAAATATATAATTTGACGTTTAGATGGCAGTAGAAATGCTTAATTTTTTAAAAGAATGTTATGAATTCTGTACCAGTCAGTGTTGATCTAGTATATGAAAAATTGCTTTGTTTTTAAAAGATATTGTAAAATAAATTGTTTTAAAATTTTTTTTATCATCAGGGAGATAATTCGACGCATGTATAATAATTAAGTGATTATGTATAACAAAACAATAGGGGAATCGATCGGTTGCTAAGAATCGACACATCACAAGTATATAACTATAAAAAGGCCCTCAGATCTCATAATCTCATTGCACACTGGGCGGCCCTGTCTCAGATCTACCCATATAATATGAGAGTGATGTATGTTTAGTTTATTTAATGCAATGTAATGTGAAAAAGAATTCTTGGTTCGGAGTAACGATGTAGGGTTGATACATTGAGCAGTCCCCCTATGCTAATTGGTTCTCGTCACTGGGCCAATTTATAGTTTATATGTACTATGAATATAACTGATGCCTTCTATAATCACAATTGTACTTGAAAAATAGGATATTATTAAATATTTAAACACAGTAGATTAACAGCAATTAATAACATTTTTAGTCTTTCTTAGCCACAGATTTAAATTGACAAAATTTGCATTGTTGATATTTTGAATTCCAGAAAAGTTTGGCCCTCATCCTAAAAATACATTGATTGAATAGGTAGCAGGAATAAAATTGTATGTTGGGTTCTAATTTTTTTTTTTTTTTTTCCATGGAGAAACATTTAGGAATATCATATGCACAGTCATTTAGCCGATTTTTCATATAATCTGACCTCTTTACTGTTGAATAACGATCTTTGTCAGAGATTTTTAACCTGCTCCATTTCCACATTTTGTATTGTTGAAGTTGTGGAAATCACTCAGAGGTCCATTTTGGTATAGCAGTACTGCTGATTATTTTTTCCACTTTCCTATCAAGTTGCCTAAATAAACATACAATGTTATTCCCTTCATCTTTACAATTATCAAACTGAATTTTCGAGAAAAGATTAGGATAACTGTAAGGGCTCCTAATCTTGCAAGCTTACTATCAATGCCAGGATATGAAAATACTTATTAAAGTTATTGAAAAAATACTTATATATGAAAATTACTTATAATACCTCTTTTGGTAACACAAACTTAATAAATTTAAGTATACCAAGATTTAATAACTAACCTCCAGTGTTTTTCGACTCTCCGACTGAGTGCTATCTTCTCTCCAATCTCTGTACAGACAGGATTAGTCAAGCTAATTTTTGCTAAATCAGCCCTTGATGCAGTAACTCTGCCTCCCGTCGAAAGTGAGCCAATATTGACTAACAGTACTTCACTCCTGGTCAGTTTTTGGACCTGAAAATTGTCATTACATAATTATTTAGTTGTTATGTTATAATTTTGCTTTTATCGCAAATGGAAACTGGCTTAAATAAAAAAAATTAAGAATCTACTTCAACTGACAAGTAACAAATACTTTACATAATACATTAATTTACAATATAATATATATGAATAAACAGTTCTGGATGATTGAATAAACCGCGTTAGTATGCCTTTAAACATTATGTAATTTTGATAATTTTAAGGCTTTCGTTAAATAATTAATACTTTTTTTTAATTGGATCAAAAAACATAGCTCTGACCACTTCTTTCATGAGAATTACGCCATAACATACATAAAATGACAGCTACATAATATTCAAACCTATTAACTTTAAGCTGGAAAAAAGTGTTTTATTATGTTGATTTATAACAGTAGGTGGTTTAGAAGGTTAAATATAACAATAGTGCTTGAAAGTGGGTGCGTATTAACATTCTTTTCACCCTCAAAAATATAACATTTTGACACTCTCTAGCTCTGTTAGTGATGGATGCTCCAATTAAAAATTTGACGACGGTTTCCTGATCAGAAATTTAATGTAGAATATATATATATATATATTTAGAGGTAAAATATAACAATTGGAATAATAAAGTGCTAAGACTTTTAATAGCTATTTATCTATATATATATATATATATATATATATATGAGGATATATATATGTATATATTTTAATAACATTAATCACTAAAACATACCATTTAGGAGCTATATTAATTTTGAAAGAAAAAAGTCGTGTTTTGCCTAGATTTTAAGAGTTGAAATTGGCTTTTTTTGAAATTCTCTAGGTCTATTGGTGTTGCTTGGATCGAAAATTTCCATCCAGACATATCCATCATCTATTGTTTTTCCCAGTCAAGGAGGAATTGATTTTTTTTAAACATAAAACAAGCGTCCTTCATTGAGCTAATTTATCACAAGCTACTAGTAATGTATACTCCAATTTTGATTCAACTATTCACAATTATTGTCAGAATTAAAGAAAATAAATAAGGGCCCTCAGATCTCATAATCTCATTGCACACTGGGCAGCCCTGTCTCAGATCAGCCCATAAATATGAGAGTGATGAATGTTTGTTATTTAATGTACTGTTATGTGTAAAGAGTTCTGTGTTGGAAGTAACAATGTAAGGCTGATTTACTGAGCAGTCCCCCTATGCTGACTGGTTTTCGTCACTGGACCCAATTTGTAGCAATACTAACAATTTATTTAAATACAGAACTGTGATTTCTTATCAAAAACAGATACTAGAATGTTTGAATTTAATGCAACTGAACATAATTGAAAATCGTAAAATATTATTGAATTACAAACATATGAAATCATTCTGTTAATTCAAAATAATAAAATACACTAATATTAATTACTTGATAAAAAATAACCTTGTAATTATTGAAAATAAATTATAAGGAAGAACAAAATTAGAAATATTTGAACCATCGGGATATCTTATTATATAAGGATATTAGTGATTTGTTGTTACATAATTATTTGATTTTTAAAAAATTTATTCTCGACACTGATACCTGTTTAAAAATTAATTATTAAAATTAATGTTACAACAAAAAATAATCTACATGAGAGCTTAAAAAGCAAACCAAATCTATTTAAAAAATTATCTAAGAAATAAATCAGTGAACAGCAAATAGCATTCATTATATATAGCGTATATGATATAAGTATTTATGAGTAATTATAACAATGCATATAATTTATTAAACAAACAAAACCAGTACCACTACGAATGAAGGGTTCAGTACTTTGGTATGAATGTACTGTTACTGGGTCAACTGTTGTGAAAAGGAGATTTGACTGAGCTACTGCGTCTTCCATTTAAGAAGATAAATACTACAACCTTTCACTATATACTGTACAATAGATGACACACTATATTTCTTTGGAAGTTGTTTTAATGTTTTATTAAGGATTGAAAACCAGTATGAACATGTAATGAAATGAAAAATAATCTTTATACTGTGATAACGAAAATAACCTGAGAACACACAAAAAAAACATATAATAAAATGCTTTGGCGTTGACAGTTTGAAAATCTAATCCTATTTCTTAATTTTCTAAAACCAAACAAATATCTTTGTGATGTAGTATTAATTAAGGTGAAAAATAACAACTTTTTTTCAAAGTGTAAAACA
This sequence comes from Euschistus heros, assembly GCA_003667255.2. Classification (NCBI taxonomy): domain Eukaryota; kingdom Metazoa; phylum Arthropoda; class Insecta; order Hemiptera; family Pentatomidae; genus Euschistus; species Euschistus heros. The sequence continues at coordinate 1,034,559 of RCWM02000334.1, read as the reverse complement.
ATATGTCATTAATCTGCCTCCCACTGGCCTGACTCTCCAGGTAATCTGACCCTCCTGCGGAGTATGGGAGGTGGACAATATTTTCATGGAATCCCTAACAGTCTATTGAAATTGTACATTTTGGAGTGATAACGGTCTCGTAGTTATGATTTCTTTATATATTGTTAGTGTTGTGCTTGTGTGTTCTAAAATCTAAGTTTTGGACCTTGAAGCACCAATGCTTGAGGTTTTCAAAACTCAATCATAACTTTTGACCTCAGAGGCCAGGTTAGTAAGGTTCTAATGTAATTGCACCATTTTATACCACTATAAGAATCAATAATTCTTAGGAATTTAAGATACAAAAAAAGGCCCTCAGATCTCATAATCTCATTGCACACTGGGCAGCCCTGTCTCAGATCAACCCATATAATATGAGAGTGATGTATGTTTGGTTTATTTAATGTACTGCAATGTAAAAAGAGTCTCTGTATTGTGTTACAATGTAGGGTTGATTAACTGAGCAGTCCCCCTATGCTTATTGGTTCTCGTCACTGGGCCAGTCATCAATCTAAAGGATGAAATATTTTAACAGAACATAAATTTTTAATGAAATTTTATAAATATATTATGTTGTTAAATGTTAGTTTAAGTATTTAAGTAAATAATTTTTGAATCGCAAGCAAGATTATAAATAGGCATCTAAGAAGGCTATTTTTTTTCTCTTCGAAAATTGGAAGTACTGAGGTTATTTCACTATATAAATCAGACAACCACAACCTAAATGAAAGGATGAACTACTGACAGTATCTTGACTTACTGTGAAGCTGTAAAGGAAAAATACAAGAACTTACAAAAGTAATGTAAAATATGGTTTAAAAAACATTTACTAAAGGAAGGTAGCTGGCAAAAATTCCAAAAAATAATAACTGTTACAAGACCTAAAACAATAGTTTGTTCCAGATGAAAAATGTCAAATGAAATGAAAAAAAAAAAAAAGATATATATTTATGTAAAAATAAGGGCCCTCAGATCTCATAATCTCATTGCACACTGGGCAGCCCTGTCTCAGATCAACCCAAATAATGTGAGAGTATAATGTAAATGTTCAGTGTATTGTAAAATCAAATGCTTAAGTCATGTTCTATGTAAAAATGTAGGGTTGATTCACTGAGCAGTCCCCCTATGCGTATTGGTTCTCGTCACTGGGCCAAATGAGGATAGCAATAGTTTATTATTAACTACCAAAGAAGTTCAGCTGGGGGCAAATACAATATGCTTGATGCACTAGCCATCAAGATATGAATTTAGAATGAGGTGCCATTTATATTATTATCTATTAATAGATTTGTCTATAATTTATATTAAAAACCATTTTAATGAGATACTTCAGAAAAACTGCAATTAATGCCAACAATTACTGAGCAGAACACCACTTTCGGCATGAACCTACAGCATATATACTAAATCATTTGAGATATAATTAAAATATATTTTTCTGTATTAGCTTATGAAATTCTAACACCGAGAATAAGACCGTGAAAAAAGTCACAAAAAGCTAGATTATGTGTAGGAGAATGAATTAAACCAGTTGTGGTATGGATTAGCAGAGGAGTTAGGATACAATTGTATAGATTTCCATGATAGAAACTTAAGACATTTTTTTTTAGATTTTAGAATTTTTAGATGAATAATGACAAGATCCTAAAACCAAACAAGTATTCATATTAATGAGCAAAGCCAAATACAAAAAAAAAATGGTATAATATAAATTTAATAATATTTTAATAACTAATAACAGTCAATTTTCTACAAGAAATAAATTAAATTCTGTGAAATAAAAACAAATACTTGATTAGAACATTTTGCACAGATACGTAATAAATAAAATTTTTTTTTTAAAAGGACTCACCTTTGCTCCTTTTTTGTCCCCTTCCATCCTCACACCAAGTAACCTCTTCAAAAGGTAATATGAAATTTCTAGTTCAATAAAGATTTTCGGAAGAGCCCCTACAGCACCTAATACCTGCCCTACAAGACGATCAGCACGGCAAAGAGTTGGATCTATTTTGGTACCAACACCTGTGTAAAAACATAAAAACATGCAACTAAATTACTGAATTTGATAGGACAGCATTAAAAAGAAAATTCATTTGGGCTTTATTAATCATTCTATTATAATGGAAATTTTGATAAATTTATTTGACCTTCTAACTTTAATAAGCACCAATTAATTGTATGTTATATAGTATTATAAAATTAAACTATAGTGTTTAATTATGAATAATTCTCGAACAGGTTAGACTTGCACCAGAGCTTCTAATATTTCTACTGATCATATTTCCCCTGTGATAAATAATTAGTTGACTATAATCTAAAATAAATAATATAAATCATAAATATTTAATCTTTTTTAATTCTGAGAGAGCTAAACATGGAAAGAGGAAGGTGGGGAATTACAGATCCCACACTTGTCAAATTTACTGCATAAATCCCTAAGGAGTGATTAAAAATCATTAGGCTGTGCTAATAGGGGAGACAAAATCTATTTCATAAGAATTACATAAAATAATAAAATGTAAAAAAAAAAAAAAAAAATTTCAACTAATCATTATTGACCAAACAGCAAATATTATATTCAAGAAATCAATAAAGGACTAAGAGATACGTACACCTCTTTTAGTGGTACCCTAAAAGTGTGGCAGAATCAATGTTCTTCAGGAGATTTCTATAACAACTTGTTCTATTTTTTTAAAACCTATTAATAAGGTGCTAGTGAGAAATTCGAGAAAAAAATTAACAATTCCAGACTCTAGGGTAAATATTTAATTTTAACATTCACTAGCACCTAAAAAGTTGTTTTGGCAAAAAATACAAATTTATCTATTCAATCATAACGTGTATTAACACTTTTTTTTTTCTTCTTCTTTTTTTTTTTTTTGAAAAAAATGATACTTCATTTTTGCAAGAGAAATTTTAGTTAGCTCTATATCAATACCCCTTAATCCATATTTTCCTTCAAAGATCAAATATTGCAATTGCAAACCATAGATCACATCATTAATGATATATATATATATATATATATATATATATATATATATATATATATATATATATATATATATATATATATTTGTTTTTTCTTTAAATTTAAAAATAATTTTTTTTAAAATTTAAAATACAGGTATCAGCATCAGGAAATGAAAAATGCTGGCACTGACACATCATTTTATGATTGTAAAATAAACAAATAATGTTACAAGATACCTTTAAAATTTGATGTGTATAAAGCACTTATACTGTATGACCAACCATTAAAAAAAAAAAAAAAAAAAATAAAAAAAAAAAAAAAACCAGCATCTAAAATTCAAATATTATTAAAAATTACTCAACTAAACAATATAAAATTATTACATAGTGATAAGACCCACTACAAATTAATTAGTTAACATTATTTAAGAAAAAATTGTGCAAACCTATTAATCCACCCGGTACAGCAAATGAAAGTTCGTTTTGTTCTGCACATAGAGACACAATTCTTGAAAAGATGGGTTTACATGTTAACCTTCCTTCACTATCTTTAGACACAAGACCTGGTCGAACTTCTATCTCCATTCCAATCTAGATAAATTATTTTTATTATTAACAAAAAAATACAATATTAATACGTATAACAAACAGTACATTTATAAGCAGACAATACATACTGTAAGGACACCATGAAGGATACTCCCACCAGCTACACCTCCCTTGAGGTCATCAACATCACAACCAGGTTTGTTAACATCAAAAGATCTGGATTATGAAAACAAAAAAGTCAGTACAATAATCTATCTATCTTAAGATATAAGATACAACCAAGTGTGTTGCATAAATTTAAGTTTAATCCGGACCCAAGCTTCGCAAAATTTTGTTTTCAAGACCTTCAAAAACAAGAGAAAGGCCACGTGTCAAAATGTGAATTTTAAAAACAACTATTCTTAAAACAGAACTAATGTAATTAGATGGTTATACTCTGAAAGTTTATAAAAAATGTTACTAAATCCATTTTGAATTTTTTGTGAAGTAAAATTATTCATGATTCAATAAGTAAACCACAAGTTGATGCAGGTTTTGAAAAATAGTTAATAATACTTTCCATTGTTAGTTTTTATTTTTTATAACTTTAGGTTAATGATTAAAGAAAAAAAAAAAAAAAAAAGCCTCTTAGTCAGCCAATATAAGAAGTGTTGATTATTCATCAATCAAGCAAATAGTCCACTGGAGTATTTAACTAATAGTTACTCTTCCATAGTCAAGAAAATACGGGTAGGGCTTAGGCTTAATCCAAAATACAAGGGTAAGTCAATAATTATCCGCAATATAGTTATAAAATTTTATTGAAATGAAATAGGAAACTTACAAGTACATCATTTTTCGACATAGTCCCCTTGCTTTTCAACGCACTTGGTCCAACGTTGTTCAAGTTTCCTGATGCCCTCATGGAAGAAGGTTTTGGGTTGAGATGCGAGCCAGGAATGCACCGCTTCTTTCAATACTTCGTCCGAGGCAAATCGACGGCCCCTAATTGCCTGTTTGAGTGGACCAAACAAGTGAAAATCAGATGGAGTGAGATCGGGACTATATGGAGGATGATTCAATACTTCAAAATTGAGTTTCTGAAGCGTTTCTACAGTGTGGGCAGCTGTATGCGGACGGGCATTGTCGTGCAACAACACAACGCCTTTTGACAGCAGTCCTCGGCGTTTGCTTCGAATTGCAGGCTTCAGCTTAGCAGTAAGCATCTCACTGTAACGTTCACTGTTTATTGTTGTGCCCCTTTCCTGATAATGTTCCAGTAATGGACCTTGTGAGTCCCAAAAAACCGTAAGCATAAGTTTTTTCCTGCGGACGATTGGGTTTTGAATTTTTTCTTGCACGGCGAATTTGGATGTTTCCATTCCATACTCTGCCGTTTACTCTCCGGCTCGTAATGATGGATCCATGTTTCGTCACCAGTAACGATCCTGTCTAAGAAGTTGTCCCCTTCGTTAACATAGCGATCCAAATGTTTTGTGCACACGTCCAAGCGCGTTTGTTTATGCAACTGTGTCAGTTGTTTTGGAACCCATCTTGCACAAACTTTATGAAACCCAAGTCTGCTGTAAATGATTTCGTAGGCAGAACCGTGGCTAATTTGCAGACGATTTGCCACGTCGTCAACAGTTATCCGTCTGTCTGAGAGAATCATTTCACGTGAACGCTCAATGTTTTCCTCGTTTATGGCGGTAACTGGTCGTCCAGCTCCTTCATTTTGCGTAACACTTGTGCGACCATTTTTGAATTTTTCAATCCATTTATAGACACTCCGTTGTGGCAAACAATTGTTCCCGTACTGTACCAAAAGTCTTCGATGAATTTCGGCCCCTGATACACCTTCCGACTACAAAAAACGGATCACTGAACGTTGCTCTTCTTTGGTGCAAATAGAAAGTGGAGCGGCCATTATTAACAGCACGACAGCGATAACAAAACTAACCTACCAGCTTGATACGAACATAAACATAACAACGAATAAACAAAGCATGCGCCATCAACACAAAAGAACAGTACTGCCAACATAAACAAAAATATAGCTATATTGCGGATAATTATTGACTTACCCTCGTATTTATTTTTAATTCATAAAAAATAAATAAAAGTTTTAATAACATTTGTAATTATTCTTATCTACTAATGATCCCTCCCCTCTCACTCCAACCTTGAAGAGTAAGGGGACTTATAAGACATACATGCACTGTTGTTTAATCAAAATTAGACAAGCTAGCCATTCACAATTGATGATGCCTTTTATCTTAATAAAGGAGCACTGATTTATCCCAAATAAATTGTAGTTAGGCATAAAAGAAACATTACATTAATATCAAAATTGGCTGTTGTTCTACAGTGCTGTGCTAACTATTTAAAAAAATATTAAGAGAACAGAAAACATACCTAATAACTATGAGCCTTGGCTGAGAAGTAAAATCTCTCATTGGCACTGGAATTTTTTTCACAATATATTCACAAAGTACTTCAATATTATATTTAAGCTGAGCAGAGATAGGAATTACAGGAGCACCTTCAGCAACAGTACCTGGAATAAAAAAAAAAAAAAAAAAAAGGTTTTTAATTAATTCATTCCCCACAATTAAAAAAAATATACAGAATAGTATCTTCTGAATTTAATTTTATAAAACATTTGAGCCCCTTTTCAATTAATATGTTGGATATTTTCAACACATATTAATAATAAAAAACAAGGATTACAGACATAGCAAAACACTGCATTTCAAGCTCTGAAAATTGAATAGAATAAACTATTAACTTATAATTGATCTTAAAGTTGACCAACTTGTGCAATTGTTAATAACATAAAATGATGATGATGATAGAATCTTATGTTGATTTAAATATAGTAACTTCAATGTGTTAGTTACCTTGAACAAATTTAAGGATTTGTTCGTATTGTTCCTTAGCCTGAGCTTCTTTCACTAAATCAATTTTATTCTGAAGAATTAAAATATGCTTTAATTTCATAATTTCAATAGCTGCAAGATGTTCTGAAGTTTGCGGTTGTGGGCATGATTCATTTCCAGCTGAAAAACAAGATTCCATTAAATCATTGATCTACTAATCCTTAAACAAGTTGGCAGCCAGTACAGTAATAATACTTAATAATATTTAATGTTTTTTAAAGATAATAATGTGAAAACATGATAAGAATGAAGTATGGTCAACCAATAAGTCATCAAAAACTCAGTGTGACTAACATAAAAATTAAAAATTTAATAAGACCAGCACTCGTGGTCTGCAATAGTGGACAACACAAAACATTTTTTCAAAACTAGTATTTAAAAAATGAAATCAAAATTACACACATATTTATTAAATGACCCTTTAGAGAAGGTAACAACTTAAAGGTAATTTCATTTAAGCAAACTCAAGCATTTCCTAAGCAATGAAAACATTAAACCCATTTATCTCAAAACATGAATTTTTTAGTTGTGCCACTATTGCAGCCCATGAGCGATATAAATATTGAGATAATTTCAAAAATGAAAAGATTTATATTTTATAATTAATAATGAATTTTAGATAAACTATTTACCGATGAGTAAAAGGGCAGCATCCATGACAGCAGCTCCGTTAAGCATAGTAGCCATAAGAATGTCATGACCAGGGCAATCAACAAATGATACATGCCGCACCACCTAAAAGTATTAAGTTAGCAACAATAAACATATAAATTTACAAATGATACTCCATTAATTATATATTCAGTCTTAGGTTATTACAAATGACATCTTTACAGGTAATATTATAAGTTGAAAAGTAAAACTACAGTTATGAAATCTTGAATAATAAATGAGAATGGGGTGGGTGGTTAATTATTATTTGTAATATTCATAATACAGATAGACAAGGATTGACTAATACAAAAAAAAGCATCATATCATAATTATAAACAATAAAATCAATATAATTATAAAATATGGAAGTATACCCTGTCCATAAAAAAAGAAAAAAAATTACCTGGAAATGGCCTGGGCAATTAAGCCGAAGACAAGGTAAGGTATCATCTTTGGATGAACCTCCTGATATGTAACAGCCAGGCCTTGGGCAACTAGGGTTATCACATTGGTAAATTTTGGCATTAGCATATCCTAAAATAGAATACAAATCAGATTCATACGCATCGAAAGCATACTGTAAACTTATGGCAACATATGCATGCAACACACACAAGACAACAAATAATTGGCCAGTGTAATACAAAGTTATTACCACCGCCATAGAAAACAAATAGCTTACATCTTATCCTATTTGCAGCTATGATTAAAGCATAATTTAAAAGGATTTTTAATATTGAATTTTGTATGATTTTTTAATTTTACTGTTAGGTAATTTAAATATTACATCATCTTGGGTAGTTTATTATATGTAAGATACTTTAATAATTTAATTTAAAATAAGAAAAAATAATTATGCTTGTAGAAAATTTGCTATTATTACACCACACGTTTATTTATTTATAAATTTATATTTATGGTCTAAAATTTTGAATAAATAAAATATCACGACGTGTTTTATAGCAACCCATTGATCTTTTACACTGCTCTCTCAAGATTAATGATGGGACTAAGCATTTGTTAAATTAGTAAAATACACAGATTTTACAAATGCAGAACTCATACCATAAACAGATAGAAGATAAAGTAATTTAACCTTTTATACAACTATAAATTTAAATTTGTCTAAAGTAAATACATCATGAAAATCATTACTGCCCCATCAGTGCATTTATTATACAATAGAGCCAAAAAAAAAAAAATTTAAAGTGTTTAATGGACAGTTCCATAACTATATTATTTCTAAAAATGAAGGGACCAACTTACAAATGTTTGAAAATTATTTTGTATAGTAAAAGTGCTAACTATACAAAATATCATAAAATCATTTAAATCACAAAATTCTTGTGATGATTATATCACATGGATGATGAAGTTAAATTAATAGTTGGTTTCCCATTTTCTCAAAACTTTAAATTTGTTACACCATTCACTCAAGTGACCAATATATCAACAATCATTTACAAGTAAAGAAAGCAATAATACTACAAAACAAGGGCTTTCTATATTTTTAGTCTACACTATTAATTCAAGTTTGGAAACCCTAACATAATATAAACAGAATTCAATACATAATAAAGTGAAGAATCTATCCATAACTATTAGTTTATGAATCCTACCATACAAACAGAATAAGTAAAAGGCTATACGAGACAAAATAAAGACACCCTATTTAAATCTTTGCTTTAAAACAAAAGTATACAATTTCGGCATTAGTCTTCAATTCTTTCAAAAGTAAATAGTTTCAAAAAATTTATTTCCTCTATATTTAAAAGTTTTCAAATAAATTTACGTATATAATAATAACTATAAAGAAAATATGCTAACCTTAGTTATGCTTTTTAAAGAAATGACTTGATGATCCCAATTATTTCTTTTCCATGTAAGAGCTATGATATCACAACTTTTGATTTGTGTGTATATATATATATATATCTATATACATACATATACATATATATATGTATATATATATATATATCTATATACATACATATACACAAATGTAAGACTAATAATCCATGATTTGATAAGATATATAATTACCAATTTATAAAAACAAGCATGCAAAATCAAGATTAATAAAATATCCCTAAAGAAAAAAAAATTTGTATATATATAATTGATTATTTATCTCTAAATATAAATCACATATTTGTACCAACTTTCTGCATTAATACTGACCTTATACAAGACTCAGTTTCAATTTTTCTATCTTCATTAGTTTGTTTAATATCAGGAAAATTATTCATGAGAGAGTAAATCAATGCTATTTTGAGGATGAAACTTGTAACACCTTTTTTTCAATAGTTGTTTTAACTTTTATAAACTACATTTAGTCATAATTTTCAACTTTAAATTTTAGTACATTAATTTATGAGATTCAACAAATCTAGATGTTTTAGAGATAATTATTTTAGAATGAAAGAGTACAAAATAATCTTTATTTTGGGAGAGAAAAACGTTAATGCACAACTGACTAGCTACACTTATTGTAGATAGAAGAAATAATTAAATTGTACAATCAAAGACATATTAAATATAAATTGATTAAATTAGTAATGAAAAAATTCTGATTATAACAGATAAATACTATTCTTTACATAAATGTTGAACATTGATAATTGTAAAAGAAAAATTAAAGGTGTTTAAAAGAATTGATTGAAGATGGCTTTAAGAGATATGAAAGGAATTTCAAATGAGGTTTGACATAAGTATTTTTTAAGCAATTTGACAGGAACACGAATAAAGGTAGGTTTATAATAAATGGATAAAACAAATACAGATGGATTCCAAAGATTGAAAGGCGCCAAAGAGAAACAGCAGCTGGAAAATAGGAGAAAGCCACCAATCAATAGCCAAGAAATTCATCTTATAAAGCAATTCATTCATTTCTTCAGTTTTATCAGACGAACTTCCCCTTTATATAAGAAATATAGATTAGCTCAAAGAATTAAAAACTAATTGATTAGTTTAGTTTCGTTCTTTAACTGTTGTTTCCAAACCTCACTTTAAGTAACATTGGTTGGTATGTAAATATAAACCAGGAAATCTCAAGATATGAACAAATACATTCAAATATTGATACCAATTACAACAGTAAAAATTTAAAACCAATTCCAATCCTAAAGTTATTACAAAAATGTAAAAAGAAAACCAAGCAAAATACATTACATGCTGTGAAGATTATAGAAAAAATAACCACTACAAAAAAAAAAAAAAAAAAAACCCATGCTAAATTCCATTTAATTTAATTATATTATTAAAAAAAGGATACATACAAATGTTATCAACTGAACATAACCCAAATTGATAGGAAAAAAACAACTCCAGGTATCAAAATAAAAATCAAGTATTATTTCACACTCGGTAGAAATAATTATGAAACATAATAAAATTGGTATCCTATAGAAAATATCTAGCCTCTGCTAAATGAGTGACTGACTGATTCTTAAATGGGTGGAAGTCAAAATTAGGCCGTTAAATGGTTGATGCTGACACCACCACATCCCTGTCTAAAAGTAGGGCAAAAAACAAATTCTTTATCAAGCAACGAAGCCAATTTAATATGTGTGTATGTATATATATATATATATATATAGAGAGAGAGAGAGAGAGAGAGATAGAATAAAAAGTTAAAATTCATAAATTGGTTTTGGAGATGCAAGTTGCCTCAAAAAGGGGGGAAAAAAGAAAGAAAAAAAAATATCAGAAAATAGAATTAGAAACAAAGACAAGATGTTACTAAGAAATTATGTAACGCCAATATACAAAATAGCCCATTTAAAAAGATGATATATAGTGGTATGACACTAAATATCTACAATCTCATAAATACAATATCACTAGTAACACAAATCAATCTAGGTAATAATAATTAATATGTTAAAAAATAAAAAAAATTGACTGCGACAATAAAATAAATAAGTTATATTTTGTACATATAATTCATTTCATCTAAAAAAGATTCCTAAATATGAACTATAATTTACAAAAGGATAGAAAAATCTCCAAAACAGTCTTTGCAAAGAGCTATGGAATTTCATTTACTAAGTTATAAAATCAGTCCAAACATAATTATATTTACATTCATATAACTTAGATTTGAAAAAAAAAAAAAAGTTAAAATAAACAAAAATACAATTATATTTACAAATTAATACATACTGATATACTTATAAGCTAATAAATCATTCATACAATATAACTGGACTTACATAGGAAATGGCAGCATATATACATAACATTAGAATGATTTTTAAATATGATATACAAAAAAATACATACAATGATTAACTGCTGAAGTTGAAACTATTGATTATAAATTTTGAAGAGATTATTTACAATAAAGAAATTTGATTCGGGAAAAGTAAATAAATAAATTCAAACAATAAAATTTCATATAATCTAAATTGGAAGTTAACAATAACAATAAAACCAATTTGTATTCCTAAAAACCAATAAAGAAAAGTAATTTAAATATAAAATTTTTAACTAATCTAACTATAAAATAATGCACTGATTTTCTCAAGTAAAATGTGTAAAAATTATAATACACAAATATGAATTTAGTTTTTTAAAACTAAATTTCAGTTAATAAAAATTTGTTAAAATAATTTTAAAGAAGTTTCACATTGTTTTCAATAAAAAATTTACATCAATGCAGAATTTATAATACTTAACATAAATTGTAGTTACTCTGAAATACTAAATTATCTTCATTTGTAAAATCCACAAAAATAATGATTACTTTAAAAGCAATATATATCAAAGTATAATTGCTCTATTTACTAAAATATAAAAACATCTTATAATAAAATAAGTATTTTCAGAGAATTTTCAAATATAACAGTCAACAGAAAAATTAAAATTTTACTAAAACACAAACCAAGATAATATCTAAGACATTCATTCATGGCAAAATGTGAAATTATTTGTACATAATAACTATTTTATTTTATTTTTTTAATAAATATTTCTGAAACTGAAATACATTATGCATAGATATTTTAATTTGGAAAAAATAACATTGTCCAACTATAAAAATGATGAACTATGAATAACCTGAGAAACCTACTTTTGTTATATACAGTACCGAAAATATGAACCATCACTACTTAATTGAGGATAATGATGTTTAGATTGTTTAAATATAATTAACAAAAACTTTGAAACTTTCAAAATAAGGAAAAATGAAGTAATGTATATTAGGAAATAAAGTGAATACAATGGCTGGATAAAATTGCCCAAAATTAAAAAAGAAATGTCCGGCAATTTGGGGAGTTACATTTACAAAGCGTCCGAACATCATTACTAGAACTCGATTTGCCCCGCTTATCACTCTTTTCTACAGGCTGACACAAGTAATCAAATGTTAGCTCCTCATAAGCATTTATAACTCTATTAGAATACAACCCAAGGCGAGGTATATTAGGATCCAAACATTCAACCCAAACAGCATAAACATCTAAATTTGGACTGCAGGAATGGTTAATAAAATGGGAAATATTTCCATATTCTGCAGCATCAACTGTATAAGGGAAGTCCTTATTGTCATTAAAATCAAGATCAAAGAGATAAGTTCTACCTTCACGATCATACTGTTTGCCTCTACGGTCAGCTTCTTCTGTAGTAATAACTTCTCCAACATATTCAGTTACGAATTGCCCTTTAGCAATTTTTTGTAAGGTGCGAACGCCCCAACCACAGCCATTATTAGTTTTAAAAATACAAACATCAACCTTCCTACCATTCTGAAGGACTCTATTAGGACAATCAGCACCACACTTACATTTTGAATTGCACTCATAAATTGGACTACCTTTAGGCACTTGAAGAAGACCCTTGTTATTATAGGCCATTCCTCCATAGCCCTGTTGAACACAGTAGCACAACTTATTGCAATGTGAATTACATTCGCATCCAATTGGAGGATCTTCAGGTATTTTTAATCCTAAACTCTGTTTATATTTATTAATGTACTTAAAATCCATTGGGCGTGATTCTAAATCAACACAGTTACTAACATAAACATGCGCAGTTTCAATAGAAATTTCATTTATTTCACGTTCCCATTCACGAAGATTTTGTAACTGAAAATTTCTTCGCCTTTTAAGTTCAAGAATCATGCATTGGTTTCGCAGTTCTTTGACTAATTTTTGGTCACGGGCTTGTCTGGGCAGTCTTGATATCAATTTTAAAAAATTTTCATGCTCTTCTACATTTATTTGTGGAATATTATCACCTTCTGATCTCAGGTACTGATTTGCAAGTAAATCGATTTCATCATCAGTGAATCGATTTATCCATTTCTTAAAGGAATAGACTTGGGACTCCCACCTTACCGTTTCCCCTAATGCAGATTCAAAATAATCAACAACTGTTTCTAAACATCCCTTGAGATTCTCGATGGGCTCCCAAGTACTGGTATCCTCAGGCCAGCCTTGCCACTTAACATAATACACTGTAACCTTTCCATTGGTTTCTTGATGATTCAATATTTTTTCAACTTCAAAGACGTCATTATCACAGTTGCTTGCAGAAGGTGATTTGTTTCGATGGGACCGTTTTCTTTTTTTCCCTCTCTTCACCTGGTCACTTTCCCCTGTGGTTGGCTGCAAAGAGTTGTTTTCCATTTCTGAAGATCCTTCAGCACGAGTCATTCTGGAAGGGAAAAGTGCCAGGACTTACTTAGGCTGTCTTCATTAGTAGATACTACTATTATATAGTTAACAGCATTTAAATTTTAAATAATAAGATATTGTAATAAATATCTAATTAAGAAGAAACTCATTAAATTAAATTAACTATGCATATAACATTTAAATTACAAACCTAATTTGATAGTAATATTCCTTTCAAGTTCATTTTTGAACCTTACAGTCTGTACACCAGAAACAGCTTTGACGACTGTTGATTTTCCATGAGCTACATGCCCAATAGTTCCTAGAAAAAAAAAGTAAATAAATAAAAAAAATAATTAGTCAAAAAATTGTTGATAGCACATAAAAAAGAAATTGAAAAAACATAAGTTACTTCATGTTATGAAAGAAATTTCTTAATAATAACTGAATATCACCTTTCTTATAGTGGTTAATTTCATATTAATTAAAATATACTATTATAAAAAAGTACTAGACATTTTTTGTCCGTGATCATTTAACACGAAAACTACCAAACCAATCTGGACCAAATTTTAACCACATCAGCTTTATAGTTCCAGGAAAGTTGAACAATAATAAAATCTACTGATTTTTTTTTTTTTTTTTAAATTGAAAATAAAACTTACTTATGCTCACTTAAATTATTAAAAAGATCCACATTTAAGTGTCGCGACATTTAGATCCCAGTAAAGTTTGAAAATCGACCGATATATTCCGTAATATAGTTTACAATGGTATAACTACTGAACCCATCTGTACCAAATTTTAACTTAAGTATTAGAAAGATTTAGCAATAGTAAAATTAACAATAGCAAATATTTAAATGTAGAATGCTGAGTGGCAGAAATGAGGTTTGCCAAATTGTCATACTTTCATGGTTATAAATTAAAATCCAGCCAGATGAGATCAATAAAATTATTTATTGAAACTCTTTGCATGAGTTTCGTTATAGTATCTGTCTATCTAAATTACCAATTAATACATTAAAATTAAAAATTGGATGTCTAATTACCATTTTACTCAATCTTCAAATAACTTATCAATATGTTGTTAACCGGTTACTTTGTTAAAAAATACTGCTATACAAGAAAATATCATTGAGGAAATTTACTATTTCCTTACTACTATTTTTATCAATAAACAAATGAAACCTCAAATTATTTAAAAGTATTTATGTTCTTTACTTATGAGAAAGGGTGAAGCCGCGAAGGGGGCTTTGCTTATAGTCTACTTGCATAAACATAGAAACTGTGACTATAAATAACAGAATGAAGAATGTAATAAGAATAAAAATTATGACAGCAATCGGATCTTTCAATGAGAAAAAAATTGTTTTTTTAATTCATTAATATAGTTGGTACTGTTCTGCAAGTTGGTCTCCAGCCCCTGTGCGCACCCAGAATACCGGCAGAATACAGAATATAGAGGAAGTGGAAATAAGAAAATATGAAACCTGTGATACACTTTCTCACATTTATTTTTAGAACAAAAAGTTTTAATGAATTGATAATACAATTTGTCTCACTTTAGAGCAATACGTAATATGGACAAAAGAGAATCCATTCACAAAATATGTATACTGAAATTTTCTCACTTAAATTGATACAACAAATATAAATACATAAAACACCAAACCCATGTCAGAAATTAATCTTCTTAACTTTTGTAACACTTTGAGACATCAAAGGAAAGGAAATAAGAAAACATGACTTTTTGAAACACTAAATCCTTTCCTTAACGAAATTCGTGTAAACTTCTATTTCACCTAGTTACATTTAAGAAGACTAAATATCAATATAACACAATCCAAGTTGAAACTATTATTTAGTACATTCTTATGTTTAGTTATTTCCACTTTTCCTGAATAAGAAATTTTCAGGGAACATATTGTGTGAATGTATTCTGTGTCATCCACATTACTTGTTGCACTAAGGAGAGACAGATTGAAACAATAATTCAATAAAACACTTAGATCTAAAAAAAAAAAAAAAAAAAAAAAAAAAAAAAAAAAAAAAAGTGAAAAAGTATAGCAGATGTTAACAAAGAAACTTTCAAAACAGACTTAGCGTTTAGTGTATTTATATTTACAGCAGTGGTTGGATGTTGATATCGGAATTTCAAATTACCTTTCTTTTTTAAAAAAACTGTGTTACTAAAAAAAATACAACAATTAAAAAGAAAATCAATATCGAATAAAACATGAATACAAGGAAGTAATAACATAGATACATTACAATTAAATTTGATAAGGTTGTGAGAGGATCATTTCAATGTATCTCAATCTCAAAATCAGGTAAGTGCTTTAATACTAAAGATATGGTGGGTTCATCTTAAAGGAAATGACCTGCATAGAATATCTTAAAAATTCACTATTTAAAAATTATATCAAAACAGATAACATGCTAATAATTATAAAGCTATGAAATATTACATATGTTCAAACCATAATTGCATAAGATAATGGACTTCTGACAAACACTTTAAGTGTATAGGATGTTTCTTCAAAATATACAAATACATTGCTAAAATATTGACTTTATTCAATTTATACTAATAATCTTATAGATACAATTCACAGATTAAAGTACTTATAATTTTGAAGATTAGAGGTTAGAAATTTATTTTTTAAGGTTAAGACAAATCGCAACTCAGTACAACTTAGATGAGTTATTTTAAGTGAGAAACGGTGCTGGTAAAATAATAAAAGCATAGCACTAAAAACTAACACTTAAAACAGAAAGTCAGAAGTTGGAGGTAAATTATAACTCAAAATACCACAATAAACTTTAAAGTTCTACAATATCAAAGAGAAATATTAATACAAAATCAAAAGTCAACTTTGAAAGATGTAAGTATAAAATATGAAGTGAGTAATCAGATTTTAAATTACAGTAAAACCTACATAATAAACAGGCAAATTACCTATATTAATAGTTGCTTGCCGACTGATAACTTCTGGAGATAGAGGAGTTAATTGTTTAATATCCTAAAAAAAAATATATATATATATATATTTACATCATCATTAATTAATAAATACAATAACAAATGTACATAATAGAATGAAATTACGGTCTAATTATGAGCAAAACGATTTACGAAAACACAGATAATTGCAAATACACTTTCTTTAAGACATGTGTTTACTACACACTGATAAACATTTAAACAGCCCAAGATATAGACAAATTTCACTAAATCTATAAAGCAAAACAATTATAAAAAATAATGAAAAAATACGTTAAACGACGCCACTTATTTTGAACATAAGCTGAACCTCATGGTTATGGGTAACAACAAAAGTAGGCAAATAAGCAACTTACTAGTTTAGATAAATCTTGAGCCGATAAATTAGGTTGGTTAAGAGTAATACTAACAGGTTTCACATTCGACATAATATTAAATTAAGAAATAACAAAATAATACACAACAAATATAAACCCACGATACCCAATCTATCAGACACTGGTAGATAGATAAGTACAGTACCAAGCAATATGGCGGAATGAGAATTTATAATCAAATTCAAATGTTTGATATTATATAAACCAAGCTGAAACTTAAGTATATACTGTGTATCGCTCACAGAGCTAATTTGTTGAAAGAAACATAGATTAAGACAAAAAGAATGTACCTGAACTACACAGGCGTTAAATAAATCTTGAGCCTCACAACAACCAACAGCAGATCTTACCGCCAAAATACACTCCAGAACCCTCTTGATCTAAAATTTCATCTAATCATGTATGAATCAACATTATGATTGGAAAATCAAAAATCGCTATTAAAGAAACTGTATATATAACACCTCTGCAAATTTATATTTAAAATAATAAGAAAATCGATAAAATTTTCAGGAATATTATATAATTTAAGAATTTGACGTTCAATTGTTCTCTGTAGAATAAGTTAAATATCACCCATCTTGATTGTCTACTTATTTTTTTTATTTTTATAAATGATAAAAATTCTAACAATCTTGAGTCAATTAATTGTTGGTGATACCTGTTGAATATTAAATGCCTAATTTTTAGAGAAGGTTAGACGTAAGTAGGTTATATACGAAATTCAGTTGAATGGTGAAAATCTTTAATACAGGATACTTCAAGTAGTTTAACTAGAAGTATTATATCACTGTGTTTAATGATATGATGATAATTATTTCATTTTAAGAATAATAAATGGCATTAAACACTTTGTTTAAATGCAACAGTAGTAAATTAGTAGTGATTAGTAATATTTTAAAGAAAAAACATGAATCAAAATTATTCTCCAATAGCCTTAGATTCTTTAGTTTGAGTCACCCTAATCCTACAAAAAAAGAGTAATTCACTTTGTTATTAAGTGTGTCGTTAGTTACATTTTTATGAGTGATCTGTTAAATATGTATAACTTGGCGTTTTTTAATCAAGGACAGAACTAATATTAAATGTCTCTACCTTTTAGGTACCAAGTAACATTCATTAGGCCTAATGGAGAAAAGATAAAAGCTAAAGGCAATGATGGAGACAGTCTTCTTGATATTGTAGTTAATAATGATTTGGACTTTGATGGATTTGGTAAGTTACTGTTATTAAGTTTATTGAATACAATTTTCTGATTCAAGTTAATTACTGTTGTTTACAGGTGCATGTGAAGGAACATTAACTTGTTCTACATGTCATGTTATACTTAAAAAAAAAGATTATGAAAGGCTCCCTGATAAGCCTTCTGAAGAAGAAAATGATATGCTAGATTTAGCTTTTGGATTAAGAGACACGTATGTATTTATCATTTAATATTCTTAAGATTTGTATACTGCTTAACATCATAGTTAAACAATAAATGTTTTATTGTTGAGAAAGTAGTCAATGATGTAGTGAAGTTGTTGAAAAAAACACATACAAGTTTAAATACTTGTAATAGAGGTCCAACTTGTAATAGTTTTATTTTTGATTTATTTAATAATACTAAATTTTAAACTAAAGTTTTAAAATTATTTTTATATAAAATTTATAACAATCCTACTAACTGATGCATTATTTTTTAATTAATTTTGATGATCTTTTGACTTAGATGTGTTTGTTTTTACAACCTGACTGCGTCCTTAACTATTTCCTTCTTAAAATATTCTACAGTCCACCTTCTTAACTCATACTAATTCTTATTCGTGGGATTTGCTTCATGAATGTTTATTTGGTGTTTTTCTATTAGATGAACTATACATTCAGTTTGATGTTTTTTTCATCAGTTCAAAAGAAACATTCAGGAATGTTTCCATTTGAATAAAGTATGTCATGCAAGTTGGGCATGCTAAACATCAATCAAGAAAAATCTTATTTGTTGCTGTGAATTATTTACTTTTAATTTTGCACATGAACACATATATACAGATTATAGACCAGCTATATAAAGGTATGTCAGCATACATTGAAATGGAAAGAAAAGGAAATGTTTTCCCTGTGGACAAGGCAATCCACTTTCTCCAATTCTCTTCATTTTAGTCCTGAAGTTGGTTTTCTGGAGCCCCGGACTGGGAAAGAAAAGGAGTAAGAGTTGATGGAAGTTGGCTGAACAACCTGCTCTTTGCAGATGACATTGTTCTCTTCGCAACAAGTAGAGAGGAAATGGTTTCTGTGTTGAATGAACTAGTACCAGAATGTAAAAAAGTAGGTCTAGTCCCAAATTATGATAAGACTAAATTAATGACAAATAGTGAAGAAATAGAAATAAGAATGGGTGATGATAACATGAATACACTAACGAGCATATCTATCTTGGGCAACTTGTATCTTTCACCGATAGAACAAATAAAGAGATCCAAAGAAGAATTTCACAGAGTTGGAAAAAAATACTAGTCCCTAAGGAGTATTATGAAAACCAATGTTGATATGGTATTTAAAAAACCAACTTCTGAAAAGTGTATCTTTCCAGTTCTGTCTTATGGAAGCCAAACATGGTCTCTCACAAAGTTTCAAGAAAATGAAGTAAGAGTCTGGCAAAATGCAATAGAAAGAAGTATGATAAATATCAAAAGAAAGGATAGGATCAAGTGCATTGATATTCAGAAGAAAACAGGGCTCAAAGACTCTTCCATGCTTATAAAAAAATTAAAATGGAAATGGGCTGGACATGTGTTGAGATATACTGACGACAGGTGGTCATATACTGTAACCGACACCATATGACAGTAGTAGGAACAGAGGAAGGAAATTGAAGAGATGGAGCGACTCCTTCAAAAAAGAGGCTGGCCCAACATTTTGGAGAACAGCAAAGAATAAAAATTCATCGTGGGAGAAGTGGAATCAGATTTCGAACCCCGCTTCCCAGTAGGACTGGTCACCTTGGGAAGTGTAAGACCCATTACTCCTCTTAAAAAGAGGAATGCTAGTGCAAGGAAGATAAATGTGTATTTATTTATTGTTTAATTGTATATATTATTTAGTTGCACAATAAAAGCTATTTTAATTTCATATATGTGTATATATATATATATATATATATATATATATATATATATATATATATAATATATATATATATATATATATATATATATATATATATATATATATATATATAATAATTAAAATTATTAATCTCTTATTTAGAATAAGCATTTAATGATAATGATAAATGAAACTTTAAAAAAAAGTAGGCTGAATGATATAGATCAATGAATTAAATATTAATATAATAAATAATAAAATATTAATTCTTATTATTTATTTATAGATCGAGACTTGGTTGTCAAATAATAATGACAAAAGAGTTAGATGGTCTTGAAGTAGAACTACCTGAAACAATTAATGATGCCAGAAGCTAGCGAAAAATATTTTGCTTAGGATGATTGTTATGCAGTTATTTTTACATTGTTATCCACTTGGTTAAGAAACTAAGAAAGTATCGAAAAAACATAATATAGTATTTTTGATAGATTAAAATGCGGCTGAAGTTATAGCTAGTTAAAGTTTAAATTATGTTTAATTTTATCGAAAAATGGAAAACTTCCATAAACTGTACAGTTTTTTATGATGGATTAGACAATTAAATTAATGTTTATCATTGTTGTTAAAATGTTAATTATCTTTAAAATATAAGAATGTTGTTATTGTCTAAAAAATATTGTGAAAGATGAGAAACCTTATATTAGAATTAAAGTTACAAATCTATACTGTTTTTGTTTTTTTAAATAATTAAATTGAAATTTTATGCATAATAATTATTAGATGTTTTTTTTTTACTTTGTTATTTATTGTTGTTATGATTGAAATTTATAGAGGATTAAATTTATTTAGGTGGCGTACTTAAATAAGGTAAATGATAATGTGTTGTGATTTTCTCACCCTCTTTCCACTTTTTTATGTCCAGAGATAGATTGGTATGGTAGATTACCAAGATCATAGATGTTCCAGGTATATAATAGAAGAAGTCATTTAAATTTTAAAGATTTATTAAATCTAAAGCTGTTTTAAAGTTCTCTTGTTGATGATTTATAACAATCATACTGACTAATATTATTTTATTATTTTTTTTAGTAAATTTAAGATTCAGTCCCTACTCTGTTTCCATCCATTAACATTATATTTTTGAAAGGTGCCTTTTTGTGAACTGCTGAATATTGGAGAGGAGCTTTTGTTTTATGTGGGTTCTATGTTATTAGTACGTATCAGGTAATACATATGTATGTATAATGTTTATAATTTATAGTAGCTATGGGTAAATTAATAATCACTTTGTCGTATGCTCAAACCTATCTTAAAATAAGAAGGTATCATATCAATGTTAACTGTGGAGGTGACTGAGTGAATTTAATTTTTTATTATAAAATAAACAAAAACACTGAATCACCTTTATAAATACCAACTAATTAGTCTTCTTTGTCTGTTTTATAATGATTAAAAAAAAAAATTGTTTTAACAATGAATACTCTTGCATACTGGCAGGGAAACAAATACTGCCTGCTCATCAATTTAAATTTTGTTCATTTTACTCAATGGTTCATTAATGATTTCATATCAATATCACTTGAGGAAAGACTAAATACTGCAGGTGCATTTCTGGATATGATGCAAGCATTTGATAGAGTTTGGCTCGACAGACTCTTTATAAATTAAAAGATCTTCCTTTTACGTATTATCTTATTCTTCAATCTTTTCTCTCTAATATATTTTTCTATAAGCCTCAGATATCTTTTCCATTCATTCAGTGAAAGCTGGAGTACCACAGGGGTACTCCATTACCTGAATGAATACCAGCTTTGCAGTTATACATTATTTACACTAAATATATGCCATTTAGCCTTGATATATTAGCAGAAACTTATACTGATGACACAGCAATATTAACCGGATTTACAGACCTAACCATTGCTTCATTAACATTATTACAAGACTGGTTTAACAAATGGAAAATGAAACTTAAACTTGTCTTTATCACTTAACTGTAACTCGCTAATTATTGTTCTCAATCAGATTATCTTCTAGTAAGTTGCCATCCTCAAGAGAGCTTAAAGGTTCTTACAATTTTTCTTAAACCAAAAAACACAAAAAGTACCATTAGTTACTTGATATTTCTTTTATTTCGGTTTGCTAATGGGCGGGCCTCATTAGAAGCCAACAATATCAGATTAAAATTCTAATTTAAAAGTCAAGGTCTTATAAATATACAAATATATTGTTAGAAAAAACTGGACTACAACCAATTTTGTTTAAGTATGTTCTAGTTCTTTTTTACACTTCACTGTATTTTTACCAATTGACTGCCAAGTTACAGGAAAATTTCTTTGAAGCCCAATATAGTGATAAGTTCTTAATATATTTTTTTACAATATATGTAGTTTAAAAACAGTGAAAAAATCGAATGGATGTAGAGTAGTCAATTTCTAGTTATCTCAATTTAATATAATTGTTCTCAACTAGTTGATTATACAAAACTGAGGTGGGCCAGCCATGTGGCTATTATGTCAGAGGATAACAGGAAGACCAATTCTTGGATGTACAGCACACAGTGGGCAAAAAATCCATTTCAACAGCCAAGTTTTTTTTTTTTTTTTTTTTTTTCCCACGTAACGGCCTTAGAGACCACCCGAATATCATTCACTTCTTACTACTTCTCTCCTTCCTTCTCCCTTCCCACCTTTTCTTCATTCTTTCCGATAGCTCCTTCCTTCTTTCTTTGGTCCACGCTATTCCTTTTCTCGCATCCTTCCTTCCCACAAGAACCTTGATTACATTTAGTTTTTTAAAACTAATCAAAACAGTCCTGGTCTGTTATTCTCAGTTTCCTCTTTCATCTGTTTGACATATCCCCCAGAACTCTTGTATCCTCTGATTTTATAGAAGATTTCTCTATTTAATCTATCTGGGCCCATCCTCACCATATGCCCATAGAACTTTAATCTTCTTATTCTTATGTCTGTTTCCAGATCATTTACATCCTTGTAAATTTCTTTATTAGGTCTCAACCTAAAGCCTTCTTCTGTCTTCTTTGGTCCGTGAATTCTTCTAAGTATCCTTCTTTCTATGGCTAACATTTTCCTTAGGCTGGGGAGGGAAGATGTTTCCAGTCCATATAGTATAACCGGTTTGACGACTGTATTATAGTGCCTTATCTTAGTGTTTATTAAAAGGCTTCTTTTATAATACAGATTGCTTGTCGCGAAGCTTAGTCTTTCCAGTTTGCTAATTTTTTCTTTTACACTTTCCTTCTCAGACCCATTGCTACTTATAATTTCCCCAAGGAACTTGAATTTATTTGTGACTTTAATGCTCCCGTACTTTGTCTCTACTATTTTCTTTTGAAAATTTCTGTCGGTAGTCATGAATTCTGTTTTCTCAAACGATATTTGTAAGCCTGCCTTTTCAGCAATTTCCTTTAAAGTGTTCAATTGGTCAATTGCTTCGCTTTCAGTCTCCGCCATTAAGGCAAGATCATCCGCATATGCTAGGCATCTTACTTTGATGTGCTTGTTTTTTGTTCCTATCTTTGCACCAGTATCGTTTCTCTTCCACATTTCCTTCATGACTTTGTCCAAGGCTACGTTAAACAGTACCGGAGAGAGGCTATCATCCTGTCTGAGTCCTGTCCTAATTTGGAACGGTTTACTGATGGATCCCTGAAGCTTCACCCTTGATTCCGTGTCTGTCAGTGTCAGTCCTATCAGTCTTCTTGTTTTCCCATCCACTCCATACTCCTCCAACACTGCGAGCAATGTTTTTCTGTCTACCGAGTCATATGTTTTTTTGAAGTCAACAAAAAGTATGTAGAGGTTTTTCTTTCCTTTTGATCTGTACTAATTAATTAACAGTTTTAGGCTCAGAATTTGTTCGGGACATGATCTACCCTTCCTGAAGCCTCCTTGATATTCTCCTATTTGTGGGTTCAGTCTGTTAAGTAGTGCTTTTGAGAATATTTTATAACTGACAGATAGCAGGGAAATTCCTCTGTAGTTGTTGGTATCATTTTTTTATCCTTTTTTATGCAGGGGATGAATTAGAGCGGTTTTCCATTCTTTTGGGATTTTTTCTTCTATCCAAATATCCATCATTAGTTCTGAGATTCTTTTTCTGAAATCATCTTTTAATTTCCACATCTCCGCTATTATCCCATCTTCCCCTGATGCTTTGTTTTTCTTTAGTGCTGATATAATATCGTCTATTTCTTCATCATCAGGTGGATCTGAATCAATTTTTTCGGTGGTATTTCTTTGTATTGCCAGTCTATCTTTGGGCTCCTCACAGTTGAGTAGTTTTTCAAAATATTCTGCTAAGATATTACTGTTCTCCTCACTAGTCTGTGCCAGTGTCCCATCTTTCCTTTTCAGTACTATACCAGTGGGAGTGTAACCTTTAATTTTTTGTTTGAAGGATTTGTAAAATAGTCTTGTTTTATTCTTTTTGAAACTTTCTTCCATCTCTTCTATCAGTTTATTAAGAATTCTCTTCTCTTTTTTCTTAGTACTCCATGTGCTATTTTTCTTTCCAACATATATTTCTGGTATCTTTCTGATGTTTTGTTTTGGTTCCAGTCCTTCCATACTTTCAATCTATTCCTTATTGCTTCTTCGCATTTCGTATCCCACCATTCCTTCCTTTTGTTTTTCCTTTGGGGGGCTAACCTTTCTGCAAGTTCCACCATATTCTTAGTAGTCTCTTCCCAGTTTTGTGGTATTATTATTTTATTGCAGAAATATGTTTTAAATGATGCCCGATTAACGGGAAAAATATTTTTTAAAAATTCATGAAAGTGGAAGAGTTCATATTAAATAACTGAATTTTCGACCTGAGAATTTTCTTTAGTATATATTAATACAGCAAAGTCATGTATGATCAATTATTTCAAAATGAAGCGCATTTTTGAAGACTTATTAAAAATTAAGCCTTCAAAAACTAAAAGTAAACTTTTTGGAAAAATATCATCCAGCATTTAAAAGGACGATGTCGAAACTTATATCACATCGATGTGCACATTTTTGTGTTAATTAAATCCCAAAAATTATATCCGTTTCGATCCGTGTGTCATTATTACCCTCCCCCCAACTGAAACCGTTCTTTTTGTATTTTATTACTTCACACTCTTTTAGATCTGGTGGTGGTGGTTTTTCAGGTGCATAGGTACGTTGTTAACATTGAATTTACTTCTGTACATCATGACAAACATCATCAGGAGGCATACATATCATTTTCTGAATTTTCATCATGTACTTAAAAACCACCAACTCCAGAACAACAAATTTATTAAATAAATTATAAGAAATAACAAAAATAAATCATTCTCTATGTTTATGTCCTTTAGGTATTTACATTTATCTGTGGGTATTATAAATCAAATTACATTACACATTTTGAAGCGTAATTAGGGGGGGGGGGATGTCTTACAACAACAGTACATAAAATTCTTTCCCATGGAGAATATGTTATCAGATCCTACATTTTGCCTATTGGAGAATTATTTGAAGATGCTCAAGAAGCAAACCATAAACTGTTTCGAAAATATAGGCCAAGCAACAATACCTGTGAAGCATGAAGAATACGGATAATTGAAGATTTGTATCAAATTATGTTGATTTCATCATACCCGTTAATATCGTCTCTAAGATGGTACGAAAAAAAACCACATAGAGATGATGACTGGCATGAAGAAGTTTTAAGTATATTTGAATAAATTTACTAACCGAATATTAAATATTGAATTTTAAATTGTGTTTCATAAATATTTATATATTGAATAATATACCTATACTTTAATATTTTTTTTTCATATCATTTTAATAAATGAAGTTTAATTTGAAATAGGTTTTTTATTTTTATTTTATTCATATACCTCATTTCTTTTCATATTTTTTAGTATTAACATATTATTAATCTATTATACCGAAATAATTTATTTTACACAAGTAGTACCTACTATCAAAAGAGAAGCCATTGATCATTAAGGTAGTAGGACATTTTTTTGGAAGTATGTTGAAAAATCAAAATTTTTTTAAAATATTAGCTAGTTTTAAAAAAATATTTTTCCTCTTAGTTGCACTTCATTTAGAACATGTTTCGACAGTAAAATAATTTCGGTCGCCAAAATGCTTTTTTTTGCCTACAACGCGTTGGTACATCATGACAAACATCATCAAGAGCATACATAATTTTTTGAAGTTACATCATGTACCTGAAAAACTACCACCACCACTAGATCTAAAAGAGTGTGAAGTAATAAAAAATAAAAAGGAACACTTTCGGTTGGGGGGGGCGGATAATAATGACACACGGATCGAAACGGATATGATTTTAGGATTTAATTAACTCAAAATAATGCACATCGACGTGATATAAGTTTCGACATCTCTTCAGTTTTCCTTTTAAATGATGGCTATTTTTCCAAAAAGTTTACTTTTAGTTTTTGAAGACTTAATTTTAATAAGTATTCAAAAATGCGCTTCGTTTTGAAATAATTAATCGTATTAATTAATACGTAACTCTGCTTTCCTACTATCCTTCCAGTCCTCCTACATATATATAATTATTCTTTGCAAAATTCCACCTTTCCTTCATCCTGGAAGAAAGCTAAAATACAACCCTTACAAAAGAAATATAACCCAGCTTCACTTAATGATTTCCGTCCCATATCAATACTTTCCAATCTGCCCAAACCCCTTGAAAGACTAGTTTAATCACAAATCTCCAATATCCTAGAAAACTCTCATCTCCTTAATCCGTTCCAATCTTGGTTCCGACCTGGTTATTCAACTCAGACAGCCTTAACAAAAATTACTAATGACAAACATACTGCTCTTGACGAACGAAAAGTAACTGTCCTTATCCATCTAGATTTTACTAAAGCCTTTAACACCCTGGACCATTCTATTCTCCTCACGAAACTAAAAGCCCTATCTTTTTCCGCAAGCTCTTTCCTCTGGTTTCATTTCTTCCTCTACAGTAGAACTCAAATAGTATCCATACCAAACCAGCAACTTTCCTCTTCCATTTCGTTGAGATGAGGGGTAGCCCAAGGTTCCAGTGTCTCTCCTACTCTTTTTTGTGCCTACATAAATGATCTACCAAATTCCAGTCACCATTGTTCCTACCATCTATACGCGGATGATTTCCAGATATATCTATCCTTTCATCCCTCTGATTTAATAAAATCATTCTCCCTTATCCAAGAAGACCTTAATAGCATTTGCGAGTGGGCCTCTGATAACAAATTAAAATTAAATGTAGAAAAAACGCTGGCTATCATCATAGGTTCTAATACCCATTTGAGATCCCTTCCCCACCTCCCGATTCTGTCTATGAACTCCCAACCTATTCAATTCCACCCCACAGTCAAAAACCTTGGTATTACCTTTGACCAAACCCTTTCATGGAAACCTCATATCTCCCAAATTTCTCGACGGGTTATATCCATCCTTAAACTATTCCATTCTTCCCAGGACTCCCTTCCGAAACCTACTCGTCAACTCTTGGTTTCTTCCCTTATCCTACCCCATTTTGACTACAGCTGTGTTGCATATGGTGGGTTGACGGCGGAACTCGAGAGTAAACTAAGGAGACTAATGAACTGTTTCGTTAGGTTTATCTTTAGGGTTCCAAAAGCCTCCCACACATCACATCTATATACAGAGTTAAAATGGCTTTATCCTTCATCCCGCATAAATTACTTCCTAGCCTCCTTCCTCTATCAAATCATCAATTCTCGGAATCCCTCCTACATCTATAACATCTTCCAGTTCAGATCCTCGGTCTCCTCCCGCGCTACAAGATCTCGCTCCTCAGACCTGTATACTTCTTCCCATAAGAGTACATCATTTGACCATTCCTTCATTTCCCGTGCTACTTCGTTATGGAATTCACTACCCTGTAATATCCGTAATGCTCCATCTCTGTCCACATTTAAACCCCTTCTCTTTCAATACCTCCTTTTCCTCCAGAATGATACTGACTAGCAAAACTTCCCTAAAAAAAGAGAAAAAAAAGCATTCAGTAGATGTAAATAGGTTTTTATTTTTTCTCCTACAATTATTGGATTTTTGTAATTTTTATTTCTATTTTTGTTCTTTATTTGTAAAATTGTAAATAGTTAACCAGATTGTTAATTTATTTTATTTCATCTTATGAAAGCTAGACTCATTGTATTTATTTATGTACATTATATTATTCTTAGGGGACATCGTCCCAGAATAAAGTTTATTTTCTATTCTATTCTATTCTATTCTACATGACTTTGCTGTACTAATATACAGAAACACCTAATTTGCATCATATTATATTATAGAATTAGCACCATCAAATGAGGCTTTACAGCCATCTCATTTAACCGTACACCTTGGAATTTAGTTCGAAAATTCAGTTATTTAATATAAACTCTTCCACTTTCATGAAATTTGAAAAAATATTTTCCCGTTAATCGGACGTCATTTAAAACATATTTCTGCAATAAAATAATTTTGGCCGCCGAAATGGATTTTTACCAACTGTGCGGCGTAGCAGACGATGCTAGGAGGATCCAGAGAGACCAGGATACGAGGAGAGCTGCCCAACGACAAGTTGGAGAATGTAGGACAGACCAGTAATGGTCTATTGAGCAATAGGACCAAGAGGAAGTTGTTTACATTATATATAAATAAACATAGTGTAATCAATTTGTTCTTATTTTTCATTCATAGTGGATCATACACCTTGCACTAGTAGGGGGAGGCGTCAGATGATAGTAATATCAATGATCCAATTACCGTAGTTATTTTATCGAAATCTCCTCTTTCCAATTAGTCGCAAAACGTCGTTACTCGACAAGCTGATGACGAAAGACAAATCGTCCAAATGAAACGTAAATTCATGTCTTCAAAATTTTGATCCATCAAGAATCAGCTTTAAAAAAAGAAGTTTTTATTATTATCAGCTATAGAAAGATGATTTTTTGGTGCCTTGTATCAAAAACTGACTTTTCTTTAATGAATAAATCTATAAGATTAGTTTGTATGATGATTAAACACTAAAACTACGTACATTTCGTGTATTCTTTTTTTCTACAACAATTTCTCAGTAAGAAACAACAATAAAAAAGAAGTGGATATTGATAATAACACTTTTGATCATTTTTTTTTTTTTAATAATAGTAGTAATGTCAAAAACCTAAGTAATGAATATTGTTTCCAAGAACCTTTACCGAAAATTCCGAAAAAGGTCATTTGACCCGTCATGGTAGTTTTAGTGTTAAACATTTCTTATCAATTTTTAGATTAAAAAATAACGAACGACAATTTTTTTTTTATATAATTTAGTTTAATAATTTAAATGTTTTATTGAAAGTTTTTCAAATTTGAGATATAATCTCAGATATGAAATACGGTTTTCAACACTTTTTATTTATTTTTATCAGCTCCAAGTACCCAGTGAACGAAAAGGGAACAGGTATAGATTTTTGTTCGACGTACAATGATTAAAAAAGTTTTAATGAAAATCGTCTGTGGACAGTCTGGAAGGATGTCAGTGACAAATCCATTGATAACAGAAAGTGCTTAGGAATCAGGACCATTATAAATATTCGTTGTAAATTTACAAAGAGATGCAAAACTTTACTTGCTGAGCCATTAGCTATTAGCCCAGTAAATTTATACATAGAAGTTCGCAAAAGCACATGTATCTACTATTTTTTATTAAGTTGTTAGGACTCATAAGAGTAGTTGATCTCAAGTTTACAGCCCTCAAAATCTGGGACTTTTCAAAATGGCGGCCAGCGTAAGGGGGTTACTCCAGTCAAATTACTTTCTTGCGTTGCAAAAGGTGGAGTAGTCATTTTTACGTCTTTATATAGTCCAGATGGATCCTGTGAATAAAATATAAAAAATGTGACTAAATTTGATAGGAAGAAAATTGATATATAAAAAAAATATTATATAATGAAAGTTTTAGGTCATTAAATTTCGAGCAAGATTGGATTTTAAAAGTCAAAATTTTCCCATTCCTACTCTGAGATATGTCAATTTAACCAAAAGTTGTCAGGTGATAAACTGCTACTGAAGTTGCTTGTATCTCGAAAACGAAGCCCAGTATTAAAAATATAAGACTGTCTTTTTTAAATAGCAATAAATTCTACGGCAATTTATCTCATTCAACATTAAAATTGGGTAAGTGGTTTGGCCACCACAAGTATTTTCGGCACATTGTTCATTATAACTCCGAAACTATTTGTCCAATCTGAAGTTGAATTCGTTTGGGTAATAAATATATCACTATGACCAAACGCTTGTACCAAATTTAACTTTTAGAGATGTTTTTAGAGGTGCAGTTCATAAAACTTTAATGCTATAAATAAAATATATTTTGATTGGAAGAATTTTGTATGTTTTTTGCAAAAATCTTAAAAATAGTCCAAAGCTTTTGGATTTTTCGCCTCCCCCCAATTTTTTTTTTATCCCTATCAAATTTAGTCACACTTTTGATATTTTATTCTTAGTACCCATCTGGACCAAATAAAAACATAAAACCTACTACTCAAAAATAAAAGTATCTTCTGAAAATAATTTAAAAGAAATTTTATAAGCTTTAATTTGAGACCCGAACTGCACCAGGTCTAATGATTTTTTCAAAACTGGGAAAAAAATAGAAAATAGGAAAATCGGAATAGGAGAAAAAGTGATTTAACGTAACATGTCAATATTTTACTTAATAAATGTGTATGGTCTAAAAATAATGTAAAATACATAGAAAGAAGAAAGTGAGAGTATAAGTCATATAGTTAGCTAAATATTTAAATATAGCTAGTAAAATGACAATTAGGTAAACGTCTACTAAATTTAATGTGGGAACTAAAATGTTTGGTAAGAACCAACCTAAAATATAGAATTATTTGAAGAAAAATAATTAGCTTTAGTTTGGGACATGAACCGTGTCTCTAGAACAAATAGTGTTCTCAGAAATAAGAAAATATAGGAAAATTTTTAAATTGGATTTAGTGACTGTGAGGCGCAGGCGTTGAGCTGGTATATTTTTAATATAAATGAAGCGCAGTAGGTAGATTTCTGACAACTTATTCACTAAGGATTCATAAAATTTTCTCTCCAAGTCCGATTTTACCATTTTCCAATCTTTTACCACTTCTGAGAAAACTATTTGGCGTAGCGGCACGGTTCAGGTCTCTAATTAAATCTAATTAAATTTTCTTCAAAATTATTCCATGTTTTAGGTTGGTTTACCGAACGTGTCCCCACATTAATTTTAGTTGTCCTTTATCTACAGTTTTAACTACCATTTTACAAACTATATTAACATATTTTACCTAATTATAAGTATTATACTGTCATTTTCTTTATTCTATGAAATATTATGTATTTCAGATTATTTTTAGAACATACACATTCATTAAGTAAAATGATGACGTGTTACATTATATCACTTTTTCCTCCTAATTCAATTTTCCCATATTCCAATTTTTCTCATTTCTAAGGTAACCAGTACATTCTTCAGTATAAAAAACGAGAACTTGACTATAACAGAAAAAATTCAAATTTTATAAAAAAAAAAAACACACTATTTTTTTAGAACTGTTACCTCTGCATCTGATTAGCCTAGGGACCAGAGATTGGGCTTAAAATTTCACATATTTAGTGATCCTTAATAGTGTAAATATACCCTATAGACGAAATAATATAGTTTACGAAATATAAGCGAAAAACTGAAAGTAGTGCTAAAAGATTAATGTTTTTCGATTACTAAACAAATCGAACCAGGTTTTTGAGGTTTGCATACTTGGATATCAACTACCCTTGTGGGTCTTAACAATGTATTTAAAAAATAAGTAGATACATTCGTTTTTGTGAACTTTGCCTATTTGTATAAATCGACCGGGCAAATGTGAGTTAAGCGTTTAAGCCTAGTTTATAATTAATTGTTCCATTATACAGCAGATTGCAGTTTTGAATGTCAACGAGTCCTTTCTCCCCAGCCGCAAAGCGATTAAGAAAGGGTTAAAAATTTTAAACTCTAATATTTCTTTAGTTCAGGAGAAACACATGATGATGAGGTCAGTTCAACAAAAGGCATTCCTTTCATACATTCATTTTGGTGACTCAAGGTGAATCGTTTTCATTTCGATGCATTATAATATCCAACATTATTTATAGTTTATTTGATTAATAAAATGTTTGTCCCAATCTGTTAATAAATAAGGCCTAGCTAAAAACCGGAAGTCCTATTTCTGAAGTCAACATAGTTTTACTATTCCGTTACCGGCTGCTCTAAATTCCAAATATGAATATCTCATGGTACCGTTACTTCTATTTCCAAACGATGATAAACTTTTAAATCATAAGCATATAACGGTACAATAATCTTCTTTTCAAAACTATATTCTTTGTCAGCATTTAAATAGTTTCGACTCGACTATTAATTAGGAATAACAACATACCTCCAAGAGAAGATGAAAAGAAAATTTTAATTTAATATTTTCATGCATAATGAGGTTTTATGATTTTTTTTTTTTTATATTTCTGAGATTAAATAGAAGTATGTGTTATTTTATTTTTTCAGGTACAGAAACATGAATTTTTACTTAAAACCGAAGAAACTTCAATCCGGAGAGGGTATTCAATTAAAAAAAAAATAAAAAAAATAGGCATAATTTATCTATAATTTCATTTTTTTTTTAAACTATTATATTTTTGAGGTATATATCAGAGATTCGTATGACAATGATTACCAATCATTCTGTATCCTTGCCTGTTTAAAAAAAAAATGTCATCTACTTTTGATTTTCCTAACACATACTAGATTAATGATACTCATCTGATATTGCAATCTATTTAATCAGCAACAAAATAATATCCTATAATATGTTTAAAAATATTTATTCACTATAATATGTTTTTATAATGCATAGTTTATATCATAAAGTGCCAGAAAGGGCGTTTGAGCCGAAGGCCTTTTTAGAAAAGCTTGATTTAGAACTCTTATAAATATAAACTTCTAGTACTCTAAAGAGAACTTGCCATTATTGTTTAGGAAGCAATAATTTCCATATATGCAGTCCTACTACCTCTGTAACAACAACCTCTCTCTCCTAGACATTACGATTGAGACGGATATAACAATCTAGCAGATTTTAAAAGGAGATTTATTTAATCTAGGATGAATAAAGACTAATAAAATTTCCTCTTACATATATTTTTTCCACCTTAAAGGATCATTTTAAACAATATTTTTAGTCTCGTCTTTCAGATACGATTAACTTTTGTATCTTAATTTAATCTATACTATTATATAAAAGGACAATCTATTTTTTGTTTGTGATCACTAACCGCGAAAACTACTGAACCAATCTGTACCAAATTTTAACCACATTATCTTTATAGTTCCAAGAAGGTTTAGCAATAAGAAAATTTCAAGATTTTCAACCATATTGCCATAAAAATGTGATAAATATGTGGTGCGCAGGGAAGTTTGATAATCGACCGATAGATAGCGAGCACCATTCGAGAGATGTTACAAAGTTTTACGGAGTTGTATATAGTTAGAAATTCATGATGAAATTTAGTTATTTTCAATTCAATTGTTATTAAAGCTATAAATATATGGAGCGACATATGGATCCCAGTGCAGTTTGAAAATATACCGATATAGTCCAGTCAATAGGGAAAATTCTCTCCTAAATATAAGGGCTGGTAGCAACCCGCACAGAGTTGTTGAGGGCGATGAAAGAAGTATTTCTGTCAAAAGTGCCCCAAAGATTTGGTGAGTTTTTTAGAGTTAGGGGCACGAGAACATGGCCAAAAGCAGTTTTTTCAATTTATAAGCAAATATAACGCGGCTTTTCATAAAATGTTGTATATAAAAGTTGTAGATAATAAAAATATCTACAATTTAAGCCATTGATCGTTCGATTCTGATGATTGGTTGTCGTAAAAAGTGCAAAAAAAAACCCTCTAAAATGTCCCTTTTTTGCATAAGAATCATTATAAACAAAAAGGGCCTTTTCAATACTTTTTATTGATGAAAAAAAAAAAAGAACATTCTCGTGCCCCTAACTCTAAAAAACTCACCAAATCTTCGGGGCACTTTTGACAGAAATACTTCTTTAATCGCCCTCAACAACTCTGTGCGGGTTGCTACCAGCCCTTATTTTTAGTAAATTTAACATGGGAGTGATTCCCTATTGACTGGACTAATATATGGCGATTCTGCAAGAGAGTTTGCAATGGCGAAACTATTAAACCCAACTGTACCAAATTTTAACTCATCTTCATAGTTCTAGGAAGGTTTATGATAATAAATTTTACTATAGTAATGATTAAAATGTATAGGCTTGAGTCCCAGAAACGAGGTTTGCGAATTCTCATATACTTTTATGGTTAGAAATTAAAATTCAAACATATGGATCGATAAAATTATTTCTGCCATATTGGATGTTTAATTATGGTTTTACGTACTCTTCTAACACCTTTAGTCCAGTCAATGAGTGCTGAAATGATGGGTGTAGAGTGCTTGGGATATGCGAGAATTTTTGATTCATAGCTTCGTAGGAATAATTAGAAGGTAAACATTCTAAAAGTCCCCACCCCTGGGCTAACAGTGGAGGGGAGGGGGAAGTTTAATTTTTTGATAATATCTCGAAAACGGTTGACTCTAGAAAAATATGTTACAAATAATCATAAAAGCTAATTAAATTTCCTAAAAAATTTATAATATATAAATTCGTCATAATTATAACCGTTTACGAGATATCCGTTATTGAATATCCGTGATTTTCGGGAAAAAACAAATGTCTCCTCACTTTTGCTTTTAGTACTTTCCTCAATCGTTTCTCAGAAAAAACGTCAGAATCAAAATTGTTGAGCAATCAATTTACTTTAATTTCATATATACGTTTCTGACATTTGAAGAGATTTTTAACAAAAACTAAGGTAAACTTAATTTTATTTCTAAAATTATCGATTTTAAATAACGTATATCTCGAAAACCGTGGGAATTTCGAAGAATATGAGTATTGTTAATTTTATAGGAAATTTAATGAGATTTAATTATGATCCGTAGCATATGTTTCTAGAGTCCAGCGTTTTCGAGATATAATCGAAAAACAAAATTGGGACCTTCTCCCCTCCCCCCACCCTTAGCTCACCACCCGAGGGCGGGGACTTTGAGTATGTTTATCTTGTAACTCAACAATATCGCATATTCCATGCACTCTACGCCCCTCATTTCAGCACTCTTTAACTAGGATCGCACTTATCTGATAAAACACGTTTGTTGGTACTCATTCCGAAATAAATTGTTCGATCCAAAATTTCTATTGTTTATATGAATGCTCCTTAAATGTACTATAAGAACTTATATATGAAATTTTGATTATGCCACATTATACACTCAAACCAGCCCACTGAAGTTGTCAATATCGTCATACTTTGCCAAAACATATATAGTTTATATAGTCATATATAGGGCCTGATAGTAAATTTCACCAGATTTTAATTGAAAAAAATAAATTTAAGATCTGACAAACAGTTTTGGAGCTATGGGGAAAACTATGCCAAAAAAATTAAACTTCACCCCTCCCCCCACCGTTAGCTCACCCCCAGGGGCGGGGACTTTTAGTATGTTTACCTTCCAACTATTCCTAACGAAGCTATGACGTCAAAAATTATCGCATATTCCATGCACTCTACAATGTGTTTATTGACTGGACTACTTATAAATGCAATTTTAACCAAGTTAAAAATGACTGCTATGCGTGAAAATATCGTTGAAGAAATAATGCTAAATTCCATACTTGCAAATACAAGATTTTTATCGATGAACAAATGAAATTCAATTATTAGTTAAAATAATGTAATTTATTTATTTATGAGAGCGGGCGAAGCCACGATGAGGAATGCTAGTCATTAATAAAATTTTAAAATATTGTGGTCAAATTTGCTTCATGTAAGTATGTAATAAACAGGAATTAGGTATATTTCATTATTAAAAACTATCATTAATTTAATTTTGTTTACTTTTTTATTTATAAAATTGTCATTTAATCGCTCTTGCGAATTGAAATATATAAATATAAGTATATATATATATATATATATATATATATATATATATATATATATATATATGTTTTTTTTTTTTTTGTTATTAAATAATTTTCTTTCTTTGTATTTAAATAATTTTCCTACTTTGTATTTATTAGTTTTATAATTGATCTAATATAGTATTATTTTATTTCATTTCATTCTCAATTCTAAAGTTTTTTATGTTTTTCCTGTATAGATCTGTGTAGTTTTTTTCTTAATTTGTATACAGGGCCGGCGAGAACCAAAGTGGGCCCCGGGTCAAATATATTTGCCCGGGCTTCTAACCTCTCCCCTCCCAATATCACCCAAAAAATAAAATTTCCTTTTTTTTTTTGTTACTAATAAATTAAACTGATTAATTTCCTAATACGGTAAATCGACATATAATCGTTTGTAGAAAACATCACTAATGAGCGGTCATCTTAACCCAGAATCATTTTTCTCAAAATTACTTATTGTATATAATACAAATATCAATAAGTAGTTTTTTAAAAAATCTCTGCATTTAAATGTTTCTGCTCCAAATAAAGTTTAATGTGCTTGCTCCTAAATAATTAACATGTAGTTAATAAATAAAATTTTGTTTTAATATTTAAATTTTGTTTGGTTAGTAATAAATAATGTTTTTATTCTTTAGTGTACGCTATTGTTAGGAATGTCTTAGGTGCCTCAAACACCATCAACGCTTGCAATGATAAAACCCTGAGCAGTCAGTTATATTTGGTTTGACTATACATTAACAGTTATTTCAACACAACTCAAAAGCCTTCCTGTTGATAAGGTTTATCACCTAAAACAACCTTTTATTGCATGTTTTAATTGTTGCGTTAAAATTATCAGGAAAAAATAACTAAGGTCACAATTTCTCCTGATGAATATTATATTAAACGGCACATTTTTGATGAACGGTTTCGAAATGACTCGGTCAACCGCAAATCCTCAAGGACACCGAAAAGGGAGCCTCCTACCCCTTGAAGACGCCCTTGTGACCCAGGAGACGGAAGGCGGTGAAAGAGGTGCTTGGTAGGGGCGATTCTAGGTCAGCAAGAGTCAGTCCGCCGCATACCGTCGTCCACAACGCCATGGGCTGGGGTACTTTCTTCTTCGTCGTCTTAGCTATGGGCAAGTCTTTTGTATTTTATAAAATTGTGTATTACGCCGGAGTATTTCCAAACATACAACATACATCTCTAATTAATGTAGAAGAAGTCTTTGTTTACGGCAAGTGTTTTTACTTCCAATATAACCTATTAATGGAGTGATCACTAACGGCTGTTGGACGCTTTTAAGTGGTCTTCTTAATGTTCAATAGCTTCGAGGTTCTACGATAATTTTTGAACAGGAATATCCAATCAAACCAGGTACTGTGTTTTCAACGGAAGTGCTTGAAATACTTAGGACTTGTTGTGTGACCTGTATAAGAAGTGGTCCAAAGAACTGTTCTTAAACCTAATTATATCTATCCTTTTGTAACAAAAAAAGGCAACAGCATGGTCCCTTCACAGCCTAATAATCCTTTAATATATTTTATGTTGATTCGATAAACTACAAGATTGTAGAACAAGTGTTAAGCAAGTCGGAGTTATCGCCAAATATTTAATTAATGATCCCAGAAAAGTTTTATTTACAGTGACTAGGTAAATAAATAAGGTATAGGTTTGATTACCAGAAAAACTGTAGTTATTTCGGAGAAAAATAAACTAAGCTTTTTAAATTTAAGTTTTCATTAACCTCTATTAATCAACTAAACAAAAAGCAAGGTTCTTAAAAATGATCAATAAATACAAATAATAATATTTTTAGAATATCTCAAAAACTATAAATAAAAAAAAAAAAAAAAAAAAAAAAAAAAAAAAAAAAAAAAAAAAAAAAAAAGAAGTAATAAATAAAATTAAAACATTCTTATGTCCACTAAAATTAAATTTTATTAAATGATCTTTTGGGACCACTGACAGTTTTTTTAGGAAACTAGATTCCTTCAATTATTTAGAAGTTGATAAGAAAAAAAGCGGTAATACTTAATACGAAGATATTATTTATTTAAAAATGTTAATACATCACCAGTAAGCTAAAAAATATTATATAAGTCCCTAAATTTTTTAAACATAACCTTATAACAATAGTCCTTAGTAAGAAGCATGAAACGTTCCAACACGAGTACTGATAAGAGAGATCATCTCCTCATTGGATCAAGCCGGGCGATGTATTCGTGAATACGTTAATATTTAGGTATACTTCATTCCATTTCCGAATGAGAAATTATTTTTACATAATTTTAACAGTATTATCGATAAACAATTAAGTTGTTGGTACTTAAATCAAAGTTAGTGATTACTTAGTCTGTACACTGAAGGAAGAAAAATAGACAGATGTCTGGCAAAAAATAAATAAAATAAACGAAAAAATTTGTAGGTTGTATTTTATTAATGCATATTTCTAAATTATTTAAATAACTACCTGTTATTTCATAAGGAAGAAAAAAAACTTCTTTTTTTTTTTTTAAATTTCTGCAATTATTTTCACGATTCACTTGCGTTCAAAATTTGGATTCAGAACCCTAAAACACATAAAAATGAATTCAGAAAATGTCAATATTTACTCCCATGAATTTCTCGGTTCCTCTTTCAAGAAGTTCTACTATCTAAATCGCTGGTTTGACATACAAAGTTATAAGCCATTAGCTCCAATTTTCAAAGTATTGAATTTCCTACACGTTATTTCCTGTTGGATTTTCCTGTCCAGCTATAAATGTGCAGCTCAATACATCCAATAGCATATATGTTGATACTATATTATGTATATTATAACATATATTATATGATAATTATAACATATATTATAATATTATGTTATATATTTTAACTTTCTTGCACCTGAATTGTAGGTGGTTTCAGATTAAAACCTCATTGAAAATAAACTTTTGGAAATTTAATATAGTTCATATTTTTATAAGTTTATTATTGTGTATATATACCTCGCAGAATAACAGATTTTTTTTTACTTTTTCGGAACGCAAAGTTTTTCAAACTAGCAAAATTTAATTAGGATTCAACACCTCCAAAACATAAAAATCAATTGAGTAAAACAAAAAACAGTATTTTTTTTCCTCGCCAAACTACTTAGCAACTACATAATTTCGCCACCTGTATATATTTATTTACAATTGTTTTCGGGTACTATAAGGGCACAATAATGATCTGGTTAAAAATTAACTTGGCTAACAAAATCAAATTGGCCAACGTTAAAGTTAAAATAAATTAATGTCAAACTCGATTATATGCTAAAATCAAAAACAAATTGAATTATAAGTTATCTTCATCTTCTGACCTTGATCCAGAATTTCTGTTGGGGTTTAGTTATGTAATGTATCAATTAGTTTTCTCCGGTAACTGAACAAACAGATATCCATTAGATAAATAAATAATTGAAGAATCTCCAAAGTAACTTTCTTGTCGACGAGAAAATTTAACTCGCCTTTATATTGCAAAATCAGAATGAAAAAAAACAAACAATAAACAAATATTGTAATTCTCTCCCAAGTTTCTTTTTTTATTCTAACCTTTTTAATCGATTTAAACATCGATTAAATACTGGACTTAAATAATTGATACATATGATTATGTGTCATCAACTATTATGTATATTTTATCATGTCTAAAATAGAAGAATTACGAAAAAATATCAAAGCTGAAACTACAGATCGAAAGAAACGAAATCATTGAATATAAATTAGGAACAAACTGCAGCTTTGGAATCAATAAATTTCTTTAAAAACTAAATCATTGTTGGAGGTAAGAGATAATTTGGTCCGTCATATGCAATGTTAAAAAAAAAAAATGAAGGAGAATATGAAACGAGCAATTTTTGATGTAGCTATGTATGTTTGGAAATACGAAGGAACATTAAAGACTTTCAAGGTGAAGGAGTGAAAACTACTTATTTTCAATTTTAATTTGGTTAAATCTCAGACAGCATGTATTTTCTTTATAACCAATGTATTTATTATCATTATTTTATTATTTAAAAAAATTATGTTAACAATTTGTTTTGGTATATTCTTTTTATGGTCTAAACTTAAAAAAAAAATATTTCTTTTACAAAGTGTTTCTGAAAAGGTTGATCCTTATATTTATATTTATGTAAGTCTTTAAAGTTTAGTAAAACACGTTATCAGTTTAGGTAATGAACTGAATTTAAAAGTTGACTCATTATTAAATATTAATAATATTTATTATTAATATTAGGTGGATATTAAGGTCATATGATAAGGTAATTAGATATCTCTAACTTGGATATCTGAGTTAATGGTTCACTTTATACCTGTATTACCGTAAGCAACTATTTCAACATAGAAGAGATTCAACTAATCATAGTTCATTTTTTAATGAACATATCTGCAACAGACATTTCAGATAACAAATACAAATCATAGAGTTATGACTACAACATATATCTTAACATTTTAACAACGCATTTCTAGGATTTCTATTTTCACTTTCTAAACGTAAGTGAGAAGGACTTTCAAGCGTTAACGGTAGGAACATGCCAATGTATTGAAACATACATTCCTAATGCCAATGGTTTACTTGAAATCCAGTTAGAATGATTTTAAAAGAACAAAACAAAAAAAAACTGTCATAATGTCGGGAAATCTAATCAAAAAATGAATGATTCGATAAAAAAAAACCCATATAGGTATAAAATAGCGTCAACGGGAATACGATGTTAAAATCGTTATAGTATTTTGTTTTCATAAATCTTTTAAAAAATGTTGAAATTTTATGTTTTCAATGTACAAAAAAAAATTAATTGTAAAAATACCATTATTTATTTTAGTTAATTAATTAGGATAATTAATTTAGTTATAGCTTAATGATTTATTTATTATTATGTATATTGATCTCCAATTTATTTAGTATTAGTATTATTTATAACTATAATAAATTAGTAACTGTTATTTCAAAAATTAGTAATAATAAAGACAGCTAATTTAATTAAATAATTTAGTAATTTTCTCTATCATGTAGGGTAAATAATGATATTTCTATTACAAATTTTGTTATTGGCAAATCTCACTGATCATTTTTTCATTTTCATTTTATTTTTTATCACGCTTAAAAAATAATAATTATAATAAAAAATATTAAAATTTTACGCTGTGCTACTAACTACTAGCATCAAAAAACACGCAACAAAAAAAAAAATATAAAGAACGTTATTGTTATCAAGTCATCAGAATTCTCAATTTCAGAAGTATATTTTATTATTATTTTTTTAAAATCTTTTCTTGAGTAATTTTTACAATCTGCCACAAATGTGGACAATAAGTAATATAGATGGCGTTTCATTCACACATTATGTACAATGAGAAAAAATAAATAAAATAAAATATTAAAATAAAGTAAATAAGTAATGTATGAAAAGAAAAAGAGAAAAAAAAGGACTATGCTGTACATAAACAATATAAAATATACTATATACAAAATGAAATAGTAAAACTTAAAAAAAAAAGAAGAAGTAAATAACACTAATAATAAAAGATAAAACAAAGGTAAAAATACTATTATACTCTATATACAATTTACACTCATCCGAAGGCTCCAGACCCATCCCTCCACTTATGAAGGTATAAGCCACTGGTGTAAAAAAAACCCAGTAAAGGCTAAGTGAAAGCGCTATAACATTCACTCAGGGCATGAGTCGAGAAGCTGGTCATTGCCAGAACTCCAATATAAGTAATTTTACAAAAGATCTCGGGGCCACTGCCGTTTTAGTCTGCGAGGCGGGTTATCAGGATGTGTGGAAGCGGATAAGGCTTGAGCTAGTGGGTTAGGTTGAAAGGAAAGGTTGCGATGGAATTTTGAAACAAATTTTAAATCTAAAATTGAACTACACATTTTGAATATAAATACCGGAAAGTAATTTTAAATGTTGGTAAATTTCTTTGAGATGGTTGACTTCATCTGTTTGGAATAGAAGTCTGTCGACGATAAAGCTTCATTCTAATATTATTTGAGAAATGGTTAACAAATAATTTCAAATTAGTCAATCTATTGTTTGTTTATTTTAATCGTAGCACGAGTTATTCATTATTAATGTAATATTTTGTAATTGCAAATAATACAATTAACTACTTGTGAAAATGATATTAAAAATAAAGATTACAATAATTTTTGTATTATTCTAATAATATATTTTTCAGTTATCGAAGAAAAAATTATAGGAATAAATTGTTTAATTATTCAGAATAAATTTGAATCCGCTTAGTAAAAAAATAAAATCGAATGCATTTTTTATTCCTTTTTCTTCAACGGAAAAGAAAATTGAAATAATAAACGAAGAAATTATTCGTTGGTTGAAATAAATATTTCACAATTCTGGATAGAAGACATGCCTCAGCAACAGTCAATCCATTTACTTTTGTGCACAAGTGAAGTGTAATCAATAGATTTATGAGAGTATTTTCACTGTTTAAGAAATTCTCTCTTTTTGCGGTATCATATGTCTCTTTTATGGGATTACGTAACACATTACAAAGGCATCAAACCCCATAGCTTTCAAAACTTTGAAAAGAAGTCCATTTGCGTTTCACAAACATTGCCAAACGCAATGACCAGTGAATAATCTTCTGGAACTGGGAAAAAAAAAAACAAATAGCAAAGCCTAAACGGTTGATGCTCTGAAGAAACAAGTTACCACACACTTTAATGGAAGCTTTTTAAAGAAACTTCTGGGCTTTTTAACACACATTCTCTTAGTTGTGAGTATTAATTAATTTCTAGAATAATTAAACGAACAATTAATCATATTATGCAAAGAAAGTACAATATTATGTGATAAAATGGCTTTAAAGAAGGTTTCACCTTCTTAAAGCATGAAAATAGCTTTATAAATAAGAAACTAATAAGAAAATTATATAATAAAATTGAAAACTCCTTAAAGAGCTTGGTTGAGTGACTGAGTGAATGAATATAATGAAAGAGATGTTGGGTGGGATCAGTCAGAAAAATATTTAGACAATGTTAACAAACATATTTTATATTATTTGCCAATGTTTCAGCCAAATCATTGATAAACATCATCAGGGCGAGAACAAAAAAAAGCAAAAAATAGGAAAAGAAAAAAAAAAGTAGATAAAATGAAAAATGATAGAGTTAAGAAACAATTTGAAATGATCTAAAAAAGTTTAGATAAATTATACAATGATTATAAAAATAAAAACAGAATTAAGTAATAACA
Source organism: Euschistus heros (assembly GCA_003667255.2). Classification (NCBI taxonomy): domain Eukaryota; kingdom Metazoa; phylum Arthropoda; class Insecta; order Hemiptera; family Pentatomidae; genus Euschistus; species Euschistus heros. Next base: position 991,000 of record RCWM02000334.1, on the reverse strand, counting down.
AAAACATACCAGATGTAAAATTGGAAAACAATTTTTTTTTCTTAATTAACTCTATAATTTTTCATTTTATCTCTTCATTTATTATTTTATTTTTATTTTTCCTTTTATTTATCCTTTTTTTTTTTCCTTTCATCTCTTTTTTATTTCCTTTTTCTTCATTTCTTTGTTTTAGTTCTGATGATGACCATCAATGGTTTGGCCGAAACGTTGGCATATAAAATAAAATATGTCTGTTAATTTTCAAACATTGCCTAAAATTTTTTCTGACTGATCCCACCCCACATCTCTATCAATACAAAAGTGCTAATCAGTTGGTAACTTCAATTTCAGTAGATATAATTACTAATTGAAAATACTTGTTTCCTTATATCCTCGTTTTCTTGAATTCTTGTACCATTTTAACCACAGCAATCGAGATTTAGCACAGTGCGTGTCAGAACCGTTGGCCCGTTACGTCATTACTTACTAACTTAATTTTAGTTACCCAGACCGGAATGCAGCTACTTTAAACTAGATGCTTCTCAATAATCCTACAGTTGCCGAATAAAATTTCAAGGAACTGCTAAACAAATATTTTTGAAGGCAAATAAAAGAATAGGAAATGGATTGTCGGTGAAATCTTGAGATCTTTCAAAAACCGCCTCAAAGCTAGTTGACTTGTTTATTTTATCTATCAGTTCTGAATTATTTGATATATTTGTATTTGTAAATATATGATTACCACATAAGTCTATTTAAAACCTTCGCATATAATACTTTGCCAATTTTATTCCTTTTCATAGTACATCTTGTATTTCGAATACCCCTTGTACAGACAGCATTATGTAAACAAAAAATACACGATTTTCTCATTACTTCATTAAACACGCTATCCGCATTAGTAGCGCATTATTACTCTTCTTCCCTGTTATCCGACAACCTTTTACTTCGGATTAAATGTTTCTTGACATTTGTCCATTTTCTCTTAATGAAGCAAAAGCTAGTTAAGACTTTACACAATTAAAAATTATAAAAATAAATAAATGTTGCTCTGAATGTCGATATATAGTAAATTTATTACTATTTATTAATTTATTATTTATTACATAGATCCGTCTTTTGGGTGGGGGTCTATTCTCGTGTAACGTGAATCGCCGCCAAGGCAAACTAGAGTTTAATGTATTTTTTACTCTTAAATGTAACACTTTGACATGCTCTAGCTCTTTGGTGTTGCTCGGATCGAAAACAGACGACAGTTTTCTTATCAGAAATGTAATCGAAATGGTTTTTTTGCTATATAACATTTGCCGCTTGGACCTACCGCTTAGGAGCAACATTGGTTTGAATGAAAAAAGTCGTTTTGCCTAAATATCTTGAGCGAAGCGGATTTTTAGACTAAAAAAAAATAAAAAAATAAATTGAATGCAGTTCAAGTTACCTTATCGAAAACAGTAGATATAAAATTAGTAGATTACATCCTATTATAGATAGACATATACATGGTATATTGTTTTTCCAGTCAGGGAGAAATTTTTGTTTTTTTTATTAAATGTCATTTTAAATATTTAGGTAACATCGAACCACTGCTCCACCAAATTCGTCAAACTCTCATCACTCATGCAGGTTGATTCCAACTCTTCGCTTTGAATTTCGCATTTATCAATAGCTCTTTCCAATGACTTCACCTGTAAAATCGAATGAAAAAATATCGATTTAAAAATATTATACTATCGAATGAAATATGGGATATACCCATCCGTATACACAATAATTACTACAAATTACAAATGGATATTGTTAATTTTATTTTGACCCTACATCAACTATCATCTCCGATATAACTAATGGTGAATAATTTATACCATTGTCACTTAAATTTAATTTTTAAAAAGTTTCTTAAAAAGTTGACTATATTTCTTAAGATATCGGCAATAATGATTCTAAAATTGTAACATATCTTATGACATTTCATATGTATCATTACCGGGCTCAGAATATTCTGTATATTAATTTTAAAAATAATTATTATTTGTATCTATAAATAGAGAACATTTAAAATAATAAAATTGAAAATTACCCTGTAAGAGGAGGAGTGTTAAGGAACATTATTTATTATGTTATGAATAAGGATGACGTGAATTATCATTTATTAAGTAATTCCATTTAATTAGTGACCCATTAAGGAAGGATTACAGAAAAGTCTTGGTTGTTTAATGCACAGGGAATGCCTTCTAGATAATAGTGCCATGAAAATGTGGGTTGGCCCGTTAGACCATCAGCCACACAATTATGCAACGGAAGTAACCGTATTCGGGTCTTGATCCTTTTAAGAAAATAACCGACGCCGATGGATCTTATGGCCAACATTTTCTGGTCTGAGGTGCAGGAAAAGAGTTGCAGCCTCCTGGCGTCAGTCATTTGATGTCCGTTCGTTATAAACATTTATTATATCTTTCCTTTTCTGAGTCTGCTCATAATGGTTTACGTTAGTTTTTAACTGGTTGTGTTTGTGTCATTTATTTTAATAATTATGTAATGCATTTTTTTATTTTTTATTTTTTTTAATAGTAAATAACCACATTTGATGAGTCTTTCTTCTAATCCTAGTAGGACATTCCTTTCAGTTTCGTGAAGAAATAATAAATTGTTTGATAATGAATATTAAGTATTACAGATGAGATGAAGAATCTTGTCAGTATCTAAATTATCATCTGAGAATTCCCTCAGAATTTATAATTACTGTTGTTCCTTATAAGAACTTCTGATCTCACAGTATTGTAGTATCTTAACAATGCTGTTCCCATAATTTGTTATACTTAAAATTGTATTTGATTCCATAGAACCATTATAGCTTATTTTTAGTATTTTATATGTAATCAGTGAATTATTTCATGTATCAAATAAAATACATTAATCATCTGAAAAATATTATTTATTGTTTATCCCAATGGAATAAAACGATGGCTAACCCCTTCTGTTTGAGGTTACAGTGATCCTAGCAACATTTTACACGAAATAAAGTTACTATCCAAATCGTAATAGCAAATAGTAAATCTTGGTGGACTTCAAAAGCAACCAGGATCAAGAAATGAAAACAGAGAGTAGACCCCGTTTTTATTACCTAGATTGCGTGATTTTTTTCTTATATATATATATATATATATTATTCCTATTCCTATTATATATATATATATATATATTATTCCTTGATTGTACATTATTTTTTATTCTTAAGGGACTTAAGGTCCCAGAATAAATAAATAACTTTATTATTATTATTATTATTATATATATATATATATATATATATATATATATATATATATATATATATATATATATATACCTATACCTACTTTTCTATCCATTTCAAACAATTGGTAAATTTTTTTAAGACAAATAAGAATTTATATTGTTCTAACCCATTGTGCGTCTAAACCTTCCACTGATTTCCAATTCTAACGTAAATTTCCTAATTATGTCACAAATAAAATTATCAATCTGAACCAAATAGTAACAATTTTATTGCGAAATAAGTAGATAGATTTTTTATGGACAATCAACTTCTGTGGCCTTCGGTGTTCTGGTTATTTTATTTCAGAAATGTGAGGATTTTGTCAATTCTAGATTTGTTATCACCATGCGTTGCCGAGAGTTTTCTTTCCATCCGTTCCTACTGAAGAAAACCTTTCGTACAGCGGGCATTCTTGGGGAATATGTCTGAATGTTAATTGACATTTATAATATAAACATTTCGGTGAGGCTTCTTTCATTATAAGATAGCCATGTGTAAGGCAATTATGGCCATTCCTCAATCTTGCGATCACTTCTTCTCTTCTGTTTTTTTTTTTTTTTTTTTTTTTCGATGAGAAGTACTCTATTGTTTAATTTCGCTTTTAATATTTTTTAATTTATTATCTGCCTGAATTTCAACCAACAATTCAATAAGTTCTCTTGGCAGGTATATACAGCGATGTGTGTGTGTGTGTGTGAATGTATGTTTCTCCAGTTCCGCTAAGTATGTATACTTGCGTTTCATAGACTTATAGACTAGTATAGACTTAATATCACTCAACTAACTTCAAATTGTCCTTACTAATCCATTCATAATCACTCGATATAAATTTAAAAATAATTTTTCATAATTCTCCAATTTTTATTTTAAGTATTAAGGATAAAGGTCGCAAAGTAACTTTGCGAGTGAATTTTTATTTATTTTTTAATTTTTTTAAAAACCTATTGACAACTCCATCAATCTAATAACATAACAATGACTTGTAGACTAACAATCCATTGTACCCCAGTAAAACTTCTGTATAGAAGTTCCTACGGCCATTTTATTTTTCAAACATCAGGGGTTTTTATCGGGAATCGAATGAGAGTAAGTAGAAAGATCAGAGTATTTGAGTGGGTAAGGAGTGTAATGAAGGATCTTAAATTCATTAAACTGGCGCACGGATTCCCACAAGGTAACTCATACTGCGTTTATGACTTACTCAGAGGAATTTTATTCAATGAATTTGAGCTCAATAGGTATTTCAGTGGTTATAATTACATATAGTTGCACAAGTATAAACTATTGCATCTGATAGATTGATTTAAAGATGCAACGTGAAAGGTATCCAACCCGAAGGGGTTACGTATGGTCACAGTACTTTAACTATTCGCCTCAATAGTAGGTCACCGCCGTCCGGTTTTCTGTTTATGTTTGCCCTACTATTCACATATATTTTCGCTTCATGTACAACATTGCTGTAACAGATAATTGTCAACCTTTTTTATTTTTAATTTTTAACAGTAGCTTTAACATCGAATAAAATTGTCCTTTCAGATAATTTAATCTTAAATTTTAATAACGCATACATTTACTTACATGAATGAACGAATTACAAAAGTCAGCTTTACTGATTGAAGAGTAAGGGTTATCCAAAATCTATCGTGTAGTTTGAATTTTCAGCTTTTTAAGGCAGAAACAGGAATTTTATTATTTATAAATATTCACCATTACAGGATCCCCTATATAAGGGTGACCTTTAAAAAATTGGATGAAAAGGAAAAAACAATATTGGCTAAAATCATGATTATTGTACTATCAAAAGAAAAGTAGATTATCAAAGACGGGCTATATTGTGGTTCTAATTCTATAAATTGCTTAGAACCTTCTAGAACGATTGCTGTATAATCAATCCAGAAATTTAAAAAGGAAGAGATGTGAAGGAAAATCAAGACATTTCAAAATTCATTAATCTTGTATGAGCTCGACGCTTGTAAAACCAGTAGTGAGAGGTGCTAAAGGAACACAAGTCCGCAACAGGAAAACACAACATACTAAATGGTTTGAATAGTAATTATGCAATTAATAAAGTTCATAATAGTTCGCCAGAACCATTAGTGGTAGCTGATTGCCGAGTTAGATTTGGTATAATGATTTGTTTATGGTAATAACCATGAAACATAAACTATGAAACATGTAAGCAATTTGAAAAATAAATGAGAATTTATCTCATGGAATATTTATTTAATCTTATTTAAAGACACTGACAGTTGTCCAGGTCATCTTTCATCAATAACTTATAAAATAATATTTTCATGTCTTGCTGCCAAATATTATTTTGCACACGCATATATACATATAGCCATACAAGGTTGTTATAAATGACATTGCATAAAAGTTTGTTTGTTTGTTTATTGGGGCTTTAATTCCTTATGTACTCCAACTATGGCAGGAAGGACCATAGTAGTCCTGTAAAATAAGGGTTTGCCGAGGAAAAAACTGCCGAACTTTTATTCGCAATAGATCCTTATGTTTTGTGGGGTGCTAAATTCGAATCTGAAGTTTGCTATCATGACCAACGTCGGCTTCATGTCTAAAATCGCAAAAATCCCCCCAAAATACCGGTTATTTTTGGTTTTTCACCTATAAAATGAAAACGAAGGTTTTTTCGAAGCAAGTCTTTACATGTTAATTGTAGCTGGAATCATAAGCTACGAAATAAAAAAAAAACTACACCAGAATCAGATCCTATACCGCAAAGATATGGGTCTTGGGAAAACGGGTAGAAATTGGCCAACTGGCAGTCAGTCCCACTTTGCGAAAACATGTTTGTCGTAATTTTTTGTCTATAACTCCAAAACTATTTGTCCGATTTAAAATTACTTTTTTTTCATCTTAAAGCTGATTAAAATTACTATTAGACTATTATATATGAAGTTTTAATAATGTCCCTTAAAAGCTCGCTGTTATGAAATCAACGTTTTTTTTTTGCACATTTTTCACTATAACTCCAAAACTATTTGCCCTGCTCAAAATTTCTTTTTTTTTTTTTTTAATCTAAAACTGGTCAAATTTACTATTAAACTCTATATATGAAGCTTTAATCGAATCTCTTGAAATACACGTGCCAGAACGCCAGATGTGAAGGTTTTGTTCAAACAACTCACTACTTGTTAAAAACTTCGAATAGCGTGTTGAGGACCGACTGACTTCAGATTTTACTTCGTTTCAACGATTTAAAAGACACGGTTTCCCATTAGAAAATCAAATGTACAGATTGTATGAATGAGGCTTCGTCATCCATATTACTCATTGTCCTTGAGTGAGGCAGGTTTTAATTATTCAAAATAAAAATATTTAAAAAAAATGATGAATATCGAGAGTTTTTCAAGGGACCGCTTAGTTATCGAAGAATTATCGAGTAATTCGTATAATCCAATGTTTGAAACAGCAAGAAACGACAATCATAACGCCTTGCTAAGATAGTTTGTAGTCTTGAATGAATTTTCTTGTAAAGTACTGACTAACCAATAATTATAAAATTTCGACTAAAGAAAAAATAATCATATGTACTTCGATTTTTTGAGCTTTTATTACACACGAATCGGCGGGACTAATGACTATAGTAAATATTTTTACGAGTATCGGAAATGTTACAGATAAACCAGAACGTTGAAAAATAGTGTATTATAATTAAGAACCCACAATAAAAAATCCGGTCTAATTTCGTATCTATAACTGAGTTAGAAATTTATGAAGTCTAACGAAACTATCAGGTTAGAAGGAATTAACATCAATAAGTGCCCATACTTTTCTTCCTGTTTATTTATATTTAATAAAGTTGTTTTAAGTTTCTGTACTTTATTGACATTTAACCAATTTTTAAAGTAACCTTCAACTATGGTAATAATAAACTTAATGTTTACTAATGAACGCTATTGCACAAACCTGCCGAAGGGTATAAATAAAAACATTTAAGCATACAGCTTGCGTTTAACATTTGAACTAAAGATTTCTATTAGAATGAAACAGACAATTCTATAAAATAGTGAAATTTATAGATAATATAAAAGGAATTTCTTAACCTCATGACGTATTACTAAATAATCAGTTACCAATGAATAGCGTACTCTCTCCAATAAATCTACGCAGGATCACTATTGAGCTTTCTATGATTAGGCGAGAATAAAGAAATCTATTTGTGACTTAAGAATCAATTATTTAAGGCCAATGAAAATTAAAATCTACAAGAAATCTATTTTATAAGAAATAATAATTTTTAGTAAATTTTAACTATTTAAAATATATACTAATTATCAATAAATTAGCTTTAAAACAATATATTAATGTTTATTATTGTTTTTGTTTATTATTTCCAAATTGGCAAAGAATAAATATATAGTTAGAAACCTTTGTAAATATAGTTATAAAAAATGCTTATGATGCATATGATTATATTAAATTTGAACAGTAAGATTTCAAAATGTTTTGAATAAATCGCAAATGTAATTCAAAAGTGACACAACTCAAAAACCTGAATTAAAAAAAATTACAGTTTTCACAGTCTTGTGTGAAATATTGAAAGTGTGCCTAAATTATTTATTAATCTTAACAGCAAGTGAAATATGTCAGGAGTGATTTGAAGTTAATTCGATCCATTTTTGAGATTTCATAGAAAGAAGAGTATTTAGCTTAATCATGATGATAAATCAAAAATAAAAATTTTGGAGTCGTATCTCTTTAGAAATACATGTGCGATATACTCATGGAATCATAGTTTCCAACGTTAAAAATCACTCAGCGTTGATGGGCGATATTCTTCTTTTCATTTCCAAACATAAATTTAAATATTTATAAATAAATGAAAATATGATATTCTTCTTTTCATGTCCAAACATAAATATAGCTTCTATCAAATTGAAGATATATCTTACACACCCATAATATTAAGTATAACTCGTTTACCAGCTTGAACCTGTGTTGCATTTTCTATTGCAAAGATATTGAAAATAATTTTTTAAAGTGACACGATTCATTGTATTATCAACCAATATGTAAATTAAATTAACAGTTAAGTTATAGGTTTGTTCAATTTGATTATCTGATAAGTTGTTTTGACTTATCACTAAATTGTTATAAAAAAAAAAAAAAAATCGTAGTGAATTTCTGAGTCACTAAACGAAAAACCCATCAAATAGTTATTATAGTGCTGAAAACATACATTTTTTTAGGTTTCGTTAAAAAATAAAAAATAAAATAAAATGTTCGTTATTTTCAAAACAATTATTTAAAAAATACGGAATTAATAAGAAAAAAAGCAGCTTAATACTAAGAAAAGTATAATTAAACACTTTGAAATTTCAAATTTTATTTACTCACTTTCGTTGAAGCATTCTAAGCGAAATGTCTCATTAAGTAAGAAAATTATTGTTTTTTCTATTTTATCATCTTTTTATCATTTGAGTATGTATTAAATGTGATTAAGTATGTATTGGATGTGAAGACATAAGCACTATCTTATTTTAATCGTCCTTGTATGTCATTTTAAGACAGACTAAACAAAAATATAAATTGTGGTACTCTTTTATTTGAACGCGAACCCACAGTACAGTTGACATCCCCTTATCCTGTGTTACTAGGGCCGACACCCTACATAAAAGGGAAAACTCTGGATAACGGAAATAGTAATTAGAAAATATATCGATAAAAAAAAAAAAAAAAAAAATGGTTTAGGTTAGAAAGTCTTATTCATAAAAAAATATGATGAGTACGGTATGTATCCAGTTAGACAAATTTGCACATCACCGTTCTTGCTTTATTTTGCCTTCTGGAAAACAGTTTTATTAAACTTTATTTATGAATTTGTGTGTAGTGTTGGGTGTTGGGTAGCAAATTCTGAATATTTCAAAACTACTATAAAAAGAGATATGGAGAAGATGAGTGACTTTGTAACATTTTCCTGCAAAAGGAAAAGGAAAAAAAAAAAAAACTTTTAACGCAAATTACTCTAAATTGTGTTTTGTTACATAACCCCTCCATCCAGCAAACCCTTCAATTATAGACCTATACGGTAAGAATTTCCTCCTTTGCGGGAGCCTGTCAAGAGAACGTAGAATAACTCTTTGACAGTTTACTTTACTACTATTTAACTATAGTTAAAATTTGGTAAACGTTTTTATAACTGATTTTTTAATTTTTTTTTAATATTCATTTATTGAAATTTACAACTGTACAAAATATATACATCAAGTAAATGTGTTCATAACGATTCCAATAACATGTCAAAACTTGAAAAGAACTATTCATCAGTAGCACTTCAATAAAAATTCTACACTAGAAGGTCTCTAGGCCGTTTTCTTTTCAGACGCCTCGGAGGATTATCGGTAATAGAGAAGGAAGCAAGTTGAGAAACTAGTGGATTTGAGTGCTTATGGAGCATACTATGAAAGGATAGGTATCTGGTTTGGGCTAAATCAGCAACATATGGAACATTAAGATCTTCATGGATAATTGGTAACAAAGTAAGGAGCATTGAGGATTTTTCGAAGGATTTTGGATAGTAAGGATTGGATACGAGATGAATTGGATGGTTTTGTGGAGCCCCAAAGCTCAACTCCGTTATGTCCAAATAGGTCTAAACACAGTCATGTATATGAGTCTTTTGTAATTAATTGGGAGCTTTGAACGTTTATCTAGTAAATTTGGAGTAGTCTGTAACGACGGGCATAACTGATATTTAAACTGGCATGTCAACAATGTTGGTAACTCAGAGAAGATAGGTTTCATTCTCACATACATCCTGTGCTTCTCATCTTACGCCTGTCCAGGATTAGCTAGGCATTTCCCAATAGCACTGCCTACGTAAAGACAAAAAATATGAGTTCATTAAGATCTAACAAAAACGCAGTGTTAACGCACAGCCGGGTAATCATCTTAAGCTTTAAGTCGTGGAGGAACAATTGTTCGCAATGGCTACCTTATCTAAGAAAGCACTGTATTGCAGCTGGCTCCAACAGCTGATTGCTAAATTAGAAAGCAGAGCAGTGCGCAACTATGTTACTCTCGAGTGTTGGAAGGCTATAATGCATTATTAGATTGAAAATCTAAAAAGGTAAAAAGGTCTATGAAAAGTTGTAATAACTACCATGAACTAATTTATAACGTACAAAGATAAAATGGGAAATGTAACTATTACCATTTAGTCTACTATTCGATTCAAAACAGGTAACAAATTAAACGCTTATTTTATGTTTGAACATTTTGAAGACCAAAAAAAAGGTTGTGCTTTAAACAACACGGAAGTGTAAACTTGGTTTTATTTTGCTCACTGCCTTGCAGGTTGGAACGTTGGCACGCATTAAAGTATTTTACTTGACGTGGTGTTATTGTTTGACTGCATCCCTGGTTATCTACTTCATTCATCTTAAAAGTCAACCATACTTTTATCATTAGTAATTATTTAAGCCTAAATTTAATTATAACCTAAAAGATAACCTCTTTTTGGATCAAATAAATTATTCATGATAAATTAGGTCAAGCGAATAATGCAAATTTCATTCCACGGCCCCCTTTATCCTGGTCTGTCCCTTTTTCTTTTATACTTACATTTTGTCTAAATCCTAATATACGGCGGATAATAGTTTAGCTTTATTTTTAGTTTTAAAAAAATATAGTTTTTGATTTATCAGCTTGAGTTCAGCGGTAATTAATTTGTGTTCCATGATGACATTAATTTCTTTTAGAAACTAAACACTGAATACAAAAAAAAAATAAAATAATAATTAACGTTTCGGAACTATTCATGATCTCTTTCTTAGTAGAGATTAATTTAGGCATTTTCTAAAATTTTAGCTCTCCGAGGAAACGGTGAGTCGAAATTATTATATATAAATATTCTTTCAGATCTTTTTTGTCTGGTAGATTCAACAAGTAACCAGGGAACAAGTCAGGACTTTTTAATACTTTCGAAATTACATTGTTTTTTACGTTGTATATTGTTTTTTTTTTCATTATATATAGTAAATCGTTTTATTTTTGTTCAGTTTAAAACAATCAATTTATTTTTTTAATATTTACTAAAAAATAAATTTTGGGTATCAATCACTAATATTTTTTATTTTATTCATCCTATCTCAGTTAGTAATTCATACATATTATGTATAATCCGATTTTTAGATCGTCTTTTAAAACAAATTTTACAGTTCTTTAACCTGTTTTATTATTTTTCTTTCTTGAAGTTTCGATCATGAATCTTTTGACATGGTTAAGTAATTGACTCCTCAGAAAATATAAAATTTGACACCCCCAAACTCCAGGCCAGTAAGGTCATTGACTCACTGTGGACAATACTCGTCAACTCTGATACCATGCCACTTTATATATATATGTTGGCATTTCCAGGATTTATAGCCAAACGAGTGAATAGAAGAATTCTACAATAAATTATAAGAGTGAGTCAAAAGATGGTAAACATCTTATAGGAATAACAGAAGAGAAGGTATAACTTTGTCTAGCTTGATAATGCTTACATGACAATAATTTACAGCTACCTGATGACCCAAGTTGAGGAACAAAGTACATATAATGCCTGACGTAAGATATGTACTTCAAGGAAGCAATTTTTGGTATATGTATTTTTGGTAACACGATGAAATTCTGTTAGAAGAACTTTATTAAATAGCTGTAGTTAAAATGAAGAAGTACAAGATAAGAAAATCAGAGGATTAAGGATTCCTTTCATTATCTAAACAAATAAAAATGAAATAAATACGTACATTGTGATAAGAGCTAAAAGTGATTAGTACAGGAAATAATGGTAAACCATCAGCATTTGTAAATCACTCATTGTACTGAAGATTCGTCTTAATGGGTTCAGTAATCAGTCTTCTTGTGAGTTCTCCAATTGACTCTTCAACTGTAATGGCCTATTCAACTTCAGATCATTCTCCGTTTAATTCATACTAATGGAATCATCAGCAGTCTGAGCAGCATTATCTTCACCTAAGGATCTATCTGTTCGTTACAGTTTAAGTTGAAATATGTTTGTGTGTGTGTATAAATTATACAATGTAAAAACCTATGGGAGTAAAAAAAAAAAAAATAATAATAATGGATTCATATTTAATTTAAAACCGACTAATTTTAAAAATTATATACATATTATTCATATTTCTGTTTGTTTATTAATATCTTCTATTTTACAGGCAACATTTTGTGTATTGTAACTAGAAGTAGATGAACGCTTAATTCTTCATGTAATGTAATTGATTGGCAACATTTTGTGTATTGTAACTAGAAGTAGATGAACGCTTAATCCTTCTTGTAATTTAATTAATTGGTTCGTATAATTTTAATTATTTATGAAGTATGCAATTTCTTGTTGTGTCCAATTTTTAGATACATTTTTGTGTTTAATTTTCAGATTTTTGTGAGGCTCCTCTAAACCATGTAATTCGTTTCGCATCCAATCCTTACAATACAAAATCCTTCGAAAAATCCTGCATGCTTCTTTCCTCTTCTCAAGCGATCCATAAAGACCTTAATGTACCATATGTGGTTGATTAGCCCAAATCCTTTGACAGTGAACTCCGCAACCATTCAAATCCACTATTATCTCAGATTGCTTACCCTTCTATTCCAGATAATCCTCCCAGGTATCTGAAAAGAAGATGGCCTCAGGACCTTCTAATATAGAACTTTTTTTTATTGAAGTGCAACCCATTCGTAATTGTATTACAAGCAATTGACATGCCATTATAAGCATTATCTTCACTGTTACAAGATACGTTTTTATTTTATTGTTTATTGTTTAAATATCAAATAAATAGTAAAAATTAAATGTTTTAAAGAATATAATACAAGAAATTTCTTTATTATATTCTAATTTACTTGTTTACAATCGATAATAAATTAATCAGTGCAAGAATTAGTTCATAATTATATAAATATTTTTGCATATTATAGTTTATTTTGGTTTATTATGTTGGTTTAATATTTGATGTTAGCTATAAAATTCTATATATTTAACTGTTCTAGGTTTAGATATCTAAAAAAATATATATTTTTTTTTTTAATCGCATGTTTTTACATTTATCATTTTTGTACTTACTCGTAAACTAATTTGATTTATTTTACTACTTGCTTCGTGTTCATGATTCGGAATTTATGTTCTTAAAATAAATTTTAACCGTTATATCAAAATGTTGGAACAGTGGTTAGCTATAGCATAGCTAAACTATAAAGCGATAGCCATTTATCAATCGTTTTTTTTTTTTATTTTTTAAATTTTTTTTTTATTAACGCTTAATGATAGAATATAAAGTCAACTCCTCTGAATATCATAGTTTTCGCAGATTATTTTTATTAGATTTTTTCAAAAGTACCTGACAATTCGTCACGCTGCCTAACTATGTTTAGAGAGAGAGCTTTACGAATTCATCATCTGACCATTTGGTTTCTGGAGATAATGGGAAAAAGGAAAAGTACTTAAATTCGGCTGAATTCTGTCTTACATTTGTGTTTTAAAAACACGATCTAAGAAAAATAAGTGTTCTGAATGTCGACAGCTACCGCCCGTGCCCCCATAAAAATCTGACCTTCATATGGTCTGGCAAAAAAAGTAGGCCACCCTTAAATGCAAGAACCATTTCCTGTACGGGTTCTCTAAAGAACTTTTTCAGTGACAAAAAAGAAAGACTGTTTCCAAATAGTAAGTCTATGAAGTTTTATTTATATATTCATTATATTTCTATAATATTCTAATTATTTATTATACGATGATAATATTATAAGATGAAAGGTAAAGCGGCTGCCTTACTTATATCCATAGCGAGGCTACCGTCCTATGCGCAAAACGTGAAGTAGTAGGTACTTCTGATTATTGATGAGAAAAGAAATTTATAAAAAGAAATAAATTTATAGCTTTAAATGTTAACTAATTCTTAAGGATAAGATAAAGTTTCAAATGCCAACTTTTTTTCTATTCGGTTTGTTATGATATACCTTGACCATGCACTGATAGCCACTCCCTTATGCCTCCATTCTGTAAGTCCTATTTTCTTTTTTATACAACTAAATATGGTTGTAAAATTATTTGAAGCTTAGAAATAAAGTCAGGCGGTAAGACTGTGCTTGCTCTTACAATAAGGACGTTCTTTTAATTTATTGAGTTACAAAACATTCACTTCGGGCAGGGTTAAACGAAAAAAAAAAAATAATAAAAATAATCACAACTTCTCAAGTTATAATTCTTAATATATATGTTTTTATTTAAAAAACAAAACAAAACAACTATATCATTTTGAAAATGAAAAACGTCATTAAATCAAGAGGAAATGTAAGAACATTAGAACCTCAAAAACATTTAAATGAAATACAATTTAAAAAATAATAATGAAAAGAAAATGTTGACTAACACAAAACTAGTATACACACTGCCGGTCAAAAGTTTAAGACCACCCTGAAATGGTAGAGGTGAAAAATAAATGGATTTAAATTTATAGAATCAACACAGATATAAACTTTAGGACGAGATCTGTCTTTGAAGGAAAAAAACTGAAATAAAGTTTTCAATGTTAAATTTAAGACAAACTTTTTTCTTTTTTTTTCATATTTATACTAAAAAAAAAAAAACTTCTAGAGGGGTTAAATGAAGGCAATATGATTTTTTTTTTAGCCGTTTTAAAGCTAATTAGATTATTATCAAATAGGTCCCTTTTTTCAACATGAAATATCTTGAAATTTATGCATTGTGGGGTTAAATAAATAAATTTAATAAAATTAAAAATGGAAAAGAAAGTTTTTTACTTGTGAATCAAGAATAAACTTATATGTAGAGAGAGTGTTAGAGAGAGGGAGAGGTATTTAAGAAATTAAACTTTTGAATTTAAACATTTTGGCTCAGGGTGGCAACAAGCATTTGACCGGCAATGTAATCACGAACTCTAGCTTTGATCGAGAAACCAAAAGTATGATTTTATATAAAAAAAATAAATAAAAAATAAACAAATAAACTCTAAATGAAAATTTTATGAAAAATTTCTACTTTAACCAAAGCTGGCCCATTCCTTGGATAAATCGTTTCCTCGGCTATTACTGTCATGCGATTTCTTGGAGAAGGGGTGACACGCGAAGTAACGGGGCTGCGAAACACTTAGGATTTTGGCAGCACAGGTTGTTATTCAAATTCCAATATCATTCTTCCTTAGTAACTAACACAATAAAAATATTTATTAAATACTATCACCAATCCCGTTTAACAATGTACCAATAACTAGAAGGGAGATTACAGGAAGGCTTTACAGAAATATATTTAACAGAATAATACAGTAAAATGTCTGAAGCAATGTAATACAAGTTGAATACAAATCATTACGTAGTAGTCACACGGACAGAGTTTCATTGATTTTCCGAAAAAAGCAATTCGATGTTTTTAAAGTAACTCAGTTCAGTGATTGTACTTAAACCAGTTCTTAATTAGGATGGAATATATATCTTAAGTGTTACGTAACATTTCATTATTTAATTACATCTTAATTAAAAACTTTAAATAACTACAAATGAAGCACTATGGGATTAAACTCTTACGAATCTCTATTCTAGGCAATGCGATGACCTCATACTTCCAACGACCTTTACAACCGCCACCTGATTTCGTGACCTGTAGGAGTATAATAATATACATTTAAACGAGAAATTTCGACAGACTT
This sequence comes from Euschistus heros, assembly GCA_003667255.2. NCBI lineage: Eukaryota > Metazoa > Arthropoda > Insecta > Hemiptera > Pentatomidae > Euschistus > Euschistus heros. Next base: position 975,040 of record RCWM02000334.1, on the reverse strand, counting down.
TAATAACTATCAATCGCACGCGTCTTTAAAAATTAAAAAACGATTAATCATAATTGCTGGATATAATTACTTAGCGGAAATAAAACATCCGGTAAAGTTGAATTTATATACGTGTATGGGAGGCCAGGATACCCTAATAAATCAGAATCAAGAGATTTGAAAATGAAATACTTGGCACTCAAATATATGGTTTTAATCCACATAGAAAAAAAACTAATGCACAACAACTTACAGAAGGTGCTATATCTTAATGAAATATAATTTATACACTAGCATAAGTAAATCCATAATAAATTATATATAATATGCTGTAAGCCAGTATAGCAGAATACAAAAAAAATGACAGTAACAGCCCAAGTTAATGCTGATAGTCCAGTAATCCATCAGGGAAGAAGCAGAAATTTTTTCTCAATTGAAATTTAATGATTTTGGGCTGATAGTTCATAACTTGAATATTTGAAAAAGTTGAGGGTTTCTAAAATAAATACGAAAACAAATCTACCCGAACTACAAAAAATATAAAAAAAAATTATTTTTTTTTTTATTGAAGTAACTGAATTGCTCATAAAGGCAATCTAATAGATAAAATAATTTATAAGTACATTGCATTGCTCTATTACTACCTAGTTTGTAATAAAAAATGTTAATAAATTCCGTATATCTTAAGAATTTATTATTATAGGTTCAGTTAAGATTTTAAAAAATATGTTCTAAATCCTCAAGAGCAATGCAATGTTTCGTTCATCTTGCCCCTTTTATTTTTTATCAGGTTTATTTTTTAACATCTATTGTTTATTTAAAATTATCTATTTTAAGTGAGAAAAACAACCGTTTTATTTGTAACGGATTTTAGTTTCAGGTGAGTAATCGAGAATATGTCCACTTAACGATTAAAGTGCTCAAATGTATAATGTTGTTGATGGGTAGCAATGTTTCCTCAATTTTGTTCACGCAAACACTTCCACACGAAAATGTTCACTTTTTTTATATTATTTTTTATTTTTTTTTTTTTGTCGTGGTCTGTAGCCCAATAAGCATTAGTAAGATATTTTTGAGGTAAAAATAAAAATGTATGCATACAGTTTTGTATTTCCTATAGGTTTTTTTTTTTCCTCTAGTACTATTCAGTCCGAGTGAAAAAGTACAACTAAACAGTAATTCTCTGTCCACTAACTCCAATTGCATTTATTTAAACTTCATTTCACCCCTTGAGAGAGAGAAAAAAGAGTATTTCGTATGAGATAGTCTTTTTATAACAATATACATTTTAAAAATTGGAAGTTATCAAAAATATTCTTCGGAGGTTTGAGAAGGCTTTGGTTTGTCGCTGATACTGACGTGTTGGGCAAAATTAAAATATAGCTAAAAAAAAATCTCCATTTAATCATTACTATTTGACAACTAATTTTCTCATATCAACCACATAATTTAATAACGATAAAACCATTTAGTCATTTTTTAGGGAACCAATGATAATTTGACTGTACAATTTAATTATTATTAAATTTAAAGATTGATTTCTAGGAAATTAGTTGTCAAATAGCTATGATTAAATTTTGCACAACTCTACTGATGTGACAAATACGTGAATGTAGATCAGGTACACACTTTCAGTCCCAGGGCTAGTCACATTGGTTATTTGCTCCTCCATTCTCAACCTGGAACCCCTTACACAGCCGACCATGATTCATCCCCATTGGTTGTTACTTGCGCCTCCTTTCTGAACCTGGTACTTACCAGGGCTGGAACTAGGAGAATTGTCAGGGGGGGGGGGGAGATCAGTCGGCCGTCCTACCTTCCTCCCCCACCATTAAAATACAATAGCTCCATAAGCTATTTATTAGATGCGGTACTTTAAATTACACACCATATGTATGTAATGAAGAAGTTTTATTAATAAATAATGATAGATTAATGAATTTAAACAAATTGGACTGCCAAAGATAAATCATCGATATCTTTGATGACCTCATACTTTCAACGACCTTTACAACCGCCACCTGATTTCGTGACCTGTAGGAGTATAATGATACCATTATATCGTGTATCGACACTAATCCCTATAAAAATGACTTCTTACATACACATTTATATATAAATGTGGGCAGTAGAGAATAAGTTGAGTCTAAATCCAAAGAAAACAAAGGCTATCCTCATTGGGTTAAAACCTCACCTAAAAGCCCTTCCCTACTATCCACTGCTTTTCCTCAAAAACCGCCAAAATTCATTTCCAAAATACCATTAAAAATCAGGGAATAACTTTTGATCAGCATCTTACTTGGAATAACCATATCTCTCAAATCACGAGGAAATCTATTTTTATTCATAAGCAACTTTCACATTACCGCGATTCATTAGTAAGTACTCGACAACTTTTGGTATCATCACTCGTTTTTCCCAACGTTGACTACGGATGCATAGTATATGGAGGGCTGTCTGATGAGCTCGAGATGAGATGTAAAAGAGTAATGAACTGTTTTATTAGATTTATTTTCGGATCTCCAGACGTTCTCACATATCTCACAGGTATTCTGAAATTGGGTGGCTTTACCCCAGTTTCCGAACGTCAATACTTCCTAGGTGCACTCATATTTCAAACCATTAAAACCAAAAAACCCACCTATATTCATGACCTCCTCCATTCACCTCTTAAATACTAGAACCCAACCCATCAACCTGTACACTCCGGCGCATCGAGCTGCATCCTTCGAAAAATCCTTTATTATCCGTGCTTCCTCTTTATGGAATTCATTGCCTATGTCATGCAAAAAAGCTCTATTCTTCCTTCCTTTAAACATCATCTATTTCTTTACCTCCTTAATTTTCAATCTTCTGAGCAAATGTAAAACATGAATATTTATGTAATATACATTATAATAGTACACATAAGATATATCCTTTTACAAGATTTCTCATTATTTTGTAACAAATAATTTAATTATTAATCAATTTTTATTATTACCTATTATTATTATTTATTATAATTAATTATGATAGCCAGATGATTGTCCTATGTACTGTAATAATATGTTACTCTTAGGGGACAAGTAGTCCCAGAATAAAGTTCATTTTCTTCTTTCTTTTTTTTTCTTCTAAATGAACGACGATGAACGCATAATATTTAAAAAAACACTAAATAAAATATTTAATTTAATAAAATACAATAAGCGGTGATTAGCCTTAATACAATTGATATATATATATATAAAGAGAGAGAGAGAGAGAGAGAGAGAGAGAGAGAGAGAGAGAGAGTACCCATGTGTCTGAGCTGGCAAGCACTTGCTGCAGGAGTCGGTGGGCTTACTGACCTGGAGCTTCGAGGTACCCGGTTTTGCTCTAAAGAGGATCCCATTAAATAAGGGGTCGAACGTCAATAAAGTGAGGAGAGAGAGAGAAGGAAGGAAGGAAATTATATATATATATATATATATATATATATATATATATATATATATATATATATATATATATATATAAAACGGATAAATAATAATATTGTTTAAACAAAATATTGTTAAATATAAAGGACCTATAACCCGATTATTGTAAAATAGTTAAATATATATATACACACACACATAAATGTTAGAATTATTTTATTAAGTAGACTATGTGAATATTAACTATATTATTACATTATTAATAACACTCTATATAAGATCAGGAGGTTCTTCCGAAAATCAAGAAAAAAAAAACTTTTCCCTCATGTTTGCTTTTTATGAATATAAAATTTCAACCTAACCCTATCAGTATTTTGCCTTAATTATGATTCACATTTACATTTTAAATGAATCTAAATTTGATGGGTATCATTAAATGAATAATTGAAATACAAGTTAAAGTAATATGTGAACGATATATTGTTGAAATTTTCCTTTCATTTCTTATCCCATATTTTTCGTTTTCTTTACTATTTCAAAGTTTGGATTGTAGAAAAGTCCAGATCACAAAAAGGTAATGATACTGAAAAAAACAAAACAATTTCTTTAGAACGAATTATTAATATATATATTAATATGATTAGATATTTTATATTATAATCAATATCGGGCGCTGCAGTCCATGAAGGACCTAGGCCTCTGCACAGATATTTTATATAATAATTAATTACTATTGATAAATGTACGTATTATTTTTAAACCTCGTAATTGATCTGAAAATTTGGATTTTTCGATTACAACATTTTACACTGCCGTTAATTTACTATTTGCCTCACTAAATTATTGCGAGACATTTTCAAAGTATATCTTATCTTAAAATCAGTTTAAAAAATGCATTATAAATTAAGTGTTCATAAGGTGTTTAACGTCAAAAAAAAATTAAATAACAATGTAGTGGAAAATAGTAAAGGATTAAATTTGTAAGAAAACTAATACAAATTATTTTTTTATTTATTTGATTATTAATTACTAAATAAAAGTTATTTTTGAATACACCAAACTATATTATAAATTCTATTAACAATAAAATTTCCTACTTTACATAAAATTAATTAATGATAAGGATGAGCTAAATTAGCATCATGTTCTGATAAGGCTAGAATTATATTTATCGTGTATTTGTTGAAGAATTTAAATATCTTGGTTGATTAATCCCTTGTGAAACGAATAGTGACGGTTGGAATGACTCTTGTGTTTTATAAGGAGTGTGCCATCTTTAACTACCTCGTCAATCAAAAAAGGAACCTGTTTTCGGCATGTCCTATGTTCTTTCGTCACAATTCAGTCGAATATATATCTTGAGGCTTTTTAAAAATATTATATAAATGACTACAATATTTATTGTAATCTTAACTTCAATGCGATGATTTAATATAAGAAGAAAATAATCGTTTTTAAGAATGAAAAATTGGCAATGAAATGAAAATATGTGTTTAATATTTTTATTTTTAAGGCTGTATCTAATTAACCCTTAATTCCCCAAAGAGAGAAATAAAATGCTGAACTCAAACCAAAGTAATTGCGAGGTGTAATGGACTGTTGTCATTCCACTTAGAAACAAAAACTAAAACCATGAACAGTCTACCTGCACCAGGCACTGCGAAATCAAGGGTAAAAATTAATTTAAAAAAATATATTGAAAATAACCTCGTATCTAAACCATTCATGACAGTTGATGGAGTGAAACTTGAGATATTTCTCATAACTTAAATCACTGCCAGGATGTTTCCATCCTTAACCAGTGGTGCCTATATTAGCAGAAGTAGTTGAATCAACTGATGGAACAAATATTTGGATAATTTGCAGAACTTATTAAAACCAAGGTGCCTTAGAAAATAAAAGGTTAACTATTAATTTTAAATGTTATACGAATCAAGTGGATTAGAACCCCCATCTTGAATATTGGTAACTAGTATATATTATTAGGATTGATGAATTAAATGCCACTTCTATTGAGATTATTTTATTTGAAAACTAGTTTCGAATGCTAAAAATTCATCTTCAGTTCTAAAACATACAAACATTTTTTCAACACATCATTACTATGTTACATAGATTATATATACTAAAGTTTTTTAAAAAACTTTAGTATATATCAATAAACTTTAGTAGAAACCCACACACACAGATGTAGTTATAGACAACAATGCCAGGAGACCACTAACACACAAACTCGCAGCATTTCATAGCATGATATACCGCCTTTTAAATATACCGCTAAATGAACGAAATTATAACAAAGAAATACAAACAATTCACACTATAGCTAACAACAACGGATACAGTAAAACCACAATCGATAATATTTTAAGAAAACAAATACATAAAAAAACTATGAATAATATATACAAAACACCCCCAGAGGATAAAGCTACCCCTAAAAAATATATTTTGATACCATACTACGGCCCAATATCCGCTAAAGTCGGGAAAGAATTAAAAAAATTAGGTTTAAACCCTGCATTTAAAATAGATAAACCATTGTCATCATACTTCCCTTCACAGAAAGACAAAATAGACCCTTTCCAAAAAAGCGGCGTATACGAATTAAAATGTAATGACAGTGAAGCAAAATACACGGGAAAAACCGGACGATCAGTAAATCAAAGAGTAAATGAAATCATATAAGAGCATACACTAATAAGACCCGAAACTCCAATTTCGCTATCCATCTAAATGAAAATAACCACAAATTTAATAAAGACTCGGGAGTAAAAATATTACATCAAATAGAAAATAGCCTAAAATTAAATACTTTTGAATCACTAGAAATAATAAAATCGTTTAAAACCGATCCAGATTTTTGTTTAAATGATCAGATTAACATATCCAATAGCCCCATTTTAAATTTGTTTCCCAGAGGAAAGGAAAAACCCAATGAGTCACAAGGGAAACCCCGTAGTAAATCTAAAACTTAACCTACCTGCCCCCCTTTTACTTCTCACAATTTCAGTGTTTTAGTTACCTCGAAGGTGAGTGCCTGTGCTTGATTTCTTGTCTTATCTTTTTTAAAAAATATAATCTATGTAACATAGTAATGATGTGTTGAAAAAATATTTGTATGTTTTACAACTGAAGATGAATGTTTAGCATTCGAAACTAGTTTTCAAATAAAATAATCTCAATAGAAGTGGCATTTAATTTATCAATCCTAATTGTATTGATCCTTCTATATCATCATGCGTACCTCAAGTAGTATATATTAATTTAAGTAAAATGAATTAATTTTAATATATTAAGTATTTTGCAAACCTGCTCATTTCTTACTTCATTTTTTTTTATCAATTGCAATTTCAACACGTAAAACAGTTCACTATGAAATGCGTAGCTTACTAATATTATGAAATAATATTTTTCTTAAAAAAACTGACTAATCAAGTCAGTTACACCATGTGAATTTATAATTATAATGAGAAGTAAGAACTAATTTTAATTGAGGTGACTTGTTGACCTTTTACAGTCCGGCATTTTTACAAATCGAGATGTTCAGAACTGAAATCTGTATGATCCAATAAATAATTCGAAAAATATTTTTATTTTTAGAAACTTTTCGAATCTTTCAACAATTACTCGACAAACGGTCAAACCTGATCAATTACAAAAGACTCATTGACAAAAGAGTAATTAGACCTATTTAGCCATATTGAGTTGATCTCTTGGGCTCCACTAAACCATCCAATTCATCTTGTGTTTAACCCTTACTATTCAAAATCATTAGAAAAATCCTCAATGATTCTTACTTTCTCACAAACATATCTGCAAAGATACAATTAGTTTCTGACTTATCTTAAACTTGATAAATATCCCTTCATAATAAACACCATAACCACTTAAACCCACTAATATCTCAACTCTCTTCCTACTCAATTCCAGATAAGTCTCTAAAAAAAAAAAAAAATATGTCTTCGGGACTTTCTAATGTAGAACTTATTGAAGTGCTACCTATAAGTAATTGCTTTACAAGCAATTTACATGTTATTACTAGCATTATCATCTAATTTTCTATAAGTATTTTTATTTTATTTGCATACACTTGTAAATTTAAATAAACAGTTAAAAAAAAAAAAAAAGAGAAATATTCGTTCATACTTACGTGAATTAAAACGTATTCATAGTTAATAGTAATTTGGTTATACGGGTTTAAATATGGAGTAATAGAAATTTAGCAGATGGTAATAAACGGTTAGCAAAACAATAAAAATGCTGCGGTAGCAAACTTGTTAATTCCCGCCTTATAACTCCTATGTATACCACCAACAGTGTAGCCAATTTGTTTTTAATATTAAATTATAATTGGGTACATTAATTACCTTGACTGAACGTAAATACTATTTTATAGCAACAGTAAGACCAAAATAGTTAATATTACTGTTGACTTCATAACAATCATTATTTTGTAATTTTAATTTGGTTATAAAAATAATGGAAACATTCATAACTGAAACATGGTGTAGTGAGTTTTTTTTTTTTTTTTTTTTTTTTTTTTTTTTTTTTTTTTTTTTTTTTTTTTTTTTTTTTTTTTTTTTTTTTTTAAATGGCTTTTGTTTAAATACAGTCAGTTAAGAATTCGATACAATCACCGATAGATTGTTGGTAAACAATAAAATATGCTTATTTATCTGTGACTACGTTAATGTATACATTTGAGTATACTATATTACTTGAAAACTTAAAAAATAATAGCAGAATATAAGCGAAATAGAATTGATTAGTAACATCCTGAAAAAGAAAAATATTTGCTTGCAACACTGATACGTTAGAATTCAATCAAGATAAGCTATGTTAATAACTTGTCTATTACCAAACGTATTTCTACTTCTAAAGACTCTGAAAAGAAATACAGGTCATTGCATAGGTCATTCTGACTCAGGCAACCCACACTGCAGTGTCCTCATCCTTCTGTGTCTCAAAGCTTTCATGTCCGTCCACAGCTATTAAGGTCGTTTTAGAGTCTGCAGCTGTAGGGAAGTTGAAACAGACTCGAATTTTGGCATCCCTTATACTGCTCAGTATTTACGTGAAGAAGCCGAAATCCATTGCTGTTATCCAGTTGACGATAGCGTCACATCTCGCAGGAATCGGCCAACTCATTTAGCACTTTATATGTTGAGTTCAACACTTTGTATTTACATTTTTTACACCTTCCATAAAAGAAAACCATAAACTGTAATAAATGGGATGTATGTTTACATAATAGAACTGGTTATAACTGTATCTATGTCATGAGCAAATTCAACATAAGTAGTTACTATGACATGTACCACCATCAGCCGGGCTTTCTCTTACGACCTTGGTCAACTCAGTTGATTGTTGCTTATTGGTTTCTTCCATTCGTAATGAGTTTTAAATAACTGGATAATAATATAATAATTTGTTAAGGCTTTAATAACCATAAATCCTTCACTATACTTCTTTTACAGAAAATGTCAGAGATATAGTTTTTTTTTTTTTTTTTTTTTTTTTTTTTCCTCCCTTAATAATCATGTTATTTTCCATAACTGCTATGGATTGAGAATATTCATGAAATAAATTATAAATTAAATATACTATTTAAAACTGCATACCGAATACCTGGAGCAACTCTATTAAAGAGCTTTTGTCCGATTTAATATATAAATAATAAATTTAAATTGAATTAAATCTCTCAAAACAAATTTATGCCTTAATTTTCATTGATTGCATAAATAAGTTCAATTTATGTATTCAATATAGTACGAGTAATAACATAACAAATTTTAAACTCTTCGTTGGCGTTAATTGTAATTTCAAACTCTGTTGAGCTCCGGCTTTAAGTCTCCATACAAGTTTTATTGAATTCATTTTATACTTAAATGAATACTAAATATTATTTAAGCTGTTGTAGTAAAAGGCCCCAAAATATTTTAAACCTTATATTCATTGTTTGTATACGAGGTGTTAGTCCATCATTGTTGAAGTCATCTATTACTTTAGTTTTTTACGTTTATGAAGTAGATGATTTCAATATTTCAATATTAAAATATAGTTTGTATGATAAACTGTGATATTAAAAATGAAATTTAATTTTAAAACTAATTATATTTTGTCAATTAAAAAAATATCAGTCATCTGATAGTTTGCTCAATCCTCTTCTCCAAACTACAATATTAACACATACCAAGCCAAATGACCTTTTTCAGACTTTTTATCAGAAGTTCTAGGAAGCAACGTTCATTACTTTGCTTCTTTACTTTACTATATATACATCAAAGAATATATCAAAAGCGTTTTTTTGATATTCACTTATCTCTTATTTACCGAGAAATTGTGGTGGAAATATGAACACATGAAATGTTGGTAGATTTAGTGTTAAATAGAAATAGTGAAAATCTCTATTAAAAATTATTTTTTACTATTCTTTTTTGTATTTCTGGAGTATATTTACATAACATTTATATAATTTACTGAGAACAAATATTCGACTAGGGGTAAAAAAAAAAGTTTAGTGATTTTTTTAAATTAATAATTAAACTGGAATGTGATCTGAAATAATTTAAACCAACGATCACACAGATAAATAAACAACCAAGGATACATATGGAATATCAGGCAACTCATTCATTAGGGAGATATCACGTCCAACTTAACGAAGCAGCCGCTACCTTACTTACTAGATAAAGTGTGCGAGATGAATTATCCCGCTATATAAGAACAACCTAACCTAACTAACCTGACTGCAACTGAAAGCTGTAACTGGAGAGATACATGGTATTTATATATAAACTGATTTTAAAATAGATATCGTTGGATTTATATATAATATTTTATTGTTATATATTTTTAGTATAATCTTCAAGCAACTAAAAGTATAAAGTCGGCAATAACCGTTGTCTGTACCTTTTCTTTCTTAATACTTCGATTTTCATATTTATTCTAAAAATACGTTCTGACAGTTTTACAGAATGCAGCGATATAAAATTTCTAAAAGTTTCCAGGAAGATTAAGAGACTCGAGTGAAAGAAATAATTAGAGGAATCTGGAACCTGCTGGGAAGAACATTCCAGAAGCGAGGACTGGGGCATGAACCTAGCCGGTGCGGGGCAGGTCAGTCTTGTCAAGGTTCAACGGTGTGACGTCAAATAATGAAAGCTGTGGAAGTGGAAAATTTTATGATAAAGTTGATTATTTAAACTGATTAATTCAGTAAATCTCACAATAGCCCAGGTTGATGTTTATAATCATTTGAAACATTTTAATTCTAGATACTTGGATATGTGTTCATAAATATGAGGTTAAATGTTTTATTTGTGATATATTTTGTGATATATTTATTTGTGATATATTTATAAGTCTGTGGATCTATAATTTTAAAGACCAGTGTCTGTACGAATTCTTTCTTAATTATTCTATTCCTGTATTCGCTCTGAGAAAGATGGGATTATTACAATCATTAATTAAAAATTATTCATTAAAATAGGATAAAAAAACAATAATTATCTTTACAAGTCTTTTATCAAAACATCTCTAGTTTTTGAATTTTCACTCGTAGACTATACACAAAATAGAATATACACCCATTATTGAGGAAAAATCTAAATAAAGACGTATCTTGACTATCATCCATGAATTAAGTTAGAACTTAGTGTTGGTACCTACCTCGGTCTGGAACTAGATAAAAGATTGACATTCACACCTCATGTAAATAACAAATGCGGCAAAGCCAAAACACTTATAAGTAGTATGGCCCCATATTTCAGAAGAAAATCCCCATGTCGAATAAAACCAAAATCATTCAGTATAAATCAGTCATAAGACCATTACTGACGCATCTCCTCTATGGAGCCTGCACCTGCGACTCCAACTATGAAAAAAATGTTAGGGTGCAAAACCTATGTATGAGAATAATAAACGACTACCCCAGATGTACAAAAATAACTGACATGAAACTCGGATTATGCTTTCAAACAATTAAACAATTTATTCACACGCAGACCCGGAACATTTTCAACTCTACAAAAAAATTCATATCGTATATACGATGGAGTTTTCGCCTGGCTGCATTTATTTCGTTAGTACTTCAGCATTGGCAGTCCTAAATGAAAATATATGTGATATCTGTCTAAATAGATGTAGTATTTATAGGTTCCAAGAAATCGAGTATGGCTCTTTGATTCTCAGTACGATTCTTTTCTCAAGATTCGGTGGAATCGAGAATCGACATTTTGAATCGGCAAATTCATAATTAAAACCTTTTTTATTTCTTCTAAAGTATAATAAATTAATACGTTAACTCAGTGGTGATGAAACTCTAATTCTTAAAATTAAAATTTTATGTAACAGAGTGTGCATAAATGTGCTGAAGTTTATAGTTACGGGATATGCTCTAATCCATGGATGCGTTTGACAGTGAAGACGACTATGTACACAACTTTCTTCACGGCTGTTAAAATTGTCTAGGTACCGTAAAAAGTTTGTATTTCAAACGCTAAAATATATGTATATAGTAATTCAATTGTATGCATAAAAATATTAAATAGTCACAATTAATTAATCAATTTTCGTGATTGATTATTCAATGAAAAAAAATGCTCATTGATATTGTTATAAAACCAATTCTATAAAATGATATTATATATATTTAATCAACATCTGATCGATATAATGGCATATTAATCATAGAACAATAAATAGAATAGCATCTATAGCTCGAGGTGAGTCATAACGTGCGCGAAACCTCTGAATTAACTTTCTCCCAACCGGACGTACACTTCAGCTGTAAAAGTAGATCCGGGATTTCTTATATTGCTGATTTGGTAACAATAATACCTTGTTAAACCATAGTATTCATATGTTTACGTGTAATTGTATACATATAATTATACATTTTTATGGTTGTATAAACAAATAGAAATAAATAAAATTATGAATAAAGAATAAGAAACGGGCTCATATTTCATGATATACATGCTTAAATTTGATCAATTTATGTTAAGACTTACTTTAAATCAGATTTTTCAGTCAATGCATAGGTTTCACTTGCTTATGATACAACTTCATTTTTAATAAAAAGGAAAACAAAAATAATGACGTCTGAATTCATCTTGCACGGTTTGTACGGCAACTAAATTGGTTTAGGTAATTATTATAAAGACATTTAGGATTCTTATAAATGTTTAGCATTAGCCATTAACTATTATTAAATAGTTGATATATAGTTAGGTAGTTTATAACCTATCGTGTCGCAAAATCCACTCCAATGCGCTCTGCTCCGACCGAGCCTTTAGAAACATTTTCAACACAAACTAAATAAAGCTCCAGACTGCTCCCCTAATAATTTTTGAGGATTCGGGACAATAATTCCTATTTATACTTATACACCTATTTATGATCAGTTATTTTTATAGTCGGTGCCAGCTAAGAAGGGCAGTTTAATCCTGCCTTTGCATCAACCTTGCAAATGACATGAGGCAGCGGGATGAATGAAATAGAGAGGGATCTTTAAAATTACCATTTTGTTTTCATATTTTGTTTGTTTTGGTTGGCACCGACTCCATAAATAACTGATCATAAATTGTGAATAGGTATATGAGTATCGACAATTTCGTTGATTGTCATCTCTTGGTTTCGAAGTAATTAAAATCTTATTTCTTACTTTTTGTTCAAGTTTGTACATGTAGGTTTAGGCTTGAAGTCGGTTTTTGTTTATTTCAAAAAATTATTTTTATTTTTTACTTTTTAGTGATAAGTGAGTGTATTTTTATTTATTCAGTCAACTCTCGATTACCTACAGTTAAACTATTGAAAAACGACTTACCCAGGTTATCATTCAACTTATGTTAATGCAAATGGGAAAAATGAACACAAAATTGGAGTTGAAATCATTACTTATATTTTTCACAAAGGGCTACTGAAAATTAAATACTCGGAACCACTTAATCATACAACTTTCAATACTGTTGAACTGCGCTTTTTTCTTGTGGCACCTAAAAGTAGACTTACCGTCTTTCAACAGTGGCTATCTTTTCTTTATTCTTTAGGACGGGAAGAGAATTAGCTACTTGTGGAATTCCGATTTCACTAGCCATAACTGTCCAAATTCTTTCTCCTTTCTCCAATTTGCGAATCAGTTTTAACTTTTTGTTTTAAATTTTTTTTAATTTTTGGAAAGCCATTGTTAAACCACTCGAGTGAATAAGCAGTAGTATATGCTTTAGCATTATAGAGGGCATGAAACCTGTAACCATTTCCTCTCCCATTAACTGTTGCTGAGTTTCAGCTAGTACAGTTAAAACAAGTTACCAACTTGCGAGACAACGTGAGTCACCCGGTCAATCATCACCATGACAAGCCTATCATTCTCTTCTTCTTAAGACACTAAATTTTATACTCAGGTAAAATAAAAAAAAATAAAATAAAAAAAAAATAGGTGATGACGTATTGTTTTTTTACAAATTCTGGAGAGGTTCGGCCAATAACATTTATGAAGGGTTTCGAAAGTAAATCTCGTTCAAGGCGTCCTCGGTCATTTGAACGTCTCAGGGATGAGGTTAATGATTGAAAATTATGGACATTATTTAGGAGAGTAAGCATAGTGAATGGATGAAAGTAACTACCGATGTTGCACAGTATATATACAACATAAATAAAACATAAATTATTAATTCAGTTAACTTTTCGGTTTAGATTATTTGTTTTATTTAACAAAAATATACAAGTCAACAAGTGTAGAAGAACAAAAGTTTGCATTCCTTTGCTACGAATTAACATGAAACTGATATTCAATAACTTATAACTTCGTTCGTTATAGTGGTCCCAGTAATTTGCAATCCTTTTGAGATTGCCTTATCGTGATCATAGAAGAGGATTGCAAAATAGAAATAGAATCACTCCATTCTAATAATGAAATTTCGGTATCTATCCTAGGACTAGTTTCGAAACCGTAAATTAGAGTGGGCGAGTTATGTATGACTTTGTGGCTAACTAGCAGTGAAAACGTTCTTTAACGCGTCTATATTGTTTCCATTGTTCACTGATTCAATTAATAGTATAACAAGATTTTTGGGACTAGAAATTGATTAGCTCAAGTTAGGTTATATTAACGATTTTTAAAAATTTATTTTATTTGTTTTTTAAATTTATCTTAAATGAGTTTATTTTCTTTTACACCTCGAGCTTTTAAAAAGTGGAGATTTTATTTAAGAATACGTTATTCAAGTAAATTATTTTATTTTTAGTTTAGAGAAAGTAAAACATTTTGGACTTAAAATATCTTGAGAATATAATTCAGTTCGAAATGAATATAAAAGCTACTTTAATTTTACCATAAGCACATATTCGTTTTGCCATTATAAGAGCTTAAGTTGTAACTCAATAAATAAGCAGCATTCTAAAACAAGCCCTGTCCATTTTTAAATAAATTTTACTGCTACTCGATAAAGTTAAAGGTCAAACTGGATGAGGAAGAGACTTTATTTTTTGTATGGCCGTTTTTAATGGGATTTAACAATTTTTGGGAGAAAACCTTCCACCTTAATATAATATAGTAGAAAAAAATATTTAAAAAAAAATCTGGCGTTCAAAGCTTCCAATTAATTACAAAAGATTCATTTACATGACAGTGATTAGACCTATTTGGACGTACGGAGTTGAGCTTTAGGGCTCTACTAAACCATCCAATTCATCTCGTATCCAATCTTTACAATCCAAAATCTTTCGAAAAATCCTCACTGCTCCTTACTATGTGACCAATAAATAAAGATCTAATGTTCCATCTGTTTTCTGATTTAGCCCAAACCAGATACCTATCCTACCATAGTAAGCTCCATAACCACTCCAATCCACTAGTCTCCCAACTTCCTTCCTCCTCCATCCCTGATAATCCTCGAGGCGTCTGAAAAGAAGGCCTAGAGACCTTTTAGTGTAGATTTTATTGAAGTGCTAATCGTGAGTAGTTCTTCACAAGTTATTTACATGCCATTGTATTCAATGTCAACACATTTACTTGGTGTATATTATTTTGCACAGTTGTAAATATCAATAAACGGAAAAAAAAAAAAATCTCGAATCTTGACGGCTGGTTTTCGAATTTCACCCCTCAAATAAATAATATCAATTCTTACTTTTCACTTTTAATAGTCGTAATTTTTCACCTTTAAAATTATGATATTAATGTTATCAATTTACAATAAATTATTTTTCAAAAAATCTTTGATATCGCGTTTCAAATATAAAACTAACTCTATTTTCTAAAATAAAATACTAACTCGGATGTACACTGTTCAAATACAACTGGCCATTCAGAACGCTCGTTGAAAAATAGTAGCGAAGAAGAAAGTTCCTTATGATGGACCATGGAGAAAGGCTACAACGGTACCACAAATGGGTCTTCCACGACACTAAATTACCGGAACAAATATTTAAAATTTCACAAGGGACTATTAAACTATTTTCAAACATTTAAGTCATGGATATTCTGGTAGTCTGAACTTTTACATCTACTTTCATTCATTTAGTGAAAAGTTAGTATGATTTTTTTTTCATCTCACACTGTCAGAATGTACCTACATATTTTGCATTATTAAACTATTTTCAAACATTTCATGAGTATTCTGATAGTCTGAACACTGACATCTACTTCCATTCATTTAGTGAAAAGTTAGTATTATGTTTTTATTTCATCTCCCACTGTCAGAATGTACCTACATATTTTGCATTATTAAACGTTTTTATGGCAACAGTATTACATAGAGTATAATTGATAAACATACACACACACACATTATAAGTTTGATACACATACACACATTACAAGTTTCAACAATTAAGTGTTTATTTGGATTAAAAAAAAAAAAAAAATCATATAGTGTTTTTTTCTATGAGTTATAATAAATAGATAAATAAAGTTGGGTAATTATAATAGTTTAAATAATAACATTAAATCAAGGAAATATTTTTAACTAAAACGTAAACAAAAATTAATAAGAACCTAATGTAATGAAAATTAAATGTAATAATATAATAAAATAAAAATAATAGTAATGAATATATATAGAAATCGATTTTGAATAATTTATAAAATCATTAAAGTGCTGTAATACATCCTAACTAATTATAAATTAATAGATTTTAAATTAATTATAAAATATATCAAATGAACTCATAGATGAAGAGGAAAAAAAAACTAAAAGAACAATTACAGTAATATAATAATGGATTACCATTTTCTAAGGTAATTTAAAAGATGCGAAAATTATACAATGGGAAAGGGGATAATTTTTAGAGTTTTTTGAAAAAAAAAGAACAAATGATTTTTTATTTAAAAAAAGAGAAAACGTATGTAAAGAAACATCTACAGACAGTAAAGAAAAAAATATAACCAATTTACGAGATCAGTGGACATTTCCGATTGAATAAAGCATTGTTCTTTCTTCAAGATGATCGGCCATATTTTTGTTTCTTGACAAAGCGTGCTAAGTGGATAGTTTTTCTCCAAGACTAAACTAAGACATAAAAAGTACCCAACTTTTGTTTCGTTGAAATTTTATTTATTGTTATTATTTTTTTTTTACAGGTCTACGTATCAAAGTTAATTCCAAACAAATCTATATAATAATAATATCTAGGTTTATTTCTTTGCTGGTTTTTATGAGGGTTATATAATTGTATCATTTAAAAAAAATAGGTAGACTTACGAAGAAAAACCTTTTTTTTTTGTATTTTTCCTTTGTTGTGATTGGCATTATGTTACAGATCGCTATATAACTGCTCCTACTGTGATTCATTCATCGAAATAAGATTTAATATTTGCTTTAATGTTGTCAAATACTTAACATCAAGTCCGTCAATCATAATTAAATTCCGCTGCTAAATTCAGAATTCCACCAAAACAGAGAAAATCAATCAAATCAGATTAGATTAAAATAATTTAAACGCTGACCCAAATTCTTTTAAGGCCAGTGGGTACCTGCCAAACAGAAGCAGCCATTAGAAAGTTGACAGGGTTTGTCAAGTTCAATCTGAAGCAGTCTTAAACGGTTTCCTAGTTGTAAATGGGCTTATGTGTTTTTGATTTTTTTTTTTTTTTTTTTTTTTTTTAACCTTAAGAGTTATAAAGTGAAGATAGTGAAAGGAAGTTTTTTTTTAAAATTTATTATCGCATTAGGGTACGGGTTTCTATTGTACAAGAATATTTTTTTTTACATTTTTTATATTTAAATCATAATTATAATATACAAACATGTGTATATATTTACAACTTTTTTTTTTTCCTGTAGTTATACAAGGGGGGGAAAATTAAGTAGTGAAGTTCTGTAAGGTATGTAGGAAATGTAATTACCAAATTCCTTATAATTCAGTTGAATCCTTTGTAAGTTCTAATGAATTGAAAAAAATTTCTACTAAAATAAAATAAAATCTACTACCAACACAATCACCTTATTATTTGAATCTAGATTCCGTTATAAATATTTATACTTTATGTAAAGTTCAATTACTGCTAGATTTTCTCTAATTTTCAATTCATTATTAACAGCTCGAATCATTACTAGTTAATTAAAAATAGTTTGTAGTTAAAACCTTTCTTACAGTCCAACCCTGATGTTAATGTGGAAAACTAAATCATAGTGCAGAGCCAGCAAATTCCGGGGTTTTAAAACTTTCTATTTACTATTTTCACCCCTTTAACATTTGATGACCTATTTGGTCAAGAGAAGAAAGCCACTTGAACGTCTGTGTGGGGGATCTGCTTTAGCTATGTTTCGACATTAGACAACTAACACCACGAACCTATAAATTTATAAGCATATGTCAATCTATGGATAAATGTATAACTTGTAAATAAGCTAAGATAAATGTATAAATTCATTAGTAAATGGAGTAGTTTATAAAAAAAAAAAAAAATATATTATTTTTCAAATTCTTTGATGATTATTTTCATTTTCTTTTATAAATAACTGTCATCCAAACATGTTGTATTAGAGAGTATTTGAAATTAATCGAAAATTGTATACATGGAATACAGTTTAAAGTAATTTATAGTAGTAATTCCGGCGTTTTAAAACTTTCTATTACTATTTTCACCCCTTTAACCTTTGATGACCTATTTGGTACTGGGATAGTATGAAGAGTACTGGGATTTTAGGAAAATTGTAAAGCGCATGCGCGTCATCTGAACTCATTTTAATGTAAAGCACCAATTAAATTTATCATTATTATGGCAATTATTTAAAAATATTCCAACGAAAGTAAAGAAACGCCCATTAAATTTAAAGAAATGAAGTAAATTCATGAAGTGGAAATATTTTTAGGATATTTGCATTCTTTTTTCGGAGCCAAAGGTTCCCTACCTTATTAAATTTGATATACTGTACCAATTGTAGATACTTATAAATCTATGAAATTCAATTCTGTTGACATTGGCAAGGACTTGTGTTGTGAATTGCAAAACAACTCAATATGTTTTTTTACTACCCTGACTGGTCACTTAAAATCATTAATTTTTCGTTATCCCCTATGAAGTCTAATTTTCAACAAGAACAAACACAATGCTAGAAGAATTATGTAACAACAAATAGTTGGCCCCGTTAAAATCAATTGACTGATTTATCAATTTTTATTGATCAATTGATATTTTTAAAATTAAATAAATTTTTATTGAAATTCCATAAACTAACTAAATATGGCATATATTTAAGATAGGTTTGAAGCTGATTCGAAGCTCCTTTATTGTAAAAAAATAATTATCCAAGTGGCTAATACAGACACATTTATCCTAACTTCAGTTAGAGACGTACTTAATCTATCTCATAATTTTATGACTATGAATATAGGCTTACTTTTCGAATTAAACGCATTTAAAACGAAAAAAGAAATTTATTGGTGTTTTATAATTTTTTTTATTTTTTTAAATTGATGAGAAGGCTGACCATCGCAAACGTATTCGCTATTTGAATGATCATTTATATTTAAACGAGTGAATGCAAGGACTTTATACCGATTTCGAAATACTTGATATTTTAATATACCATTTTCTATCTTGTGCATGTTAAGTGAACTATGATATCTAATAATTCGCCTTAAAACTTAGTCTACTTTAAATTGTGAATTGACCTGGCAAATGCAATTAAAGCAATAGGACTGATGCGACCGAAATAGGAGTGTAAAACGGTTGTGTAAGATAAAGAACGAGTAACAAATAAGGAAAACATCGCTCAGAGATTGGTTATACTGCTCTGCTGAAGTGTGTAGTCAACGATTATTGGTTGCCAGTCCTTTGAATTTATTATTAGATGATTATTGTTTTGTAAAATTTTAAATCCTGAGAAATTAAGAAAAAAAAAATAATACAAATGTATTAAGCACAACACATGACCCCACCTCATCATTAATGGAAATCAGCACCGTCATTACCAGAAGGATATTAATCCATGAGATATTTAATACATACATAAACATCTGAATTTTAAATTAGAGGGCCTTTATATTTCAATTGCGATTTCCACTCTAGGTGGCAGTGATCTCGAAGTCAAAGCGGCCGCGTGTTAATCAGAACATAATTACTGACAGACATAAGTGATTAGTGGGACCGCTAACGGGGCACCACCTAGATGTGGTTTCACCATGACTAGCGATTCATTTTGTCCTTATAACAAGCCCCTATTAATGACATCTTCATCCATCCTCGCCTTAAACAGCCTGTTAGTATTGATCTAGCAGAAACGTTCTAGATATCTCCATGTAACTATATTTATAGAATAAATAATTCCTGTCAAGGGAAAGGAGTCTAGGAAAGAAGACAGATGTGCAGATGTAGGGAAACATTATTAAAGAAAATATACAGTGATCTTTATAATCCTTTGGATTTTAGTTTTTGCGATAGAAGAAAATTTTTTTTTTATTTCATCACATAGTTGTTTTACAAAACCCAGTGAAATATGGAAAAAGGCAGCTTTATTTATTTTCTCATAAATGTATTTCTATCATTTGCAAGGCAGAACTGCTATTGAGAAAGTTTTAGTTTTCAAACATATATTTAAAAGACAGGCAGGTTGACATTTCCTGGCCTGTAGAAGTGGCCTCGCAGTCAGATGTGCTCCAGTGCTACAGGAAAGAAGTGGTGTTTAGTGTCAGCTTCACCAGCATCCGTTCCACTACAGCGAACCTTCACGGCGATGACACGGTATCACTCGCACAGAGACCTGAGGTTTACCGCATTTTAGTGGCGTGTGCGAATCTTCTAAGGAATCAAATGCATTTATCTGCTAATTGATTTGTTATTTGACAGTTTTTAAAATTTCCGTTTGTGCCTTGGTTTCCATCGCGTAATATAAGATACAATAGACAATTAAAATATTACCAAATTTCATCACACAAAGAAACTGGAAGGGACAGGATGTCATTTTAAAAATAATGATAACTTCAGGTATTTAGGCAACATAACAAAAAGAAATGAAACGCAAGATGAAATCAGAGAAATGACAGCAGGTAAAAGTTGAACAATTTCAGCGCCCAATGCGCTCAGAAAACTACTGAATAATATCAGCTTATGTACAACGAGATTAAGAGACCGTTCTCTAACCCAGAGCATGGACACGGTATAGTTAGTTAAAGGGAAAGAAAAATCTTTCAAAAATGTAAGGTTTAAAAAGAAAAACATGAATGTTTTAAACTAACCAGAAATGAAGTGACCTTTATAGAACTAATAGTTTAAAACTATTACTACTAGACAATAGCAATGAAAAACCATTGAATACCGATAAATATGTTGAATGGACATCCTAGAACTGGAAAACTAAAAGAGAAGGAGGTCCAGATCGCGCTTGAAGGAAGGGCTGATAGATATCTAACGTTAGCACTCAACGTGTAAGGAATAGAAAACCGAGGAAAGGAACCCGTAAAGGAAGATGGTGAAAAATTCCCACATTTTTCAAAACTGAAAAATTCCAGGCCTAAGTTGACAGCTATCATCAATACTTCCCGAAATAAACGTTGATGTTAAATTTACGTGCAATCAGAGAATTGTTAGATACACATAAATGGGTATAAAATGTACGAAAGACCTACATTTCATAAACTAAATATTTGTTGGAGCTCAAACAATGCTACTCCATTTACTGAGTACAGTCAAAATTTAATCATAGCTAAAAAAAAAAATCAAAAGTTAATCATAGCTATTTTACAACTAATTTCCTGCAATCAACGACATAATTTAACAATGATTAAATCTTTCAGCCATGTTTAATAAATTAATGATAATTTGTCAGACAGATTTAATTATTATTAAATTATGAGGTTGATTCCAGGAAATTAGTTGTCAAATAGCTAGGATTAAATTTTGATTATTTTTTAGCTGATTAAATTTTGCCCGACTCTGGTTTCAGTACACTGCAATAGCAGAAGGGGATACCATGTATACTAAATGAAAACTTAGGGAATTTCATAAAATAACAATACATAGCCTCAAATATAAACTAGCGATTAATAGAGATGACACAATATACTGAGAAATGTACAAGAAAAATGTAATCTTCAGAAATTGCAGTAGTTATCTTTCAGGAAAGTGCAGAATGTTCCACATAATTCCTTCTGTTCCCATAAAAGGAAGGCAGATTTAATGTGATAGATTTGTCCGAAAAACAGAAGACTTACGTAACATTGCTGATATATGGGCCATACAATCAGAAGAGGGTTACGTAGGAGGCAATACTGAAAAATTGGCTAGATTGGTTCTGTAACTAAAAATAACTACAGATTGTTGTGATACAATGATATCGTATTCCAAACTATCATTATAGGCATACTAATGAAATTTTTTCATTCCGAAATCTTTAGCTCATAAACGGGAATGCTAAGAAAAAAATATACATATAAAAAGAAATAAAATTTCGTAAATATAGGAAGTAAAAATTCTATGAAATTCCATTTAAAGATTCATTACTCTAATCATTAAAATTAAATTAAAACCTGTACCACTGCGATCCGAGAAGGGGCTTGGGTTCATAACTTGCTAAAGAGATAAGGTTTGGCCAAAATCCTACTCAATCGCCAGGTTTTTCCCCAATCAACGGTATCCACATTAAAGAGGCTGGGTGTGCCTTAGGAGGGCCTTCAGATAATTTCTCGAGTCGAGCCACAACTAGAATAACAAAAAATAAATTGCCTGCCTACTCCTAACTCGGACTCGAGAGTTAGGGGGTACAATGCCTAACCCACTGTGTTACGACCCCTTCCAATATATAATTAGAAATGAATAATAACAATATAAAAAATAATTAAATAAATTTAAAAAAAATGATTTAATTTAAAATTTCTTTTCTACAGAGAATGTAAGAACAAGAGCATCATCTGGATTCTTCCTTTTAGTTTACTTGTTATTGTTTGTGTCTTTGACATTAGTTATTAGTTCGTTAGAAATTGGAGGTACAATATGGTTTCAGCATACATGGAAACTAACATTTAACATCAGGACGGAACTTTACAAGCCAATTAACTTTCTTTAACTTTATTTACTTATATATATTAACTATGTATTTTTAAGTATATTTCTGTGGTCCTTTTTACATGAATTTAACAAAATATACAAAGACGTATTATTAATACAAAAAATAAAAAGGCGCCGATTTAGATTTCTATATTCTGTTTTATTTTAAAATGAATTACACTTATATATGAGACCGTAACCAAACGTGCTTAGGTGCACTTCAGCATTCTAATAACCTATGCAGCAGCGGGTTGAAATCCAAGGAATCCAACCTTGGCGATTCGACATTTATTTCTTGATGGATCAACGGAATTTGGCTAGAACAGGTTAGGTATCTGAAAGATAGCTCGTTCTTCCTGTCCAAGTTGGGGGAATAAGAATGTTTAGCCACAACAATCAAACAACATTTACACTTATCAAACATGACCTTGATTGTACTTCAGCCATGGCACATCAGAAAGAAGCTGCATAACAATGATTATTTAAATATTTAGATTTTTTAAAAATGGACACTATATACAAAAAAGATACATTTAAGTTGGGAAAGCCCAGCCAGGTGTAGTAGGCCAGTTGGCTGGACGACCTTCTCGGCAATCTGGGCAGGTGAAATCATTGTTTTCACTCCTGTGCCTTCTGGAGCGTTCTTATCAGATATGGAGTCATAATTTCAGATTGTTTACCGTATCTCTTTGTCAATTGTAAAAAACACAATTCCAGAGGGTATTATAAGTTATATAACAATATTTTGACTAAGCATTGATGACAAATAGAGTAAAACTAAGCGTGAAAAAGTATGAAAATGGGTTGTAAAGTAAATATTCACTGCCCCTAAACAAAATTACATAAAAAAATCTGGGTAGGTGCCCAAATAGCATTTAAGCAAACAAATATATTATGAAACATTAAAAAAATAAAATACAAAAAAAAAAAAAACCTACATTTGTTTAATATTAAAAGTCGTCGCGTTTTATTTACCTAATGATTATTATGTTGTCAACCAACAATATGTTATCAACAGTCATAATAACAAAATTTTACAAATAAACAGTAAATTTATTATTTATTATAATTATATTCATTACAAAAATATAAAAGTAAACAAGAAAGTAACTAATTTAAAATTATGATTTTAATATTAAATATTATCCTAGGCCCCATCCTCTACACGGTGTATACAGCCGACATCCCAATACATCACTTATGCTGATGACACATGTTTATTATCAGTAAGATTTATAAATGATCCCTTCATTGGCTCCCAAACACTCCAATCCCATATCCTAAACATTCAAGAATGGTGTCAAAAATGGAGAATCAAAATAAACTCAAACAAATCTCACCAAATAACAAATCCAAATAACGTAGATTTACGACGAAGGGTAAAGGTTATTTGCTTTACCCTTCGTCGTAAACCTACGACTTCCTTTCCAACAGTATCCTTCAATGATATTTCACTAATCCCTGTTGAACAGATCCGCTACCTAGGACTCCACTTGGGAAAACGTCTTACTTGGAATCCACATACAAGACTAAAGCGACAAGAAACTGCTTGTCGTTACAGACTACTTCAACATTTACTAGACAAACCTCCCAATTCATTACAAAAGACTTATTTACATGACTGTTATTAGACCTATTTGAACGTACGAAGTTGAGCTTTGAGATTCTACTAAACCATCTAATTCATCTCGTATCCAATCCTTACAATCCAAAATCCTTCGAAAAATCCTGAATGCCCCTTACTTTGCTACCAATAAGCTTATCAATAAAGACCTTAATGTTCCATATGTTGCTGAGTTAGCCCAAACCAGATACCTATCCTTTCAAAGTAAGCTCCATAACCACTCAAATCCATTAGTTTCTCAACTTGCTTCCCACTTTATTCCCGATAATCCTCCGAGGCGTCTGAAAATAAGATGGCCTAGAGATCTTCTAGTGTAAAATTTTATTGAAGTGCTACTGATGAGTAGTTCGTTTCAAGTTGTTACATGTCATTGTAATCGTTATCAGCTCATTTGCTTGATGTACATATTTTTATAATTCTAAATTTCAATAAATTGGTATATATAAAAAAAAATATTAAATATCGTAAGAAAGATATAAATTTGCAATACAAATCCAGTGTTTAATCTACTTCTAGAGAGCTTCATAAAGTTTATCTTAAATTTAGATATGGAAAAATAACTGATACAGCAAGGTTTGATTTCAACAAAAACCTAAACGAAACAAAACTTTCTGGAAGTTAAAAATATACCAGCTGAGAAAAAATTGAATTCTTGAAAATATCATCATACAAAGATTTATAATACGTATAGATAAATGAAGAAGGTTATCCGCGTCTTAGGCATGAATGAAGATAATGTTTAATGCAACGTAAAAAATCAAAAGTAAAAACTTATTTATCACATTAATTTCAGTATTAACAATATTTATTTTTATAAAAGAATATTCTTAGAATTCTTTTTTTTTTTGTTGAAATTTACTAACTTTAAAATTTTTAAAAGGATGTTTTTTTTTTTTTTTGTAATATTAAATGTTATTTCATTAATTTAAAATTAGAGTAATCAAATCCACTCCTTTTAACACTTAATTTGCAAATAAATGGGCGGCCACTTTCTAAATGAACGGACATATATATTCATATATGTCTGTTACAGAAAATGTTAGGAGTCTTTATATTATTTTGACCCAAAAATATTTGACGGAATGCCTTCAAATTCGACTATAAATAACGACGAAATTACACTACGAAGGTGACTAACTTGGTAGGTTTTTCTGAAAAAAACAAATTTCTCAATAAATTCAATGAAAAGTTCAAGACATAATTATTATACATATATTTTTACCCTTACGGTAAACTCGTTGAATATTTTTATTGATATAGACTAGAATGAGGTGTAAACAAGTTACAATGTTTTAATACCAATGAGTTTGACGTTTTTTTTAAGCACTAGCCATATAATAGAACTAGTTTATGTTTCTAGTTAGCTTTGTTAAAACGTGTTAAATATAGGTGAGCATGTACTTGTTATACAAATATTAATTTTAGTTAAATCGCTATATGATCTAACCAATATTGCAAATGGCTTTCAGTAAGCTACAGACAAAAGATTTTTCAGATGATTCCTTTCAATCCACTCAACTTCTCTAACAATATATAGATAAATTTAGACTATATTTGGAAAAGTGTATAACTACCCAAACGTACATAAGCCCAGATTAGAAATCAGCACACCATTCAAGTGGTAGGTTTTCATTGTCTGGATAGTGATTTTATAACAGCTTATTATGAGTTAGTAAAATCAAAAATAATATTTAAAATATGGAGAAATCTCCAAGTTGTGCTTTAAATAGAACGTCAAATAACTGTAATTTTTTATAAGTCATCATTTCTATGCAAATGATTTTATGAAAACTTTAGCTTTTTGGGAGACATTATTAAAACTTCATTTTAATAGTCTAATAGTACATTTAATCATATTTAAGATGAAAAAAAGTAATTTTTAATTGGACAAATAGTTTTGGAGGTATTGACAAAAAAGTACGACAAGCATATTTTTGCGGAGAAGTGCCAATTTGGCCCCCAGTTGGCCAAATTCCTTTGTATATTGGACATAAATTTAAGTAATTTTCTCCTCTTTATTTTAGTATAGAAGAATATTTTGATTAAGATGATTACTTTGCAAATTACAAGCAAAATAATAAAACAAAATTAAAGATTTTTTTTATATTTTTCTCATATTTGCCGATGGAAATTTTGTTGGTCAACTTCAGATTCGTGTTAAGCACCACAAAAAAAAAATATAAATTAAGCCATAAAAAACAATTTCCCATAAACTTTCCTGTTCAAAATACCTTTTTAATGGACTATAGATGCTGCTTTTATTGCATAACTACTGGTTATGGTATATGTTTTTGTTAACTGGGAAACTTTATGGATTTACCTAACACGTACACAAAACTTTAATTTGTTCACGATTATTGAATTAATATATTTTTCGAATAGTTTGGATTATAGAAAATTATTCGATGGAACACAAAACAATGTCTCATACCTTTCTATATATTTTTTCATGGCATTTATTAAATATGGAAAAACTAAAATCAGCCATGAAATTCAAGGGAAATTATGTGTTATTCCCATCCGCTTAATCCTTTTGATTATTGACTGACTAATTTCGCCTGAAAGTTTTGTCCAAAATTTAATTTACTTTAGATACAACAGAATAATACAAAACCTCTTATTGATGATAAATTTTAGCAATAATCCATAGACGTGTCGAAACCACTCATGAATAGAAAATCTATCAAGCGGATTTTCAAATCAAAACCAAGAGATGTTATGCAAAAGACGATAAACCACGACGCACTTTCGTTGTGGATATCCTGATTGATCGGTCCTAAAGTAGCTGTTATCAAAGGATCGATTGCACATAAGCGACATCTATCATTCCATTGACAATAATATCTCCCAATGAAACACAATGAGGAAGAAGAGAAACTCGACGCTTGTTAATATCTGTCAGTCAAACATCACTACTGTCTTTCACTCTTTTCATAATAAATCAGCATTTTTAAAATTTTATTTTCTTGCAATCATAACCCGGAAAAGAAATCATAAATCGGATATACAGGGTTATTCGGATATATCGGAATTTAAATGGCAAAACTTCAGGAATTATAGGGGGATCGAAAAACTAAGACAAAAAGTCTTGAAAGAATGACCCAGTCTCTCGTAGTCTATTAAAAGTTAACGAAAATACTCGTCGATTAGGCACTCTTTTATTTGGAAATCATCGCATACTTCCACACCTCTTCTAAAGCATTACCGTTACAGAAACCATACACAAAAATCATATCATTGTATTCAACATTAGAATATGTATGCAGCATTATGGCTGATGCTATTCACACAATAATATCTGAGTAACTGATTGAAGACTGATTTAGGAATTATAATCCTAGAAGGAAGCCAAAATGTAAACAAATAAAAGAATGTAAAGGATAACATTAAGTGTTTACATATCTCACTGCCTAGCCTGACGAACTTTGAAAGGTGATAATCGCTACCTGTAACATTTTTGTTTTGTTTTTTTTTTTGCGATTTTCTCTAAAACTAAGCAAAAACGAGCAAATCTCTAAAGGACTTTTTGTCTTAGTTTTTCGGTCCCCTATAAGTTCCTGAAGTTTTGCCATTTAAATTCGGGACACCCTGTATACAAATGGATATTATAAAACGATTTCTTTCTCTTCTGAGTTTTCCTCCTCAATGAGCTTTTATTTATGATGTAAAATAAAAACTTATTGATAAAAATCTAATAAAATGGTTCAACAAAAAATCCTGTTGCTTTGGATTTAACGCCTTAAAAGATATTTTAAATCAAATTTGCTTTTAAAATCAAATTTCTTACTTTAATGTTTTTCAAATTCAAATTTTTTAATTCAAATGTTTTACTTTTTAAATCTAATTTTAAAATTTTTAATCCAAGGTTTTTCTGTTGGCAAACGAAATTGTTGGTATAAATACAAAAAAAACTTTTAAATTATGTTTTAAAAATGTTATTTTATTTTTCAGTTAAGGGCAGATGAACTTTAAATGCCTTGGCTAAAACGATATACCTGTGTTGAGTTTTATTTAAATCCGTTCATTTTTCACTGAATATCAAACTTTTAAATTTACTGATATCATTCCAGGGTGGTCTCAAACTTTTGACCGGCCGTGTAAATATATATGTAACCTGAGATACAAGGGTTATGGAAATGCATACGGTTCTGAATGGGTGGTAACCGCAACGAATGAAGACAGGTGTAGGTGCAGTAAGGTGGAGGCTTGTAACTAGAGCGAAACTATCAAGAACACCATCAGCCATCAAGTAAACTATTCCGAGCTTTTGCGTCTATTTAAGAAAAATAATAAGAATGCTTGAATGTAATCATCAATATCACATCAGGAGAAATACCTTATGGTGCCTCATCATACCATATCTTCAGCATGATGATCCCTATCAAAGTTAGGCACCTATCTACTGGCTCACCCAGGGGACGTTTGTTCCATATTACTTCTCATGGCTTAAGTTAGTGCACAGCCTTTCATTTCTGGATGAATTCTGCATACATTAATGGTTAAGTTGACCTAACAGTAAGTCGAAGGAAATAGTAATTTAATTATGTAGATCATCAGATACCAATCCTGTTATAGTAAAATCAATTCCCACTCGAATCCATAAGTCTTTTAACTCGCTTCATACTCTATTCCAGACAACCCACCGAGGTGTCTGAAAAGATGATCAAGAAACCTTCTAGAGAAACCTTCTCTACCAACGTAGAGCGCTTGGTGTATAACGTGGGCAGCCATTGAATTGTTGAATTTGATTAGGCGTTCAGTTGATTGTGAAATAATTTGTACATTAATTTTATTATGCTAAGTACATAAGTCTTTTTGTAAGTTCTTGTAACTAAGGCAGCAGTTTAGGTTTGTAGTACTTTCGATTAACATGGTGATAGTTTTAGGTGGTTTAAAAAAACAAATCAGTAACTTTTATGACATATTAGAATATTTCGAAGCATACTAGAAGGAGACTACCAGGTCTGTAAGATGTAGGTCTTTATTATATTATAGACAACTAGCATCACCCCCCCCCCCCCCCCCAACGGTTTACCAGCTCTCATAAGCAAGGAACATAGACAATTTTAACTAGTAATTGAAGTTTTATTAATCTATCGATAAAAATCTTATCTTGAAGTATGCAATTGAGTTTTATTTCTACAATGGTATTTTCCCGCATAGCAGTAATTATTAATATGTTTAAAATTGAACATATTAGTTTTTTAATATTACGTAAAAGCATAATTGGCATCCATTTTTTAATTTTAATGTACGAGTTGATAATTCATGATAGTGGACAGCATTATCAGAGCCTGCAACTAAAGGCCCATGAATCATATTTTACACACAATTTCAAAAAGCAAAGGAATAAAATTTTGATTTGGTTATAATGTTAATTCAACAGAAATAATTTTATTAATTGCATCTGATTGGATATTAATTTCTAGCCATAAAAAAATATGACAGTGAGGCAAACCTCGTTTCGTCCACTAAATATTGTTCATTTAAATGTTTACGATTAAATTTTATTATTGCTAAACCTTCCTAGAACTATGGAAATGATGTAGTTGTGGGTTTAATTTTAAATGGGTTCAGGAGTTTTACCATTGTAAATAATTGGACGATTTTTAAACTTCACACAGATCCACTTGTCACACCACAAATTTAAATCTTCCTGAATAATTTAATTGAACATAAGTACAGCAGAAGTCCGATAATCCGACACGTTCGGGACCGGCTCGGTGCCCCATCCTTTTACTGTAGGCTTTGCCGTAAAACAAATGTATGTTGTACATACATAAATCGTAATTATAAGAACAAATACAGTATGCAAATACAAACAACAAAGTTTATTTTATATTTCATATAATGTATGTATGTAAGCACTGTAGCCATTACTAGCCTCAGCAAAAGAGATAAACTTATTTAGTGAGCTTCTGCCCAGCTGATTTTTTCCTTTTCTTCCGTTTCGGTATATGAGTCACTTTCTTCAAGATTTTGAGTAGGCTGAGGGTTTACTACACTGTTCATAATGTCTTCATCGGTCAGTTCTTGTTCAATAGGCTCATTCTCGAATAGCTCTCGAGCGTTTTTATTTGCTTTAAAGATACACTTTTTGAGAAAATCAAAATTTTTACAATTTTCCGGAGCGATGCCGGATTATCGGGCATACCGGACTATTGGATGCCGGACTAATGGACTTCTACTGTAAATATTATTATTTTCAAGCTCTATTATATTATAACACCGTAGCCTTTTATGTAGAACTAGCTTTCCCCGTAGCGACTTCGCCCGCTCTCATAATTAAAGAACTTTACTAATAGTTGATTAACTAAGAATGATTTGTTTATCTATAAAAGTCTTGTATTGAAGAATGCAATTAAGCATTGTTTCTTCAATATACTTAGCCCACTTTGCACAGGTGCCACAGATATTATAAATATATAAAGGCAGAATCAATAAGAATTTATTTAACATAACTCCTATTTGTTTAACATTTGTAGCTACATGTTTCGGAGAAAATACTCCATCATCAGGCTTCTAAATTTAAAAAAAAAATACATTAATCTATAAAATTACACCAATAGTTATTACCAACAGTACACCTCTTAATCTATGATTATTTTCACACTGTCCATTCTCCATGTTATAAGGAATTATATAATATAAGACAGAATCCATGTTGAAAGTTAAGATGTTAATTTCTGCTATATTTTCTGCTATATTATTTTTAAGGGAAGTGAAAATAAAAAAATATGAAACCTATGATATACTTTCTCACATTTATTTTTAGATCTTTATGTTTTATTGAATTAATTATACAATCTGTCTCACTTTAGGGCATTAAGTATTATGGATGACAAAGAATCCATTCAAAAAAATATGTATACTGAAATTTTATCACTTAAATTGATACAACAAATCAAAATATATAAAACACCAAATCCATGTACAAATTAATGTTCTTAAGTTTTGTAACACTTTTACGCATTAGATAAGAGGAAATAAGAAAACATGAATTGATAAAACACTTAATCCTTTATGAAAATCATTTTGTTAACTTCTGTTTCACCTATTTACATTTAAGAAGACTAAATATCAATATAACAGACTAAACAACACAATCCAAGTTGAACCTGCAGAGGTTTGCTTACATGTGAGGTTATAGGAAAGAACTATCGATAAATTTAAACTCGAAGTGAAGCGTAAGGATCAAACTTGGTGGTGGCTCGTAAGCCGACTATTACCTAAAGAATTATTATAGTAAACTATACTATTTAAAATCTTCCTAGAACTATGAAAATTTTGTAGTTAAAATTTGGCACAGATGGGTTTAATAATTTTACCATTGCAAACTCTGTTGCAGAATGGTGCTAACAACTTATCGTTCGATTATTAAACATCCCTAGTATCCACACGTCACACTAAATATTTATAGCTTTTTTTTTTTATAACAATTTATTTGAATTAAACCAATTTTATTATCAATTTCTAGCTCTATATAACAAGATTGGTTCAGTATTTTTTGCGGTTAGTTTTGTTTTATAAAAGTAAATTCTATAAGTAAAAATTTAATTATTCAATTTATTCATGGTTAAACTCTTAAAAAATATTACTAATTAAATGTTATTTTAATAACATACCTACATATAAACCTGAAACATCAAAATGAATTTGAAATCGTTTTACGGAATTGTATTCTTCTTAAAACCTTCCTAAGAAACTAAGGAGATATAGATTAATTTAGAACATATGTTTTATTGGTAATTGTTTAATAACACCTGCACTAAAGTAATATTTATAAAAAATAAATATTATTTTGATATTTTTGGGATATTTCTTGAACCCCAACTCTGATTTAAATAAAAATTTACAAAAACCTTTCCGGGGATATACTTAATAACTTCCCAAATTTTCACGCCGATTGGATATATGGTTTTTGAATCTATCGAGAACAGACAGACACACACACATTCATTTTTATATATATAGATGGCGCTCGCCACCTATCGGTCGATTTTCAAACTTCACTGTTATCCACATATTATCTTTTTATTACAAATTGGTTGAAGATCAGTAAATTCTATTTTGGTTAAACCTTCATGGAACTATAAAGATGATGTCAAAATGTGGTACTTATTGGTTCAATAGTTTTCGTGGTTAATGATTACAAACGAAAAATAGCTTGTTTTTTTTTTTAGTATAGATTAAGTAGCAAAATGTTCTATTTGAAATATTAATCTACAAAAGACTTCTTAAAATAAGCACTGAATTATTAAAACATCTTGACCATTAGATTAGTTTTTTTTTTTTTTTATTTCAAGATTTGTTGCCAAATCCTATACCACTAATTTAGTTTTCAATAATTGTAATGAAAGGCACATGAAAAACGCAGAATTTGTGATAAAATAGTTGCAGCACTAGAGAAAAAATCAATATAAAGTTGTTGTATTTTTTTGTTTTTCATGTTTATTTCATTAAAATAAAAACAACACTTATACACACATAATAATTTATTCTTCGATCCTTATTTTTCCACGATTTGGCTTAAAATATCTATTATTCGTCCAGTCTTGTAGGATATGCCCAAAATATAAATTACTAGCTCATTTATTAAACCCAGTAAAACTTAACGGGTACCTAAGCTGACATTTGGAAATAGAACTTAAAGTGATGTACGATGCAGCAAAAAAAAAAAAAAAATTCACAAAAAGATTATTTGAGCTAAATGGTCTAAAAGAATATGTTATACGACATACATTTTCTAGAAATTCGATATATTATTTTTATTATAGGACAGTTGAGAATGTTATTCTACAAGAATACTCTGAAATAAAAGTTGACTGATTCCGCAATTAAAACATGGCGTTTTTTTAATCGAGCCAGTTGAACTGAGTGCCTCAGCTAGGCTAGCCACCTAAGTTATCTCTGACAGTGATGCAAGACACCTCTCACTGACCTGAGGACGTCATCTCGTTAGTTGATTTGTTAACAGTTGGGTCAGGCTTAAGACCTTTAGTTGTATCTAAGAAGTTGGGAATCCAATGAATTAGTGGTGGGAACTGCGTCTTGGATAGAATTGCAAATAAATGGAATTTAGGAAATTCTGTAATGAACTTTGGGCAGAAATATTTGGTATCGTATACATTCTTTTGGTGAATCCCTTTTAGGATTCAGGAATTTTTAACATGTCACTGTTGGAATTATAATTTCGGATTGTAAAGGTTAGCTAACTGCTAAAGGAAAACATTAAACTGTTTAGTAGTCATTAAGTTCATTAATAAATTTCAGAATAATTAAATGATTTTTGTTACGTAGAAAAAAAATTTTGTAATTGAAGGTATTTAAACAATCCAAGCACAAAATTACAACTTCTTGTAAAGTAGGAAAATAAAAGAGTAGAAATACGAAATGTTTGAATGAGACTAGAGAGGAATCTTTACGGACAGAGTTGGGAAAGGAATTCCAAGACGTAGTGCCCTGAATTTGTCAATGAAAGTAGATCTTTAAGAGTAAAGACACAAGGAAAATGTTATTATAAAATAACTTCTAAATCACAAATTTCATTCTGTATAGTGATGCTTTTGTAAAAGGTATTTTTTAATATTTATATTACTTGTTCAGATGTAGGAAGTAGAGTAATCTGGCAAATATCATTCGCGACAGCTTATTTAATGTACATAAATGGTCATCTGAATCTCTCCAAAAAAAGATCGTTTGAAAAATTTAGTTCAATTGTTTTTCCCTATTTGAAAGTATGCTTCGTTTTTCAAAAATATTAAACATTTTCGATAAATCTTCAAATATCATTAGCAAATAAAATGGAAAATATTCAACAACTTAGTTATTGGCAGCGAAATCGAGATCCACTGCATGCAGCAAATCGTTGCATTGTAGACGATTTCTCGTTTTTTTTTTTTTTTTTTTTTTTTTTTTTTTTTTTTTTTTTTTTTTTTTTTTTTTTTTTTCCTAGCCCCTGTTGGATGATTTCTTGAGTTGGATGGAATTTAGGAATTTCTAGGGATGTTTGGCCTTTTTCTGTACTGGGTACACTGTAAGGCCAACAGGAAGTTTGTGATGATATCTTGATCTGTGGGTTTCAGAAAGAGTATGTTTAGGTGATGGGGCTCACCTAAATCATGTAGTAAAGAAAACTTAAAACTATTTACACTTACGACTTAAAAGAGAAGTGTCTTTATTGTCACATTTTTGACCAGTGGCCAGTGGGTTCTGATTTGCCCGTTGGTATCTCTTGGTTACGGTCCGGTTGTTAGTTGCCAGCGGACCGGTGGTGGCGCTGGTGTCAAGGTTCTGAACAGGGGGTTTGTCAGAAACTGAAGAGAGTCCAGAAACTTGACATGCCGGCGCTGGATGAATTCCGGGACTTCGGGATTTCTCGTTGATTTTAATTTTCAGTAAATAGTACTTTGTAACTGGTTCCTTGGTTTTCAAATCAACGAGAATCGAATATATATTGTTTTCATATTCTGGGCAATATTTTTTTCAAGAATATATTTCTAGTGTTCTTCAAATAATTTTTTTCATCAGCCTAGATTTAACGAGATGAACCTTTAAATCTATGTATAGATATTTTCTCAGGTACTGAACTGAATTCAAATGTAACACTCTGCAGCATTTTTTTATAAAAAGGGAAATATTACCAAAACATATTGAAGTAATGTTCAATTAAATGAGGTCGCGTAAAATATTATATTCTAAATATTTTATTACGATTAACGCCTTATTAATTATCTTAATATAATCTATTAAATTAGTTATTTAATGTGTTTTGAGTAAACACATTTCTTAAAAATAAATGAATAAAAAATTTAAAAAATGTAGTTTTCTGTGTCATTTCTTACTTTTTTTTTTATCTATCCAGTTCTATTTTCCTTCACCTTTATTATTCTGTATCCCTCTCTTTACTTATGGCACTTTTTTACATTATATATCCTTCCCTCTTTCTCAGATTTACATAACTTTATTTATTTTTTATTTACTTTACATTTCCTTCTGTTCTCTTTTATTTTTCATTCATTATCCTTTTATTCACCACCCTTACAATTTTATTTTTAATTTTTTTTTTCCGGTCTTGTTCTGCTTTGTATTATTACTGATTTGTGTACCTGTTCTTTCCTTTAGTCTTTATTGTGCATAGTTTTCATCCATGTTATTCTGTATTATCCATTTGTCATTTGTTTATCAGCCTGTTATTTTTGTCACATCTAGTATTTTGTTAATTGTAGCACTGAAGAAGGTAGTTCGAAACGTTGGCACGTATTAAAGTATTTCTACTTGAAGTGGTGTTTCTGTTAGAACGCATCCCTGATTTTTTTTTCACCATTCATCTTAACAGTCAACTATATTTTTATCAATAAAAAAATAGAATGAATGCTGATAAGGATTAGCGAGTAATTGATGAGTTACGTGCATAGCTAAGAACAACGTTTTCATAATTGAAATAAAGTTAAATGCACTTTCTTGAGTTCAGCCTCCTAACGATTTAACGAAAACGGGTTTCCGCTTAATGGTCTTAGAAGAAAAAAAAATGTTGATATTAACCCAGATTGAAAAATAGGTAATTATTTCAGCAAGCGTTTAGTTTGTATGGATTTTAGTTGATTTCACCAAATTCAGAATCTATCCAAGGTTAGCTGAGTGATATAGGTTATGTTTTTATTGAATTAATTTGATATTTATCAATCCGCAGTATCATTATAGAAAACAAGATTGACAGTTTTTTTTTTTTTTTTTTTTTTTTTTTTTTTTTTTTTTTTGTTTTTTTTAGTAAAAACTGATCAGTGTTACGCATGACTTTCTTAATTACAAAATTTCCTGTGGAAATCAACTTCTTGCTACCAGAATATGTACTAGCCGCTACTAACCGAATGTTTACTTTAACTAATTTATTTTCCAACTTATAAATCATAGTGTTTTATAATATAATTTAATAGTTGTTTTGTTTAATTTGTATTAACAAATAAATTTAATAATAATTTAAATTCGTAAACGGTGCACTAAATAGTTATCCCGGTTACGTCACCAGTGCTTCATTAACCATCTGATATTAAATGAGCATCGGCTTGACTTGTTTTTTTCAACAATATAGTTACCAATATATGTTCCAGAATGAAGTATTAGAATTTATTGTTTATACTCATGTATTGTTTTTTTTTAATGATTTAAAATGTTGAGAGTCCTGTTTTATTGAAAACTAGCTGAACGTACCCCGCTCCGCTACGGTTTAATATCATTAGGATGAAGACAACTTAAATTAGTAAAAGTTAAGCTTAACGTTGATAATTATTATTACATAAATAAACCTGAACAATTCCATTCTTAGAATAATCTCAATAAGTAAATTTGACAATTTTCAAAAGTTAATTTTATATTATTTTGGTAGCCCTCC
Organism: Euschistus heros; assembly: GCA_003667255.2. NCBI lineage: Eukaryota > Metazoa > Arthropoda > Insecta > Hemiptera > Pentatomidae > Euschistus > Euschistus heros. Next base: position 938,150 of record RCWM02000334.1, on the reverse strand, counting down.
AGTGAAGCTTCGAGGCAGCACTACCATCTTACCCAGCTCTGATACCAGACCATCAGCTTTCCTTATGGCATACTTTAAGTGAATATATTCTCAACTTCTCAACTTTTTTGAAGAAAGTTCAGTCTTTCTGTTTCTATTTTCGCGTACAAATCAAGCATAAATTGGTTGAGGAGATTACGAAATTAAAGTAAATAAGGTTCTTCACCTCCTCGCTCCACTAACATTTAGGCGTAAAAATCAGCTGCAGACACAGTTTTCTTAAGTGATGTATTGGAGTTTGGGTCACGCTGAGGGATGTTAATACTGTACCTTTCTTCTCCATGGCAGAACATGAGACGATACTAAAGAGAATCATACACTTGGTAGAACTATTGATTCTTATCTGTTTTTTGTCCCTACATCGAACTGGCCTTACATGTCATCACCAGAGAACATAAGTCTTTTAACCTCCTCTTTAACATAAGTCTTTTATGTTATAGTTTCTCTTCACAAAACAACTCAAACTTGTAAGTTGTAAGTAACCTCTGCAGCTCCCATGAGTTCACAGAAAGTACCAATATTATAAGGTTTCGACATCGATCGTATTTTTGTTTGTTTACAACTATAAGGAACTTAAACGGTGGTCAAAGTTTGCGACTTAAAGATCTAACCTATTTTTCTTTCATGAGATTTCATGTTAAGTGAGTGAGTGGTATTTGACAAATATATAATAGATAACCTCGAAGCATCTTCGAATTATTGAATTAATGGAAGTGTAGTTGGGGTAGAAGCAAACGAACAGGGGAAAATATCTATATTTTAAATAAAGGAGAAAAAAAAGAATGGGAACCTTCTCTTTTTTGAATTCGGTTTACAAAAAATTACAACAGAAATATTTACATGACAGTAATTAGATCCATTTGGACATGCGGAGTTGAGCTTTGGGGATCCACTAAGCCTCCAATTCTTCTCGTTTATTTTCAATCTTTACAACACAAAATCCTTCATAAAATCCTCAATGCTCCTTATTATGCCACAAATAAACTTATCCATTAAGGTCTTAATGTTCCAAATGTTGCTGATTTAGCCGAAACCAGATACCTATCCTTTCATAGTAAGCTTCATACCTACTCGAATCCACTAGTCTTCCAACCTCAAACTCAATTTCCGATAATCCTTTGAGGCGTCTGAAAAGAAGATGGCCAAGATATCTTCAAAAGTAGAATTGTTGAAGTGCTTCTAGAAAGTAGTTCTTTCATGTTATTGACAATCATTTTCCTCAAATATACTTGTATATAATCGATACAGATATAGATACCAATAAATACTTTTAAATATATAGATCATCTAATGTAGAACTTTTATTAAAATGCTAAAAAAGTGTATTAAATATGAATAAATATATAGACACTATATAAATTCACAGTTCCGCCAATTTGCTGATTCAACTACTGTACAGTTGTAAATAAAAATAAAGTATATGTATAAAAATAAAACTTATTTATTTATTTTACCATTATCAAGATTAGTTCTTCATTTTGTCCTTTTATATAATAGATTTAGTAAATTAGTATAATTTAGTTACCACGTAAATATTGATTTTACCAATGTCATAGTTTGATTAATATTCTTTAACGGCCTATGAATTAATAAAAATTAAAAACAATTTTAAGATTTACTGAAAAGGATCTAATGCAAAGAAAAATATAAACAACCCTGCACAATAGTCTTTATCTAAAAATAATTTAGAAGTCAAAAGCAGTTCTTAACTCCATTAAATTCACCAGGCATGCTATATTAACGAATGGAACTACTTTTGCCAAAGAAACCTCGCGCATAACAGCTTTCATTGTTGGCTGTGGAAGGCGATACCTGATGAAAGATCCTGTTTTCTCCAAAGTCGATTTCATCCACCCTCTTTGTGGCCCCCGCGACTTTGTCTTTCAGAGAACAGGAGACCGATGCACCTGAAGAACAAGCGGAGTTGTAGACAATCGGTGCACCGGTTCCAATGGATCCTTTATCGGCATAATGAGCTCGAAACTAAGAACAGTTAAGGTAATTAACTGATTGTTTCACTCGTTAGTTTCATAATGGCCGTTTGGTTGATTGAAACATAATAGAAACTTTCTTTTCTTTGCCGAATGATCATGCAAAAAAGATTATCAATAAAGCAATAATGATTAAATTGAATGTGTCGAAATTAACTTAAATAAAGTCGAAATTAACGAATTATAAACCGAAAATATTATAAAATTAAATAAATGACTATAAAAAGCATATCTTTACTTTAAAATAATACACAGATAAAAATATATAAATTTGTTAGTAAACAAAAAAAAAACTATCTATCTATCTATATATATATAATTATAATGAATTACAAATTGTAAAAGTTCTATATAGAAGTTAGAACAAACAGAGGGAAAAATAAGAAAAGAAAAAAAATCATGAACAAAAAATAACTAGTAATAGGCATAGTTAAAAAATAAATAAATAAATATAAGGCAATAGAAAAAACATAGAAAAGAAAAGAAAAAAAGGAAAAAAAAGAGAAGAAAAAAGAAATATAACGAGTTGATTTTTTCCGATGTATGTCTTCAAGTGTTTTTCTTAGTTTTAGATGTGGGGTGGTCTTCTCCCTTCATGTATGAGGTCTATTTTCCAATTGATGTAGCAAATTCCACTAAAGGTATCTTATATTTTTTATATAACTTTGCTTCCGGAGAAGGTCATGTGTCTCCATTCAGTACTGTCTTTATCAGTAAATACCTGATGTGTCCGTAAAGGATGCAGTCGTATAGTAAATGATGAAATGCTTGTGGAGTCTGTCCATATATTTACAGTTTATTGATATTTAAAACTATTTATAGTTATATTATTTATATTTATATAATCAACTGTATATGTACAATAAATAACTTTGAGAAATTATTAAAATAAATTGTCAGTAGTATGGAAAGAACTACTGAAGGGTAGCAATTCAATAAAAGTTATACAGTAGACGTCTCCGAGGATTATCGGGAATGGACTGTGAAGCAAGTTGTGAGACTAGTGGATACGAGTAGGTATGGATTTTACTATTAAATAAAACGTATCTGGTTTGGGCCATATCAAAAACATTTGGAACTTAAGACCTTAATGGATAAGTTTATATGAACAAAATAATTTTAAGGGCAATATTACAGAAATGATAACCATAGAAAAACTTAAAAATCGCGGAATAAACAAAAAATCAGGCGGCCTTATTCTCAACACTTGCTATACCAGTTTAATGCATTCAGGCTAATAATATACATTTATATTAATATACATCATACAAGTTATTTATCCATATATATATATTACAGAGGAATACTGGAATCCCTTCTACCTGTACCTGTAAATTTCTACCAGTTTTGGAAATACCAACCCTTCTCAAGCCTTACCTTTCTTTAGAAATTCCCCGGTTCAGTTGTGTACTAGAATTGTTATAGTGAAGTAGTAGATACCAATAGTATATCCACCAGTAACATTGTAAGTAGCTTCATACTCCTCCAGATTTTGAAATTATATTTAGTTAATAATTCTAACGCATGTTTGTATATATTTATATTGTAGCTAACTTTATATTTTGATAAAAACCTATATAACTTTTATAATTTTATTATAACCTATTTTTTCACTGTAAGACATGATTATGAGAACAATATAGTTTTGAAACGTCCCCAAAATAAGTTATTTTATTGATTGAACCTCAAGAATCTTATTAAACACACACACACACACACACACGTACCCAATATATATATATATATATATATATATATATATATATATATATATATATATATATATATATATATATATATATATATATATATATATATATAACATAATTTTTGCATTAAGTATACTTGAGCCAAGACCACTGAGCAACCTAATTAATCTACATCCTTAATTACTCACTCCTGTAGCAATGAGCCTGCCAAGCGGGTTTCCGGGACGCTGGTTGATCGAGTACATTCCAAGAGATTGTCACAGGATAATTCATGTGTGAAAGTTGAATAGAAATTCAATCAAATGAAATCCAATAAAATATGGATCGTAACACATCTGCAAAAGTGGTATACCGTTAAATTAATTTGCAGTATCAAAATTAAATTATACTTTTACCATTAAAGAAGAAAGTAGGATTCCCTCAAACATAATTAGAAGAGTAAGACTATAACAATTATTTTAATGAGTAATCAATTATATATATATTTATTTTGTTTATATCGACTATTTTATCAGGTAACCTTATAATATAATCTTATTATTAATAAGTTGGTGGATTAGAAAAAAAAAAAATTATTAGCTTAATTTTTTTTAAGATTTGCTGTTTCATTGTTAAGAAACTTTTTTTAAACGAAAAGTTTACAATACATATAATCATACAAATTTTTTTGTCAGGAATAAAAAATTGCGTTGACCTATTTGTTTTTAATAATTATGGGTTGGTGATGCACTGTAGAAATCAAACTTAAATGCCTTTGGAATCGTGTTTTGTTGTTGGGGCTATTACAGGTATTCTTACACCTTACTATTCTATTCTAACCGGGTGGAAAGAAGGTCATTATTAATCCGTGGATCCTCTACGAAATAAATTTTAACCCCGCACAGGTATGAATCGAACCCACGGCCTTTTGTACCGGGAGCTCGGAGACCAATTGGGGTCATCAAGGTCCCCAGAAATTAAGTTACATTAATTAAAGTAGAATGTATTTAACATGGAATAATATTTTTTAGAATCTTCCTAATTACGAATTTTTTATGTTCCTTAATTTGATGATGTATTACTTTGGGATATTAAATCCCAAGGTACAAAGTAATAATTTATGCTATTAATGGCGGCTACAAAAATTAGAGTGATTAGATTGCAAAAAAAGCTTGGATTGATTTATGTGTTCAATATAATATAATCTGAAAAATTTGATATATTTTAGGTATGCTAAGACTTTCTTCATCCTGCGTCTGCCCGCTTGATTTTTCATTAGATTCCAACTAACACAAAATAAACCTCGCAAAAAATATCTCTTATAAATGGTATAGCGTGAAATGATTATTAGTAGTGTGGTGTAATCTACTTTCCCCCAAAACAAAAATAGGCACATGGGTTTGGGATGTGGTCGGAGGTAGGATAAGCCTAGAGATGCTTTCCAGAAAGTCACTCGCAATCTGTAAACAATGCAATTATTTATTTAATAGTTTATATTTGTTTATTATGATTCCTTAACTTTCTCATAAATGTAATATGATTTATTTGACATTTTCGTCGAATTTAGAATTAAGATGCACAGTTAAGCAAAAAATTCTTTCTTTCTTTTTTTTATACAACAAATGTCAACAATACTAATAAATACAAATCTTTTATCCTAAAGTTTTTGTCTGAATTAGAACACTTTTTCAACTGTTGATACGTTTCGCACTTTCCTTGGATTATCACACAGTGGAATTCAGATCTTGAATTTATCAATCGTTTACAACAAATAACAATTTTGTGATAAGAAGACTAATTAATACATAAGAAATGTCAAATCTTAACATTATTACTGATAATAAAAATAAGACAGTTTGAAAACAAATGATTGCATTTAACAGTGAAAGATTTTAACAAACAAATAAAACGCTCTGAATTTTTAATTTATCTTAAGATGTAACCGAGTCATGATTTAATGTAGTTTTATATTTAACTTTACCTAGGGCGCATTTATTCCGAAATATAAAAAAAAAAAACAATATGGCTGGATTTGGTTCAACATCAAAGTAAATAAAATATCACTTAATTGCAATACTGGTTGGATCAAAAGACGAACCTTATTCTCGAACTAACCAATAAACCATATTAGAGTTTTATTTATGTGCCTTAACTGAAAAACATTTTTTTTCTTCATAAGAGAATAGAACGTACAAAACATTTGTAAATCAGTCATTTATAAAAAAAAGTTTATATTTATCATATTTATTTTGATCAAGTTTTATTTCATTTGAAAATGTGCAAAGTATCTAATATGTCTGCCCATTGTTATTCCTAAACAGAAATTTTTTTAGGATTTGTTGTTTTTAGAAATACTTAACATAAAAACTTTTGAGTGTTTCTCTGCCAGATTGGAATAAGAATACGATTCCAAATACGATAGGCTTCTATCTAGTATTTCAGATTTTTTTCGTTGAAGCTTGTTTTTTTGGATTGTTTCTTCGTTTTTCTGTGATTAATGTTTCTATTAAATGCAGCAATACCATCTGCATATGTATTGACGCCTGAGTTTTGATAATGTTCCTATAATACCTGATGTAGAGATACATAGCTGTGGCTCTGAGATGTAATTTCTCCGATTTTTACTGACTCAGTTTGGTTACTTCAACATAAATAACAATCTACAATTTTCTCTAGAACAACATCTCTGAACATTGGAAAAGTATCGGTAAAGCGGAGGATATGACCGATTTATCGAATTAAATATTCATTAAAGTTACAGAAGCAAACATTAAGTTGGACGGGCACCCTAAGAATACACATTATATTAGACCGAAGATCTAGCATATTCTTACGAAAGATGAACTATTGAAACTGGCAACATTTTTCTGATTTATAGGTCCTTTATTTATTGATTAATTATTACAATCCGCCTCAAATGTGGGCAGTAAGTAATATAGATGACTTCATGATTAAATTCACACATTATGTACTATAACAGAAGAATATATATATATATATATATATATATATATATATATATATATATATATATATATATATATATATATATATATATATATATATATAAACACACATAGAACAAATTAATAATAAAAATAAAAATAAATTGAATAAAAGTGTTATAGTAAAAATAAAACTAAATTAAATTAAAAGTTAAAACTACATTCATACTTTATTTACAATACACAGTCACCCTAGGGATCACCCAACCAGTCATGTCCCTTCATGCCCGGCAATGAGAGGTCCCAGCTCTTCAGTTTATAGGTTCTACAAATAGAAAATAAGACCCTAAATGTAATATATTCTTACTACTATTTCTTGAAGTATTTGAATATGATCAATCGATAGACGTTGCTCATTACCTATATTTGGCAACCTAAGCAATCAACAACCTACAGATACCTAGTTGACAAGTCAATGGGGCAGTGGTTACTGACGGTGGAGAAAATCTGTGGTTACTGCCTCTTGGCCATCATTAGTGGTCTTTCAGTTGTTTAAGTTGTCAGTCCATGATAGTTTAGATGCCCGACCTGAGTTTATTTTAGCGGTTGCGCTGGTTCATTGACACAGTTTTCTGTAAAGCGGTGTTTTTATATTTGTCATTAGAGATAGCTTCATCGCTTCAACGTAGATTCGCTGTAGAGTAAGCATAAATACATAATATTATTACTTATTAAATACTGTAAGTAATGTGAAGAAAAGTTTTCAGGAGATGACTACATAAGGAATGTGGAAGGCGTGATATCTTTAAACTGGACTGAATCATTCATGGTTTCAGGTATCTAGGTCACGGAGGAATGTATACGCCTGAGATAAAACTGATCTTGTCATGCTTTGATAGTTTCAATGGAGTTGGAACTAAAAAATAAATAAATAATTCCAAGGATTAGAGAATATTTTATTTAACACTAAACCTGGGCCAAATGACCCTTTTCATACTTTTTGGCAGAAGTTTTTCTGCTTACATTACTTCACAACAACAACATTCATTCACTTTGGTTTTTGACTTTACTACGTTTATTACGAAATGGATCAAAAGTGTTTTTTCAATAACCACTCCTCTCTTATTATTGTTTTTATCGAGAAATTATAGTAAAAATACATGAAACATAGGTAGGCTTATTGCTAAATCAAATTATGTTCCAAAATATTCGAAAAATAAACCTTTGTCGGTGAGGAATAAAAGAAATTTCACAGCCCCATATTTATCAATGCTATCATTGATATAGAACAATAAATAAAAATTAAAATAAGTTGTTATTGAAAATAATTTAAATGTGTGAATTTAGATGTATAGAGTTAGGCAAAATTTAATCAAACCTATTTGAGAACTAATTCCCAAATTTAATTATGATTTAATCTTTCAGTCAAATAATCATTAGTTCACTCAAATTGATTAAATTTAGTGATTGATTCCACGGTATTAGTAGTAAAAACTAGTTTTTAGATTTTAAAAAGCTTAGATCTTTGTTCAGAATGTTGATAAATGAAAATGCATCGAATTCGTTTGCTCCTCAATAAAGAGTAGTGACATTTCAGCAGAATTTTCGCTTTTTGGATTATGATTCAAGTTCTTCCGATAAATATTTTTAGCCACTGTTTTTATATTAGAGCAAGGCGTTTAAAAAAAAAAAAAAATTCGATTTGTTTTTCGTTCATTTGATTCCCATACGGTAGCTACGGTATTGTAGTTCACATAAAATGGCATGATTTTCATTTGTTCGTTTTCGTTGACTATATTTTCTAAAACCGAATAGAAAAATGCATTTCTAAAAAAGCAAGTTACAGGCCAGTCAATCCGAGGGCCGATTAATCCAAGGCAGCATAAAAGGGTTTCTGATGTTTTTAATACCATCAACTAAAAGGTCAAATATATACAATAAATTTGTCAATTCATATAAGTACCTTAACTTCGTTAAAAAGTTAAAGAAAAGAAATCACAAATATCAGATAACGAGGCGGCATCAAAGGCAATTCCTACCCTATTACAACAGAAGTCCTGCTAAAGGGCAACAAGTGGGATCTTGAAGAAGTAGAAGATCTTATAAAGAATGGTGTTGGAAAAAGGTTAAGTACTTTCCTGAAAAATATCAAATAACCTCCTCTCAATTAGGACAGAGCTTCTCGGACTCAAGAGAAATCAACACAAAAATTTTTGCTTGCCCTAGAAGTATAAAATAAGGCAATTTAAAATTTTAATCAGGTAGTCAAAATACGTAATAAAATTTTACAAAATTTAAGAAATGATTTGAGAACAACCTGTTCCTTTACGGCTGTAATGTTTTAAGATTCTATCTTAATTAGACTAATCATGTGGGTGCGATTTGTTGGATTAGTTAAAAGGATGAAGAACAAGCTGTAAACAATTTCATTATCTTGATTTATGTAGTACCTTCGCTTTTTCAAGACTAGTACGTGGGTCTAACCAAATTTGGACCTGAAGAATGTGAATCATCAGTGCCATCCGAAATTTGAGATCTCTTTTAGCCACAGTATAAAAAAATTCAAATTGTTGGGATAGGATGATTCAATGATAGATTTCAAAATATCTTTTAAACATTCCTTACCAAAAATAGAGGATATCAATATTATATACGTTTAAAACATGAAAAATTCATTAAGTTTTCTCTATCAATTTTTTATTTTATGTATTACTGATTATGAAATAACTTTGTTGCTTGGTATTGAATTTTAATATTGTATAGTTTCTTGTTCTTTATTTATTTATTTTTGTCTTGTTTATATAAACTTTCGACACATGTACTATGTATATGTTTATGTAAAATAATAACCAAAACAAAAATTAAAAAAAAAAAAAAAACTTCCAAACTGCTCTTACGCACACAAATACAAATGTTATTAGTTTATGAATAGAAAAATAAATTTTAATTTAGTCTCCTTAAAGCGTTTCAAAGCTTTGGTAGAAACTCGTGTTGCGACGATTTCGCTCTATGAGTCCATAATTGATTTAAAGGCTTTTAGTAGAAGTTTATTGATGACGGCTCAATTTTGGTTTGAGAAATTTCGTGATGATACGTTTTTAAAACGAGGCTCTTTCGTGCCGACCAAATAAGGTTTTTAAAGTCAATTTAAAATCAACCCTCACGTTGAAAGAAGGTTATTAATTTTGAATAGAGAATAGTTAGATGAATATAGGTGATTATTTTTTATTATTTATTTCACTTCCTCTAACAAATAAATATACAACTTTAAAAAGCTTTCAGGACTAATATTCTTTATACTACAATAAATCATTATGGCCGTCCAAGGAAAACGTTTCGGAGAGAGAATAGCTAAAAAATAGAAGGATGCACTATTTGAATTAGAACACCATTAGTCAACGTTGGTAAGAAACAAGTAAATAACAGTAACATATGAATCTTTTTTTAGATTATGTAGATAGTTGTGGCAGGCAGTCATAGATACACAGCAGATCTAAATAAAATTGTTTTTATTTTAATTGTTAATGCCGACGTTTCGACTTGCATTGCAAGCCTTCTTCAGGGCTAGAAGAAAAGAAAACAAGAAAAAAGGTATGACTAAATTGTAGAAAATATATGAAAAAACACTCCAAAAAACATAAGTATGAAAAAAAAAAAAATGTCTAAGAGTAAAGACAGTAACATTAAGGTAATATCTAAAGACCATGAAGACAATACTAAAGACTATTGAATTAAGGTTAAAATGAGAAGAAATTAAAATGAGTGATTCTTATATGATGTTTTTATGAATATGAATCTTTTTTTATATTTCATGCCAAGTTGTAAGTAATATTTTAATATTTCATAATTTTGGGGACCTCCACTTCACAACATTTGGAAATGTTGATTTCATTATATAATGAACCATCAATATAAATGCTTCACAACACGCAAAAAATTGAAAGGTCGCAGGGGTCTTAGATCTGGGGTAATAAATAAAGAAGAGGGACCCAAGCGATTATCCGAGTCCTCACTTCATCAAATTTATTTTAGCCTTGTTTATTATTTATGGGACAGATTAATATTTGGTATGGACTCTTTTATGGTAATGTTATAAGACGCTACCCTTTTCACCAATTTAAAATCATCAACTTTAGATTTCTAAACTCATTTATTAATAGTAAAAGAAAATTATATAAATCCGTTATCCATATAAGAAATTGATACATTAAAAAAAAAATAATACACAATTGAATATTTGTGTTTAAATTTATGTGAATAAAATGTAAGTTAGTGAAACGAAAGAATTTTTCGATTAGTTGTTGTGCTGATTCATTTTAATTTTAACTTTATATTCTCATTGTATCCGGTTCATTTAAATGTCAAAATACAAAACGCTCGAATAATTTTATTTTGGTTGAACATGTTATCAACAAACAATAGATTGGATTGTAGACGCTCCAGTATCGTGACGGAATTTTCTTTTCTCGAGAATATATCTTCGAGTAGTTCACGACTCTGAACTTAAAAACGAGAGGTCATAACACGAGGTACAGTGATAGTTTTTAAAAACACTTTATCAGATGTACGTATAAATTCAGTGGGATATTAAAAAAAAAATGTTTTGACCTAATGATATAATTTCTCAATTTATGTATATATTCTACATTTTTCTAATAATATAAAATATCATGTTAGCAGATTAAGTAGTCCTTCTTAAATCAGAAATTTAACAAATACATTTTTAAAAATCACACTTACATTGTATTTTTTGATTAAAAAAAAATATATTCGATTTAATTTTAAATTAAATATTAATTTGAGTGATCAATGTAAGTTAAGAAAATGACGAAATATATAAGACAGCTGTTAAATGATGTTCTTAAAAAAAAAAAAATTGTAATTTTTTTTTTGTCTAACATAACGAAGCATCTATTGCAAAAATTATAATGATGAAATTTCCTATTGAATTAACTTTTCGTAACAGTACAATCATATTCATGGTATTAGTCTGAAGAAAGATTCCCACTTCCTGCAATTATCTCAGGTGTACAATTAAATCTAATCAAGGCAACTCCCTTCTAAACTGTACGATACATTTTTGCCTTTTTAAAGCACGTAGCTATTATTCTAATTTTTGGGCAAAAATTAGATTCCTTCTAATGGATGTTTTTTTTTTTTTTTTTTTTATTAGGTTTCTTTTATTTTTTTTTTTTTTTTTTTTTTTTTTGTTATAAAATGTATGTTTATACTTATTAACCAAATTTAAAGGCTTTTTAAGCTCCATTAATCCCCTACAAAACTTCTAATGATATATTACTACAAATATTAATATTGTTTTAATGAAATTTGTATTTATTATTTGTTCACTCTATCAGACCAGTATACTACATTTTAATACGATCTTGCAAAGATTAGGCATTGATTACTTGGTCTGTTTACTTTGAAATCAGTTTATAAGTTTTTTTAATATTCCTAAACATTAACCATAGATTTTTTTTGTCCATGATTAGATTTGTCCCTCTAGATTGTTTTAGGGAGTACACTTTGTGCAACACCAAAAAGGAGGTTTTGGATTTTTTAAACAAGTTTAAACCTGTATAAGATGTACTAGGTACAACCAGATTATTATTATTTATTAATGTTTTTATTGAGGCTTAACGTTCTTATGTACGTAGGCTGAAAATAGAATTTGTATATTATTTCCAACTAGGGCAGGAAGTACAGGTTATCCTACAGGTTAAAAAGCTAACCTAGACAACGTAGGAAGGTGAAGATTCATTTCGTGAGTCCACCACGAAATAATTTAAACCCGCCCTGATGGGATTCGAACCCACCACCTTCCGAGTACGCTGAGAACCTCGCTCCAACTAGCTGGGTCATCGAGTCCCCAAACTCTATTTAATTAGCATATGAAAACAAAAAATACTGCACAATACAGGCCCTAGATATTTTTTTAACTAAGCAAGTATAGGTCCAGATAATTTATTGAACTAATCGATTCAGCTTGTTTTTAATAAATTAATAAAAATCATGTATGTAGTCTTGTTATCTTGTAATTTCTAATATTTACAGATTTATCACTAGCCCCTTAACCTCTACTTATACGACAATCTATTAGTGACACGAACTCTTAGAATACAATAGGCTATAGTTGGAAGATACATTAGCGCTGAAGGAGATTGAATACTTGCGAAACCGCTAAGCTAACCCTACTTGACTGTCTACTGATCCAAGTGTGTAAAAAAACTCACATGATCACATGATAACAATATTTTTTTTTTTTTTTAAATATTTGAAAATAGTACAATCGTTGAGTTTCAATAGAAGTTAACATAACAAATAATAAAAAACACGAAAGAGTTAATACTACGATATTGATTAGGCAACTATAGGTATATACTTTCAGTTATAAAATAAAAATTATTTACTACAATATAAAATATCTTTTGATAATAAGTTTGAAGGTTAATATAAAATGGAAAATAGAGTTAACAAAAATACATACGAATGTTTTCCAAGCCGTTGTTAAACTTTTAACAATACAAGCAGTAAAATACTGAGCGATTTTCTTTTCCTTCTTGCTTCGGAAATGGTAGGGTTAGGAAGTTACTACAGGAAAAGGCCCCTTTTTGAGAGGCACGACAATAACAATAATTAGTTCTTTTTGGTCACAGAATTATTTTAAATATCAATTCTGCATATAACATATTGTGTATCCAATGAAAATAAGTGCAGTTTCATCTTCATTTCTACAATTTAATTTTTTACAGAGGCAAGTGTAAAAAAGGTATTTTAAAGAAGCGTTAGACTGAAATTAAATATGTACTTTCAACCAACATTAGTTGTAAGAAATATTCATATATACTTGTGGATTGGCAAGAAAACAATTCAATCGATTTTTCAACCGATGTTTTAAGCTATTCGAAGCACTTCTGACAAATTTCCCTTATTTTAACGAATCTCGCAGCTACACGTTCGCCATTGTTCTTCCGGCTGAGAAATATATTTTTGAAGTTACTCATGTCAAAAACCTGAATTTTGAGTTATTGTCATGATAAACTACAAAAATATTTTTCTATGAAACATTAAAAGTGTATTGAATCAGCTTCGAAACCCACCTGCCACAATTGTTTCTTTTCGAACGTTGTGATGCTCGAGTCAACGTAACGCAGGTTTCATCGGCTATGGCAGATGCATCTGCCTAATGAGAACACGTTGACACATACGAACTATTATGGGTGGGATTTAAAGCTAGTACAGTATGATTTTGACACCTCAAAGGTGTGTTTATGCAATTTTATCTTAACTAAAAAAATGTTGTCTTCCGTCAATTTAGGAATACATGCGGGATATGATTCCCGTAGTACTAAAATATTTAGCTTTTTTTTTTCTCACTTAATATTCATAACAATAAGTAAATATCTATACATATTTTACTAATCGTTTATATATACAATCCTTTACTTCATAATTATTCTTTCCTATGGATTATGCCCAGTATGTAAAAAAAAAAACGGCTGAACGTAGGTATGTAATAAAACCTTAAATCATATAACAAATATTTTCCCAATAATTTTTAGAATCATCTAGACTGGAACTACGTACATTAACATATCGCTATGAAGTTTTATTTACATTTTCATATGTTATCCAGAAATTAAAAAGAGTTCAGTAAAGATATTGTCACCACAGTCCTACACTAAAAAATAAGTAATAAATTGAAACATTTTTGACAATGTGGCTAGAGTCTATTATAACTTACTTACAAAACGTGTATTTTTTTTTTTTTTTAATTTACATCGATTAATTATATTATTCTAAAACGGGCCAGCTATTATTCTATAATTATAATATTTTATATTATCTTCATAATTTCACTATCGTTACTAGTTTGTTTTCAAAACATTTTTTTTTTTTTTTTTTTTTTTGGTGATAAATATGCTTTTAGCAGAGAGATCCAATTGTAACATTTTATTTTGTACCCTGTGATTCTTTCATCATTTGTATTGATTTCGTCTGCTCTTGTCGAACTGTTTCAACCCTCGGGTAACTCCAAATATTACGCCATTTGATAGGAACACATAGGAGCTATCAATAAGTCTTCCAAGCATAGTTGAATCATATAAAACTTATTTTTCGGAGTAAAATTGTAGTAACAAGTTTTCTACATATGCATGAAATACTTCAATATCGACATTAGATTCTCAAGAAACAACAAAAACAATTAAATTTTTAAAAAATATATGAAAATATATTAGCTTTTTAAGTCTTAAAATCAGTACGATATTATATCTGTCCTCTATACAGGTTAATAAATATACAAGCCTGCTGCTGTTCATCATCTCAAACCTGTCATCTTGACCTTTAACATCTGTTGATCGTCATGATTTATAGAATTTTATATTTTTTCTTTCATTTCCTTACACGGTAGCACACAAGTACCGCAAGCATAATATAAAATTTCTGAAATAATGTTTGTTTAATTATTGATTAATTAGATCGTATCAGTTTATTAGGTATACAATGTAGAAAAATGCATTGTTAAAAAAAAAAAAATTAATGGAACAACGAAAATTAACTAGAATTTTTTTTAAAAATTGTTTTATTGAATAAATATTGCAAACTGCCTCTTTAATGGGCAATGAGTAATCTGGATGACAATGAATCTATTCATTAATCATGTACAGATAAAAAAAAAAAAAAAAAACACCTTCAACATTAATAGTTACAAAATATATTAAAATGTTATAAAATAAATCAAAAAAATAATTGTAAAAATAAATTAAAAAGAAAAACATTCCAGGGAAACCCCAAATCGAGCTTGTCCCCCCACTAATGGGAAGGTAAAACCAGGTATAATGTAATCCTAACACTGTTCTCTCAGCCGCCTCACTATTGTCAAAATCCAGTTGAGGCTTAAAGTTTTATATCTTTTGAAAAATAATTTTCATTTTTATTTTTGTGTTAAGCTGTGAAGATGTAATTTTTGTCATGAACTTCTGGTTCATTTTCACATTCATACCCATCATTATCGACAATATCAAATGATTTTTTCAATATGTAAATACTTTTTCGAAAATACGATCGAGAAGAGAGATGAAAGTTCCATATTGAGGTCCTATACCTCAGGTGACTCAATCCCTGTTGAGTCAACAGCTGATCATTTTCGTATTCCGTCCTGTGATAAGAATTTCGAAAATGTCAGGGATACAAAATGCTAGCATACTTTCTCCGGGTGAAAGCGAAAGATGTAAAAAACAAGGATGAATAATATAAAACAGGGTAACTGTAGTCGGGACCAGCTCCTCACAGCCGACACGAACCGTCTGCCGTTGTGCAGGCGGATAATCGCCAGGAGTATCCGGCGGAGAAAGCGTTCTTGTCTGTCGTTTGGTCGACAGCGGGCCCCAACCACGGTGTGATCTGCACTTCCCTGACCGGCGGGGGTCGACTTTCTGTGCACTTATCGATATTTCTGATCAGATGAAAGTCGAACATTTAATTTTCGTTAGATGAGATTTCACTTGAAAGTTAAGTAATGGTTACATAGATTTATATAGTCATACAGTAAATAAACATATACGATTGGTGTGAAAAGTATATAAAAATAATAGATCTAAGCCATATCTATAGCTCCTATAAATATTAGTTACATAAATGCCATTTCGTGAATTTAGGGTTATGGGTACTACCCTATTTTTACCCAGATTATTTATTTATTTATTTTTATTTTTTGTCTAATGGACTATGCAAGCTATCACAAAAAAGAATATTACTTTGTAAATCATTGTGGAAAAAATTCCAAACTTTCTATTGAGTTATTCCTAAATAGGATTTTTACACTTCTCCACAAACTCAGCGAAGGACTTAGGACATTTTCAACATTCATTCTTTTCTCTTTCCCTTAAGAAATTGGGAATTATTTTTACGTCTGTCCTCGAGCAAGAACATTTATTCGATAAGACAGTTCAAGGAATAACAAAAACTAATATAGAGTCACTTTTTCCTGCTAAAATAGCCATGATTACATAGTAATAAAACTAAGAAACAATTGTGAATTCGAAATAGCATTTATGAAAAGATCAAGAACTAAAACCTTACTATTAGAATGGTTAAAGTGCTGAAAAATATTAATACTTCACTACTAAAAACAATTATACCAATGACTAAATAGTTTGTATACTTTGTAACGTTAGCGGCCACATTTAAAATTTTCAGTATTTTCTCAGACAGGTTTCTAGCTCAGAGATTTATCATGTATCAAGTTCAACTATTTCTATTTAAATTCACGGCCTTACCTGGAACCCTCATACAAGATTGAAAAGACAAGAAGCTGATTTCGACTACTACAACAGCAACTTGACAAACGTTCAAATTTCCTGATTCATTACAAAAAACTCATCTATATGACGATTATCAGACCTATTTGGACTTACGGAATAGAGTGTTGGGGATCCACCAAACCATCGAATTCTTCCCGCATCCAATCACTCCAATCCAAAATCCTTCGAAAAATCCTAGATGCTCCTTACTTTGTCACAAATGAATTGATCCACAACGACCTTAATATCCCATATGTTGCTGATTTGGCACGAACCAGATACCTTTCATTTCATAATAAACTCACTGTTCATCCAAATCCACTTGTTGCACAATTTGCTTCCCATTCCATTCCTGGCAATCCTCCGAGGCGTCTGAAAAGAAGATGGCCTCGTGATCTTCTTTTGTAAATATTCATTAGAGTACTACCAATGGGTAGTTCCTCTACAAGTTTTATTCATGTCATTATATCTCATATATACCACATATTTACTAGATTTTTTTTTTTTTTTTTTTTAATACAGTTGTAAATTTCTATTAATAAAAGAATAAAAAAAAAAAAAAAAAAATCATGGCCAATGAGAGGGCAATCGAAAGTAATCTATATTTTTCTTTCTTATTTCTTAAATATCAGACTTGTACCAGGTAATAGTTTACTCTTAGAAATGTACGAAATACAATTCATTGCACAACAGATCCCAATAAACATTGAAATCTTTAAATAACGTTTTAATTCAAGTTTAAATTCAACAAGATCAACCGCCAAGTCAGAAGTCGTCATTTGCAATTACAAACAAGAGGTTTACATGTCGACTGCTAACTTAAAGAAACCGAATTCCCATCAACCTTCTCTATGTGTTGCTATCTACATTTAAGGTGAGCTGATTGAAAGACTACCTGCCTTATTAGAACTATTAAACTATTCAAATGGTCACTACTGGATCACTGTCCACTACCGAGCAACCTTTAATTATTTATCTTGATTTTTGGTGATACTTATAATTAGATATTCATGTCTTGAACAATTTTGTAGTACAGTAGAATCTATACTATTATATGAGGCGTGGAAATGCAAAAGGGGGTAAATCCACTTTTTATCATTTTTAATTTTTTTAGTTAGCGTCCTCAATAAGGTGGTAAATCGTCCCCCCTTCAAAGTTGAGTGTATGTGTGTTTCGAAGTCATCATGGGTTCAAACTCTAAAGGGTGGACGATTTACCACCTTATTGAGGACGCTAACTAAAAAAATTAAAAATGATAAAAAGTGGATTTACCACCCTTTTGCATCTCCACGCCTCATATTAAAGGACAAGCCATTTTTCATTAACCACGAAAATAAATGAACCAATCTGTTCCAAATTTTAACTACAGTACCATAATAGTTCAAGGAAGAGTTAGCAATAATATCTATTTAAATAAATTTGTTAATAAAAAAAAACAATAATATGTTGATAATATTGAAGTTGATGGATAGGTGGGGAGCGCCATTCTACATGAGAGGTTACGATGGTGCTATGTTATACATAGTTTGAAATAAAATAAAAAACAATTTTGTCTTTTTTAATCAATTAATTATCTTCAATTAAGTTATTGAAAAATATTTAAATATGGAGTGTAACTTGTGGATCCAAAGTTTGAAAATCATTGAGTCGAAATGATTATTTCCAAAGTTGAAAACCACATAAAGTTTGAAAATCAACTGATATGTGGTTGCACTGTTCCGCAATTGAGTTTAAAATTGCAAAAGAAACTACTGAACCCATCTGAACTGAATTTAAACAAAGCCATCTTAATAGCTCAAGGAATGTTTAGCAATAATAACTTTTACAATAAATAATATAAATTAAACTGTACAATATTGAGTGGCAGAAACGAGGTATGCCACATTGTCATATACATTTATGGTTAGAAATTAAAATCCAACCAGATGAAATCATAAAATTATTTCTGCCAAATAAAAATTAGTACCAAATCAAAATTTTGATCCTTTGCTTTTGAATGGTGCGTTTAAAAATATCATCCATGTAAGCACTGATAGTACATTCCATTATCAGGAAGAGTTTTTTAATAGTCTGCGTCCATTACCAACTCATAAACTAAATTAAAAATTAAATTTCCAATTATAATTTTACGTAATCTTTAAACACCTAATCTATGCAGTGGTACTAGGTAAAAAGTTACTATCATGCGTGAAAATATCATTGAAGATGATAATGCTCGATTTCATACTTCATTACAAGGTTTTTATCGAAACAAATTCAATTATTAGTTAAAATTATATAAGTTTTTTACTTAAATGAGAGCGAGCTAAGCCGTGATGGGAATGCTAGTATCACATAAAAACTAAATATTTAAGTTTCCAATGTCCTATGAATGGTAGACAATAGTTTAACAATAATAGACAAGTATTTAACAATAGTTTCTAAACAATATATGTTTGAGAATTATAAATTACTCCTGGAATAAGTTAATAAGCTCTACAAAATACAGAAAATATGATCGATGTATAAGATTTTAAGGACGAGTAATGTAACTGTATTTTTTATTTTCTCAAAATAATCCTTTAAAAAAATATATAATTCAGTTAGATGGGAAAAAAAAAAAAAATAAAAAGCAAGCTTAGTTTTATATTTTACTAGTATGACGAAAAATACAATACAATACAAAACATGAATGTCAAAATGTAACCAAAATAAATAAAAGACCTCAGCTAAAAAAATAAGGTCCCCTCAGCTCAGTCAGGTAAAGAGAGACATGTGTTTTTAAATTAGAGGTTGTTTGAAAAAAGTAGCTTTTTTTTAGGGAAAAATAAAATTGTAAATTATAGTTAGTACTGACATATATCGTGACTAGAACGAAAACGAATACAACAAATAGAGAAATAAATGTCAGACATGCTTCCCCCCAAACTTGGAAGATGAATCATTTGTAGGAATGTATGAAAAAGAAAAGTCCTTAAGGTTGCATAAGTTCACTTAGGTATAAGAAAACATATGGCTGTTATGTGTAGGGGATGGGAGAGGGTCTGACTCCAGAAAAATCGACAAAAATCCAAGATACGAATTTTTGCAAGATAAGATATTTTTTTAAAACAAAGAAATATAAATATTTCATTCACGTAACCGTATGCATAAGAGGTTCTTTTATTGGGGAAAAGAGTAAAGAAAAATAGAAAAATTCTTCTCCACAAAAGAAAAATATTCAATGATCCTTGGAAAGGACGTTGCAGAAAGCACTGGTTTTATAAATAAGTTTAATAATTATTTACACACAATTATGGAGGCAGTACTTTAATCAGCTGTGTCACAATATTTTTAACAGGCATTGATAGAGATAAATGGATTTGCTTCGAGGTTCAACTGGAAATTGACAAAATAATGAGTGTTCCACTCTCTACAGCATAACTTTACCGTGACATGAGTAAGAGGCAATTAATTGGCTGGAAATCACAGTTTTTTTATTTATATTTTTTTTCTTATTGTTTTATGTTATTGGAATTATTGAGATGTTCAGTGTTTGGATTGGCAAAAGAATACTAATTTAAGTTATGTTTCACAGCTTATATTTTTATGTCAACATTTTTTGACAGTTAATTATTTGTTTATTGATAGTTCATAAAGAATGTTATTATTCATCCATAGCATAGCATTTAATTGATGGTTCGCTTCAAAATTATGATATGTCTAAGAAATTATATAATTGTATTTAATATTTTTTCAAAAATTATAATAAAAAATATATTTAGTAAATATTATTGTTTTAATAATTTATTGATACATACAACTGTTTACATTATAAAAAACGAGTAAATTTGAGGAAAATTATAACCGTGATATGTCAATAACATCTATAGAACTGCTTACTTGTAGTAGTTCGGTAAACGTTCAACATTAAATGATCTTTGGACCATTTTCTTTTCAGACGCCTTGGACGATTATCGGGAATTGTGTGTAAGGCAAGACTAAGACTAGTGAATTCGAATGGTTATGGAGCATACTATGAAAGAATAGGTATCTGGTTTGGGCTAAATCAGCAACATTTGGAACATTAAGATCTTTATGGATAATTGGTGACAAAGTAAGGATCATTTCCGAACGATTTTGGATTGTAAGGATTGGATATGAGATGAATTGGATGGTTTTGTGGAGCCCCAAAGCTCAACTCCGTATGTCCAAATAGGTCTAATCAGAGTCATGTGTATGAGTCTTTTGTAATTAAATGTGAGTTCATAACCCACACGAATTCACTAGTCTTAGTCTTGTCTCTCACACAATTTCCGATAATCCTCCAAGGCGCCTGAAAAGAAAATGGTCTGAAGATCTTTTAATGTTGCACTTTTACCGGACTACTGCTAGTAAGTAGTTATTTAGATGTTATTGACATATCATGGTTATAATTTTCCTCAAATTTACTCGTTTTATATAATGTAAACAGTTGTATATATCAATAAATTATTAAAACAATAATATTTACTAAATATATTTTTTGTTATAATTTTTGAAAAAATATTAAATACAATTATATAATTTCTTAGACATGTCATAATTCTGAAGCAAACCGTCAATTAAATGCTATGCTATGGATGAATATGATTGTATGTAATTGGATGATATGTATTCTTTATGAGCTACCAATAATGGAGCTTAATATGAAAGGATAGGTATCTGGTTTGGGCAAAATCAGCAACATATAGAACATTAAAATATTTATGGATAAATATGTTTGTGACATAATAAGGAGCATTAACAATTTTACGAAGGAGTTTGAAGAGTTAGGATTGGAAGCGAGAAGAATCGGAAGGTTTAGTGGAGCTTCAAAGCTCAACTCTATATGTCCAATGGGCCTAATAACTGTCATGTAAATAAGTCTTTTGTGATTTATTTGAAGTCTTGAACGCTGGTCTAGTAAATGCTAGAGCAGTTGGAAACGACGTGCAGTTTGGTGTCTTCTTAGCTGGCATGTATAGTAAATCTGAGAATAATATTTACTATAACATGCATTAGAACACTACACTGTTTTAACACAAAAATCGCATGTCTTTAGGGAATGTAGAATATGAAATATACTATGGTATTATAATGTAAAAAAATGAAGAAAAAATAATAAAACAAAGATGTGTATCCATTTATGAAAAGAAAAAATATTTAATATTTATATAATAAAAGAAACATTAAATACAAAATGCACACCTAAAAACACATTCATGCTTGCTGCCCTAAGGAATCCCGATCCACACCTCCCTTGTATTATTTGTGTAATTTATAACATATCATTAATGCTCCATTAAATATATTTTATCGTTTTAAACTATTTGCTAGCAAATAATTAGTAAGTCTTTTTCGTTTAGAATATTACGTATTACATCGTTTCAATCTCAGATAATGATCTAGAAGATTATTTGTGCAATGAATGTTTTCACAATATACCGATATGACTAAAGATAAGTTGCTCTGCGAGAACCTATTAACTAACTAACTATATCCTCAAGGATCCTGTAGCGGTGATAGAACCCTTCTTGTCAGTCCTAGAACCTTCACTTTCTAATACAAAAGGTTCGAGAGATTGATCACGCTTCATGGCTGATTAAATTATGCTAAAATAATTATTACACGTCGATTTGATACCGCCATTTATTATACTTTCTTGATTTATTTATTTGCGAAGTCACAAAAATAATTTTAAATATTGCTACAGTCGTTTGCCTCAACATTGGGGCAAAATCAGCTGCCGCTTAATGCCCGTCTAATTTTTTGTTTTCTCCGAGGAGAAAACATTTTCATTGTCGTATGAGAGGTATGTGAAAGCAAGCTTTTTTTTTTTTTTTTTTTTTTTTTGCAGAAACATTTTTATAAGCTTATAGGATTTCACACAGTAGAAAGAAAAAAGAAAGAACAATGCCAGATGAAAAAAGAGTCCGGAAATAGGAAAGGTATTTGTTTCTAGTCGTAGTACCTTGTATATTATTTTTCAAGTAAACATTAAGAATATATTCAATATCATTGTATTAATCAATTAAAATATCCAGGGTTATATACAAATATCTCAATCAATGAACTTTAAGAAAATAATATTTATTTTCATACCATATTACGTACCATACCAAATAATATCGGTATATGGTCTCTGAAGATTTTATACATTTTGAAGGTTTATTTAATGATCGATATCAAAAAAACTCGTAATCATTCAAAAGTATTGGCTCACAATTTAAAAATAAGAGCTTTGTTTTGATTACTAGTTATAAAATGATCTGCTAATCAATAATCGAAGCCATTGTTGGAAGAAGGTGTTTTAAACTATTTTTTTTTTTTAACGTTTTCTTAACTGCAGTTATCATTTTTGAACATAAAAATGTCAGAGATATGTTGAAATTGTACATTAAAATATAGGTCAACTAAAGAAAATGATTTTTTTCTTTAGCAACGAGTTATCCACAGATTTATTATAAATAATCAGAGTAAGCTTAGCCATATGACCAAAATAACCAATGGATGATAATGATATATATTAAAAAATGATACTAACAATTTTGTTAAGAAATTAGTAACCTCTGAAAATGTTCCATATGCGTAATGCGAAAATGCTTCTCCTAGACATTTTAATAAAAGAGAATTAATACCTTCTTCCACCAATGGCTTTAATAGTTAATGGTATTCACTCATATTCAATTGAAGTCAATCTCAGAACAATAAAACAAAAGTTATTATAAAATATAACCAGATGGATATTCTATCACTATTACTAATTGTAAGAAAATAATTAGCAAAGGTCTTTCGAAGAAATGTTTTTAGTCATGGCTAACTACTACCGGACCATTATATTATATTTAGGATGAAAATCAACAATAGCTATTAAGATTAAAAATAGGTAGAGCCTAAATTTTTCATTATTTTAGAAAAATAACAAAAATTTGGATTTTATTCCAGTCGTATCAGTATTTGTCCTGAAAAAAATTTATCGTTATGTACAATCTCTTGATGAATATTTATTAGGCATGGTCCAAAAATAGTTTATGCAAGATTTGTTTAATTACCTTATTGGTACCGTAAACGACTACAGTGGTTAGATGTATCATTTTCTAATTATTTAATTAAAATTTGTACTTTAATTGTTACATTAAACAGATAAATAATCAGCAAAAAGAATACAACCAATTGATTTAAAAAAAAAAAAAAAAAAAAAATACCAACGTTTTTTGAGAAAATTGTTTCCTTCATGTTCATAAAACGAAGTTTTCGAAGAAAGCCTGACGATGTCCTTCCAACCGGTAAAGTGGAGGTAACCGTGAACAGTTGTTATAGGACAGTAGCAGGTTCAGCATTTAATCCTAAAGATCAATGCTGTGTGGTGAAATCTGATTCCCACATGCTATTCCGTCTATTTAAACTACTAAAAAGAAAAGCAATAGATGTCGCTTCAGGGCTACGAAAGGCGTATCCGTGCTGATCTGTCAAGGAGAAACGGTTACAAAATTCAGAAAGCATTTGTATAGCATAGGTGTGGTCGAATAAACAAACTCCAAACTGTGTAGTTTGATGAATGAATGATCCTCACCATCTCTGGATCAAGCATCGTACCAATCAGTTATTTTAGGCTACGTATAAATCTGGCGTAAATTTCTAGTTAATTATTAAAACAAGTTTCGGATTTTATTCATTTCATTTGTCCTGGAAAATTAATCGATATGTAAAATCTCTGATTGAATATTCAGTATGCGTAACCTAAAAATAGCTGATAAGATTTATCTTAAATAATAACTACAGACTAAATCAATCATTTGAATTATGACATTAAAAAGAAGGGTTCAGTGCTGGGAAATTATTGTATTGAGACTAACGATATGATTTGGTCAGCCAGGTTTTTCCACCAATTAAGGTGGACTTCATAGAGGCTAACATAATGAGATATTTTTAGCCTATAGCAGGGTTGGTTCTCTTTACTATTTCATAATGTTTTTCTATCAATAATTTCTAATGCCCTATTTGAACATTCTTTCTTTGCCATCCTTTTATTACAAGGTTTCGGAACTCGATTCTACTATTATTCACCAAAAGCTGTGATCATATAACTGTACAACACGTTAAAATGGTGGTAAAAATTTCTTGTTGATAAGAAAGTATTATTACTGATAGTAAATATTTTTAACCGATAATTTAGTCTAGAATGTATGTTATATTTGTATTCGACATCATATTTATCTATATTTAACATTATATGTGTCAAATTTCTCTGTATTACATTATGTTACATTTTATAAAGATAAATGTTCTTATTCATAAGGTACCAACACAAAAAATGTTGTAATAAAAAAAAATTAAACCAATATATGGTTGAAAATTTCTCTCATTTTTGTAATAATTTAAAGCAATATCTTCCATTTAACAGTTATATTTGTTCTGATTCAAAGTTTTGAAACTTTCAGGATATCAACAACTATGTTTAAGCTAGACAATTAAGTACGATATATTTGTGTTAACTGACATTTTAGAGATTTCATTCATACAGAACGAAAATCCTATATTAGCCTAAGAAATAGCTAATTATTTATGTACCTGACCTAATAATACTCGTAGTTTAGAGAAAGTAATATTATTAAGGTATAAGTGAATCATTATTCTGTATAAACATATTTAACTTAACTTAATTCAGCTTTTTAACAACATATCTGAAGCAAAACAATGGTGTGGAGTTCATCAATTTTTTTTTTCAAAGACAAACTAAAATGCCTTGCCCAGAGACAATCTTTTCAGAAACACTTTTTCTATATACTATGCCTGATGTAGTTCTTAAGTAGACCAGAGCATGGCAGCGGGTCCAGATGCATGCCTTGTCCCGCTGCACTTCTCTTCTTAAGTTGCACGAACTCACAAAATTAGTTGTGGTCTCATTTTCTCTTCTAGCTGTCGGCTCGGCTAGGGGAACGTGCGTGTTCAATTCCGAGTTCGGTTTCACGCTCAACTGCGGCTTCAAGAAGAGCACCCTCTTCAGGGTGAGGAACCTCGGAGGAGTCAAAGGATACGTCGGACTTGGTAAATGCAATGTCATTAAATCAAGAAGTGGTTTCTAGGAGGTCTAGCTCAGAGAACACTTATCATATCAAACACCTATATTTCTTAAATAAACAACGTTCCTACACGAACTCATTCATTAACATTGAAAACACAAAAGTAATATTGGACGAAATCTAAAATTTGTCAAAAACATTAGAATTAAAATATTTCAATATCTAAACCTATATTAGTAAGACAAGAAAAAAAGCACAACTAACTTCACAGTTAACTAACACTTGTCATTCCTTACACAACAATATTTCTAGATATAAAATTTATTGGTATAATAAATATAACTTCTCGATTGAAAAAAAAATGCCAATTAAAAAATATATACAAATAATTAAATCTAAAATTCCATATATAATGAAAAACTCGATCAGTCACAATTTATAAGTTTTTAGTTATCAATGTGATTATAGTTATACATACTTTTATAGGAGAAGAAGATAATCAGGGAAGCAGCCAAAGAGAAACACCACGTCTAAGTAGAAATACTTTAATGCGTGCCAACGTTTCGACCCTGCAGTTCTTCAGGGCCACCGAACCACACTTAAGAGAGACTTACGATGAATCTCCAGTGTGGTTCGGTGGCACTGAAGAAGTATTTCTACTAGTACGTGGTGTTTCTTCTGAACTACATACCTGATTATCTTCTTCTCCATTCATATTAACAGTCAACTATACTTTTATCATTATATACTATAATAGTTCAGTATTACTTACATACTAATAGTTCAATATTTCAGCTAAAGAATGGAATAAACAATACAATTAAACAAATAAAGGTGTATAAATAAACAAATCTAAACCAGATCGCCATTCAATGCTCAGCTTAACTACTGTATAAAGTAATAATTTTCCATTAATTTATGATTTTAAAATATAAAGAAATAAACTAGACATGTGATGATTAAAAAATAAATAAATTCTGGGTCTTACTACAAAAGCATTAAAAAATTATTTAAAAGTAGATTGTAGAATAATAGTAGGGGGCACAAATTGCAACAAATTTAAAATACCTATTTCGCTATTAATATTAAAAAAAAAAAAAAAAAAAAACCTGTACCACTTACAACCCATGAAGGGTCTCGGGTTCAGTACTTAGGTAGGCTGTACTGTTTCTAAGCCAACGGTTGTGAAAGGAGGTGATTTGGCCAGAATTCACGCTCAACCGCCAGGTTTTTCCCCAATTAAGGGTACCCACTTTTTAAGAGGCTGGTGGGGTCCCAGGAGGGTCTCCCGACCTCGAATTCGATCCACGACTGAATTAACAGAATATAAATATTCTGCCTTCAGTCGGACTCGAACTCGGGCCCGGGAGCATGGTAGTCAAGCGCCTTACCCACTGAGCTACCGCGCCTCCCTATTAATATTAATATTAATATTAATCTCTTTGCACTTAAGTAATAAAAAAATTAATTTAATTTAGAAAATAGGTATAGTTTGTTATCTAGTCGATGAAACAGTCAGACATATTACTTATTTAACATAAAGAAATTTTAAAATCCGTGCAACAAATTTTACGGAGTAAGCCTGATACTAATCTGGAATTCGAATTCCTAATGACATGCAGATCTTGTGACATAAATTTTCTTAGCGTCATCGTAAACTTTCACTGGTCATCTTCGTCCACTAAGTAAGGATTATAAACTACGTTTTAGAAATCGCAAATTAGCCATAGCCAGCGTACTGTAAACTTTATAGTGCACACAGACCTTGCTAAATTTACAGACTGAGTAATCGTAAAAAAAAAAAAAATTAGTGTCCTTATAATATATTTAAACATTCAATGTAGACAGATTTGGGCAAAATTTAATAATAGCTGAAAAATAATTTCTTAGATGCAATCACCTAATTTAATCATGACTAAATTAGGTGATCGATTCCAAGAAATTAGTTGCCAAATATTTAGCTATGATTAAATTTTGCCCAACTCTGGTCATATTAACTTAATAATCAAATGAGTTATGATTTCAATAGAAGATTGTTCAACATCAGTTCTTTTTAATAGTAATTATCATTTCCTTTATTATTTTATTTAAAACATTAAATATAAATTTAAAGAAGCAGGGTTATGAAATAAATTTCAGTACAATATTATTTAAACTGAAATTTGTTTCATATATCAGATTTAATAAATTTGTATCTTAAATAAAGGTTTATATCTTTAAAAAAAACGATCCTTCAATTTTCAAATAAATAATTGAAAAGTTATTTTCCCGACAAAATAAAGAAATAAAATAAAATATAATAATTAAAAAAACATATTGAAAGACAGTATTTTAGAAAAATGAATCAAGGCCGTCAAATTTCTAAAAGCTTTTACATTTCTACTAATGTCTTCTATAATTAGAGTTCTGATCTCCTTCGAACATTCACTCAAATTAGAACACAGATTTTCTTCATGAGCGTACTACTTTCGCCTCACTGAAATTATTATGTTCTTGACGATTATGAAAAACCGTCTGTCCCTCCAAGTCGTTAAGAAATATCAGAAAGTTAAAGTAATGAAAGAAACTTTTTAATTTTTTGTTTTAATTTAGTCTTATAAAAGGTTAGTAAAAAAAAATATTACTAAACGGGATAATATGAACCGTTTCAGATTAACATACGTTACAAACTATCTAAACCTCACTCTTGACCGAGTTACATTAAACACAACTATTTTAAAATTTAGTGTAAAATTTTGAAAAGCTGCTACGTAAACTAGTAAAAAAAGAAATGTAAGGTAAGTAAGAAACAACACATTTTACCAAGTTTACATATTTAACTACCCCAAACATAACGACAGATGTACCATGTGTCGAACTTTCACATCAGACTCCTTGAGAGTTGTCTGTCAAGATAGATATATTGGTAAATGAAGAGTACAAAATGAGATATTATATATACCTTTTCCAGAATAATTTAAACATTTTCTAATTATGTTTAATCTTTTTCCATTTTATAATAACCATTTATATTTCACCATTCTATATATATCTTTATTCTTTTTCCATTTAGGTTGAACCGTTTTCTAATTTTGTTTAAACTTTTTTTACATTTATTATTAGATAACGAACATTATAATAATGTATAAATAAAATAAATCATTTATCATTATTGTTATAATGAGCGCTACTGTACTAGTCGGGCCTTGGCTTCACAAAAACAAAAAATGTCAAGTAAACACTGTACTCATCCCCTACTAAATATAAATGAGAAAGTTTAAATAAAAATGGGATAAGTTTAAATATAACTGGAAAATATTAAAAAAATGGATCAAAAATTAAACTAGAAAAAAAATTAAACTATTTTGGAAAAAGTTTATGTAAACTTGGAAAAGGTACAGTAAACGGGAACATTGTGGTAAGAAAATACAAATAATTTATTTAAAGTTCTAAATAATATTTTTACTACGATCATAAATCAATACAATACACATTCCCTGATTATAATCAGCCTATCATAGGTATATTACAACTCCAAGAAGTTAATTTCGTTGACAACAAGTCAACCTTAAAACAAAAAATATATTTTTAACTTAAAAATATATAATTACTTAAAAGGTTTCTAGCATAATTGAAGGGTTAGGTGGATGAAAGGGTTATGTCACATTTAAAAAAAAAAAAATAAAAAAAAAAAAAAAAAAAAAAAAAAAAAAAAAAAAAAAAAAAAAAAAAAATAAAAAAAAAATAAATACAATCTAGTTTGTTGAATGAAGAATTTATGTGCATAAGTATTAGATAGAAAAATCTGAATATTTCAGAACAACTAGAAAAAGAGATATAAAGAAGAAGAAGGGGCTATGTAACATTTTCATGCTGAAGGAAAACGTAAAAGAAAAAAAATATAAATTACTCATAATTGTGATTTTTCACATAACCCCTTTATCCACCAAACCTTCAATTATAATTAAGAAATACGTTTTAATTATTATCAAAGCCAATGTTCTTTTTAAATTGGAACAAATAACTTAATATATTAACTGAATTTTATTATGTTTAATATTCTCTTGTTTATTTTTAAACATACTTTATTAAATACATTTTATCCTAAGAAACCACTTCTTTACAAGGATACTTAATATTTATATATTATTCTGAATGTCGTTATTATAAGTCTATCAACGAAAGAAGTTCATTCTCAAGGAAACACAGCCTGCTCCAGAAAGCTCCAGGTTATGTCGTCACAAAATTTATTTATATTTGACAACATGTAAATATTTTCTAACACTTTCAAAAGCTAACTTTTTTGGCTAGCTTTTTATAACGTTTCTCTTAATTTTAATCTTTTCACTTTATTTTCTAATTTTTGTTTCCAAAAAACATTAAGAGCATGTGGTCTTTCCTTGTGAACCTTCAACTGTTTAGTCGGTAAGGTTTCTCTTTCTTTTTCTTTTCTTTTAAAATGCCTATAATATTAATTTTTTTTTTTATAATAAATTAGTTATTTTTAATTAACAATAATAGTTTATTATTTTTTTTCTCAAAATAATCTTAAAAATTACCTATAAAAATAAGGGATGAATGTGTAGTTAGATCACTATTACTTGTTGCCGTTAATTATGGCAAATTAAAATATTTCTAGAAAATAACTATTTTTAATAAATTATATTATGCATAAAGGGTTGCTGTACCTCAGAGATAAATTATATCATGTTTAAAAAATTATATAGAAACAGGCTTCATAAACCTGACATTTTTGTAAGAATAAAATTATGGCAAATATTTCTATAATATCAAAGAAAAGTTAAAATTTCAAAGTTAAAATTATAACATAAAATACAGCCATTGGCTAGTACATTATTGAGATATATGCTCTTTAAACCATTTTGTTTATCCCTGAGTACAGCTTATTTTTTTATTAATATTAATTTTATTGAATATGTTATCATAAAATATTTTAGTGAATAATAAATGCAGTTTGTAAGTCCTAGTACAGTTTCATTTGCAGGTTAACAATGTTTTAAAATTAACATCACAAGCAGGTAAAATAAAATAAAGATGGAATGACATTACATTGGTCCTATCTCTTATACATTTATAGAATATGTTTGCTAAAAGTATATACTAACCTTTAAGATCCATTCCTCGGAAAATACCTGACCGATTCAATCTGTAATGTAAAAACATTATTTTGTAAATGTGATTTTTTTTTTTTTTTAAATCCTATAACTAGCGGTTTTTGATTACATAAAGAGATAAAGAACTCACTGAATTAGAATTAAACCAATCCGCAAAAATTATTATTAAGTTCTCTTTTCTTCAAGATAATTACGTAAATAGGCAAAGACGAAATTGAAAAAGCATGCTATGTTCCAACATAAAACAATATCACAGTTTCACTTAAATACGTTCTTAGACATTTAACTAATCTTAAAATTATATCAGGTATATATATCAACAGTTTGAACTGTAATAATGAATTTTTTTAAGTTAACCGTTTATTTGAAATAGTAAAATATAGATTTGAATGAACTAATGAGATCTTAATATGAAGATCTAATATTTTCAATATAAATATTCCTTTTTTTTCGTTGTAGTTTATTTATTTATTTTTTTGCTTATAAAGTTTTTTTAAGCCAACTAAATATTTGGTTTGATACTGTGGCCGTCATGTGTGACGTAATTATTTGTTTTTTTTTATTGTAATGCATTGTGGTCTTCTTGTTCATTATATTTAGATTTTTTTAATTTTAAAATTCAAAATTCTGCTTTTATAATTTATTTTATCTCAAATTTGAATACTTTATTTTAAAAGAACTGCTGGTAGATTGAGTGAGGCCTGAGGTGGATACTCTCATGTACGCGTTCGGGCTTAGCTTTACAATGTATTTTTTGTTTTTAACTTAATAAACTTGCTTAAAATAAGTATTCTGTGTAAAATTTAACCTGATACCTTTAGGCGGAATAATACTATTCAAATAGAGGTTTGCGATTTCTTCTAAATAGAAATTTTACGATAGTCATGGTTAATCAAACTCTACGAATAATTCGCTAAGCGACCAAAAAAAAGAATTAAAAAAAAGTTTTACCAGTCGACGAAATTTTTCAATTTTATGTTCAACAAGGATATTTTATTTTTAATGTTCAAATACATCTTTTTTGAATAGATACATAAATTTAGAGTTTTTCTTTGATTTTCACGAATAGGTTCATACGTAAAATTTTTGAAATTATTATTTTAACAAATTATGCCATTTATAACCTTATAATAAGTACTTTCTATAGCTAAAACCGGTGTATTCACATTTGAGCTGTTGAGATACCATCGGGAAAAGGTATGTGAAAAAAATCATCTAAACACTTTAAACACATATTTTTGAAAACAAAAGGAAAAAAAAAAAAAAGGAGCTTTATATTTTCATAGATTGATATACATGGTTTAAGAATACAACATTTAAATAATCATACAACCGGTAGGTAACTCCTTAAAATTCACCTCATATATAATCCAAGTATGTTAATTCACTCCACGACATTTACTAACAATGCATAATTCAAAACTCACAATAATGCAAGTCCTATGAGCCTCAGCTCAGTAAGTCATGATTGCTTTTAAGTGTGAACCAGAGGTCAAACATTGCAAGGTCCAGACAGGCTGCTAAATGCTTACAAAACTGTTCACGTAACACGGCGAAAGCTCGGTGCGATGGACCAAAACTATTCCATACAGTACATAGACATGTATCAAAGGGTATCTTTGGTAAATTATAGTAGCAATTTAAAATCTCATGTCTGCACTCTTCACCGAAAGCCATATTTATTCTATGGGAAAATTTTTTCAAAATTTTAAACCTGTACGGCTACAACTCACGAAGTGTCTTGGGTTCAGTACTTGCTAAAGAAGTAATGTTTCACGACCAACAGTTATACCTGATGAGGTCAGCAAGCAGTCTCCAAAATTTTGCCCTGATGAAGGGTACTAACTTAATAGAAGCTGGGTATGCCCCAGGAAGGTCTCCATACCCCGAAATCGATCCACAGCCGAAGAAACAGAAATTGAATATTCTGGCTTCAGCCGGGCTCGAACTCGGTACCCGGCCTTACCCACTGTAACCTACCCCGCTCCCTTTAAAATTTTAAATCCAAAAAATAATTAAGTGATAACATAATCAAAAATATGTTCCAAGAAGAAAATAAAATAAAAATTAAAGGTTCTACTATTTTTAGGGGAGAATTTAGAATTCAAAGGTTTGTGAAACTATGTATTTGCTGTTTCTGATTATACTAACTAGAACGGAAAAATATAACCAACGACGTTAAATTTAAAATATAATCGATTTTGGTTTTAAAACAGCACTAATAAGCTAAAATTTTAAGTGTTTTCAAATTTACCACTTCGTAACCAGAACAGAAGAAATAATCCATTGCTTGTACGTTTGTTGGAGTTTATCGTCCGTACATAGATGCTATAGTTCATATATTTGTTAAGAGCAAATGTTTACAAATAAAATTTAAATGTATTAGTAGAGCATTTAGATGTTCAGATATTCACCAAAATCTTGTTTGAAGTGCTAATGAAAACTCAGTTCGAATAAGTCATGCTCACTGCATAGAATCAAATTTTAATACTAGTTTTGGAGCTTCAAAGTTTCAAATTTGAATAATGTAAAGCTTTGTTTTCTGCACTTTACAAATCTGTGAGCTAAGACATCGATCCTACAAAGGCAGGAAGAGTGGTGGCGGATCTATCAGTTGATTCTATTCCTTTATCTAATTAATTGGTAACTCATTTTTACTTGGAACCAATGTTTTTTTTATTTTTCTTTAGATAAATCTTTAGCTTACCTAGGGGTCCATTTTATGACTGTGAGGAAGCACATTTGATAAATAGGATTTGACCTCATTATGTTAAATGTGATACTCGTACTTCTTATCTGAAGGCCATGAACATGCTAAAAGAAAAGTGAAATACACGCATCCACAGTGGCATAGAGAAATTTGATGTATTGGTTTAATTGAATATGATAATTCAATATTAATAGCTTAAAATATGTCTCCAAACTTGTTTTTTGTACGATTTCGACATAATTTAGTTTGGTTGTACCCCAATTGATAAAAAAATTTAGAATGTCTCATTCAGAATTTCGAGGCCTTGTGAGTCATTTAATGTTCCAGTTCTCAACAATCATCAGCCTAAGCCAGAAGTTAGTTTAGTGCCCTCCGCCAGTTATTGAAGGACATCAAGGCAATTTCAGATTAGCTATGATGTAATGAAGGAGTTTATTGTTTTACTGTCTCCTGACTTTCTTACATTAAGTGAACCGTTATTCCATTCTATACTTTCTTAAAAGAAAAGTTTCAAAGTAGACTGCAAGTTTCTACTCTCCGCGAGTGGGAAGCAAGTTGTCGTATAATAGTTATCTTTGTATGGGAAAGTTTACGCTTACTGTACATATATTATTATAGTTCAGTGGGTAAGGCGCTTGACTTCTATGCTCCTGGGGCCGAGTTCGAGTCCCACAGAAAGCAGTAGTCAAAGAATCGGTATTCTGTCATTTCAGAGGTGGATCGACTTCGAAGTCAGGAGACCTAGGGACTCACCTAGCATCTAAAACAGTGGGTACCCTTAATTGCGGAAAAACCTGTTGGTTGAGCGTGAATCCTGACCAAATCTACTTTCACACCGTTGTCACTCTAACAGTACACCCTTCATGGGTCCTAGTAAAATCCTTACTTTCATAGGTTGTAGTGTACTGGTTATTATTATTATTATTTTTTTTTTTTTTTTATAGTACACATACGGGAAAAAAAGGCTTAGAAAGGAGTCTTATTTTCTTCTTGAAGGGCTTCAAATGATTTCAGATAGTATTCAATCGTATACCTGTCAACTCATAAAAACTTTCCCTGTCATCTTAGTCACAGGGAAACACTAGTTCTCTGAATTTTCATTTTCTGGATTCAGCTTCTCATTCCTAGTTTGTAAAAATATTTTAGGCATTCCAATTACAGTCTCTAAGCTTGCACCATCATAATCTTGGCGCCATCTATTTCATACCTTTCTTATGCAATCCTCTCCATTCACAATTGTGAGTGAATACGGATAATCGCGAACATGGTGCTTATGAAGCACTTTTGTCCTTGTTATCCTTTTATGAAATCCGAAAAAAAAAACTTATTCATAAGTTTAAAACTTTAAATGTCTACCTTCCAAGAATGTTCACAAATCATTATGTTGAGCATAGATTAAACGAGATCTTTTAATTTTACTGTACGGAACTATAAATGAAGTTTCAATAGATTGAAGTGGCTTTGGCAATTCGCGACACCATCTTCTACCTTTAAGGAACCAGTACAAGGTTGTGGGATACTAGAAGTGAAATGAAGATTAGATAGCCCAGCGCCCCCTTTCGAAAGACCTAGAATTTTGCAATGAAAGTCCAAAAAAGATGACACATAAAAGATTAAAGGACTGTTATCGAAATTAGTGACACAATGGACAGTCATTGAATGAAACATGTTGAGAGAGAATGATGGATATCAGTGATAATGATGTTGCCGATTTTTATAGAATTAACTGTCCCCAATTAACAGATATAGGCTTCAAAAACAATTTTTATCCATCCAATTTATGCCGCTACAGGCTAAAGAAGTAAGAGTTCCACTAATCGGCCTTCGGTAACGCCCTAGATTATTCCCGAAATAGGATAATTAATGTTTAGCTTACATAATATGCCATTTGGAAATAATCGTTATCCATTATTATACTTTATACAAGATTCATACTCTAAAATGTATCCGGTACATCATCAAGTCAAATTATTTTTAAAAAAAATATATATAATAAATATGTCCAGCAACATTGCTATTATTTTTCTATTAAAATATTATCTTAAATGAAAATTATGTATTTTTATAAGCTGTTTTTTTTTTAAGAATGCACCGTGCAAATGAAACTGTCATTTTTACGATTTTCTTTATCAATTCAACGGAATTCTTATATATCAATAATTACTAGTTTTCGTTATATTCTAGAATAAGCCTATCTGAAAGCAAAACAGTCGTTAACTTATGAAATAATACTAACTATTGTTATTATATGAAATAGGTTTCAGTGTTGGAGATGAGCTGGGCTTGCCCGAAGCACTCTCGAACACCGATGATTCCGAGAACCAAAGGAGGTCGACATCTGACGCACAACAGGTAAGCAATATACCATTTTACAAATAATTAATAAATTATTATTAATTAGTACTATTAATTTTATTAAGCTATAATTGTTTTCCTATATTAATTCCTAAAAAGAACTCAATATCTCAACAAACAAAATCTTGTCATTCGTGACCTGAAGGACTTCCTAAATATTAAACCAAATTCTTCCAAGAATTGTGATTGTGCATAATATTAGTAACTGACATATGTTTTTAAACATACTTATTGTAATAAATTATTATGAACTCGACCATTTTTTATATTATATAATTCTAATATATAATATTAAATTAGTATTATTATTCTATAATTAAAAAAATACAAATGTTATATTTATGACTACATTCATATTTTTTTAATACTAAGAAACTTATTGCTATTACAAATTATAGTAATACCTTTTATAAAAAAAGACGAAAAAAAAACCATCCTTCCGACTAAAATAATAGTGAAGTGCCATTCTATGTCAAATCCTATACCACTCCGATTTCTATGATTTCTGGTATTTAAGTTGTACCTACCAAGACTAGTTAAAATGTAAAATATATGTGGTTCATACAATAACCTGACGTTATTTCATAAATCTTCTGAAATAACATCTTAATCAGTTTTGTTTTGATTTTCTATGGGAATATCATGGATTTTCTATCCGTGTTCACCTTGTGTGCAGATGCTTTCACACTATATCTCACTTTGGTGGATGCAATTTAATTATGCAACCAATTAAAGAAAGGCTTCAATGTCATTCGATGTCAAATCAACTAATTTTACAATATGATTTGGACCAAGAACTCTCCGATTTCTATGATTTTTTGGTATATAAGTTGTACCAACTAAAAACCTACTGTTTTCGGTCCTCACTGAATATTTTCAAAACTACGCCGTTAAAAAACTATGGCACCTAGAGAGCTCAAATTTGCAGCATTCTTTTCCGGTTGAAATATTAAAAACAATTCGATATAATTTCTGTAAATTTTGAATTTTTTTGATACATCCAATGCTTTATTCTCAGTTGTAAAATCATTACCAGCAACTGACATACAAATCATAGAAATCGGAGAGGTCATGTTCCAAATCATAATGTACAATTAGTTTGTCATGGAATGATTTTTTAATTTGCATCATAAAATGTAGGGCCTCCAAAGTGCGGTATAGTGTGCAAGCATCGAACAGCAAAAAAAAAAACAAAAAAAAAAACAAACAAAAAAATGAACATGTGATTTTTTTAAAAGTAGAACATGGATAGACAATTCAAGATATTAGCATAGAAAATTAAAAAAAAAAAAAAAAAAAAAAAAAAAAAAAAAATGACTAAAATGTTCGCAAGATTTTATGGAACAACGTCCTGCTTAGTGGACGTGCTCTCATCGATTTCATTTTTAGAGCTCTTTGTTTGATTTCATGGGAAAACTTTCGAAAAATTATGGTAGTCATCACAAATTTTAAGAAACTAGTGAAAGCGAGACTCAAGAGTACCAGAATAAATACACAATGAATAATAGAAAAGAAAATGTTTTTGGAAAGAAAAAAATAAATACTTTATTTACAATTAATATCAACATAAAAATAATATTTAAAGTCGTTAAATACATGAAACTCATTATACTTTTTTTTAAACATTTTTCGTCCAAGCTTTTCGACGGAATTGAACAAGAAAATGAAATTTTTAAAATAAACGATTAAATCAATGATTTTATCTTCGCAGTATAATTAATGATATAATATCAATCAGTATGCAATGTGAAAAAATCAATATAAGTAAACAAAAAAGCTATGACTTCAATAATTATAACTTTACAAGGTTAAATTAATTAGAAAGTCATTTCAATTTAAATAAAATCCACAAGCAAAGAGGAATAACAGAATTATTTTATTACTATAGTATAATATATTTATATAAAATATATAGTGTATTAAATATAATTATTATGAGATTATTTTAAAAAATAATAATTTTTAGTGTCTAGTGTAAAAAAAATTTTTAGGCCTGGCTTGCCTTCCCAAAGTTGGAGGGGAGGGGACAAATTTGGTTGGGGGTTTACCCGTGATGCTTTTAAATATTGTATATGTAGTATAATAATATTTAAGATTTTTTTTTTGCTCTATTTTAGTTCATTTGTTACAACTATTATCCTAATTTATTGTATATTATCATTTCTCACATTTTATTTTATTTATTGTAGAGTCAGAGGATGTCTCTTTTTACTTTATTTACCTATTTTTTACATTAATTTTACGTATTGTATGAATAGATTCATTACCATCTATATTGCCGTTGAGTGAGGCAGCTGATAATTATTAAATAAAAAATAACACAACATAAATTTTGTTCTTTATTGATTTCCAAGTATATCAATATTCCTAAGTCCTGAATTATATCAATGTTTATACAAAACGATTTATAGTTGAAAGGGAATTATAAAAAACTTGCATGTTCATAAACAGCACACGCAACTAGTATCTTTTCAGAAACCTGGAATGCCATTACATAATTTACAAACGCTGAGTAAGCGTGCTTTATTAAACTAATGACTGAAAACTTACAACACTACTTACTGAAAAATAATCCTTCCGAACAGTTCGGATACAGTCGCGTGAAACATTGACTATTTAATTAGCTATAGAAAGAGTTGGCCTACCGTGAATCGAGTAACGTAGACATGCCAACCGTGTAGTGAAAGTAATTATAGTCTAGTAGTTACTAGAACTACTACCTCGCTATAATACTCGGCTCCGTGTTGTCTGGAAGCCGCTTAGTAATTAGTCCTGTCCTTGGCGATTATAAACTTTCACATCTGTCTAAAGAAGAGATGTCCTATAAAATATAAATAAAGCAGGAATTATTAAAACTAACTAGAAATATCATTATAAACAACCATGAGTGTGTGATGAATATGTATTCACATGACATGTATATAATGTAATTATGTATGATACAGATTACTTAGACCTGAAAAAATTGGCGTGGAATTAGGAAAAAATTTCGAAGTTTCTTTTTTAATTGTCAATTTTTGTACAACACTTTACAGTATATAAAAACGAACATTAAAGATTTCAAATGTCTGAACCAATTTTTTATTTATTTTTTCTTTTGTATAAATCAAATAGACTAACAGCCCACATTTTTTTTAGGAAGTCAGCTATTAAAAAGTAAATACCTCTCTTCCGAGGAAAAACAATAGATCAGAGAGGTTTATCTATAATCCACTGATTTTACCAATTTATATTTTAGAATTGAAAGAAAAGATGGCCGCACCCACACTGCACGCCTAATATCGCTCTGTGTTTGTGACTTTCTTTAACAATGTATTAACTAAAATTCCGCCCTTATCTTCACCATAAGGTGAAATTAGTGACCATAGAACATTTTTATATTACTTTCAGTGAGGTGAGTGAAACATTTAAATTAACTGTGAACAATAACAATATACCAGGTAAAGCAGTCTAACTGACTTGCCGTAATCCTACCGGCTGGTAGAATACATCGCTATCTATCACACGGTCAAGGTTAGTTTTGATAGTTATATTGCCTCTCGTTCGATATTAGACAATATAAAACAATTTTTTTTTTCTTCTTCTTGGGACAATTTTATTTATTTATAAATTTTTAATTTTGCATATTCTTAGTATTATTTTAATAGATTTATTTTATAATGTTTTACTGCAGAATAAAAATTGTACAATTTATGTAAATAGGTTCTTCAAAGAGGTAATAATTTCAACATTAATTGTATAATTGTTATTATTACCATTAATTTAATTTTAATTTATATATATTTCGTTTTTATTTTTACTTTCTTAATATCAAATGATGGAGGTTGTCACATCTGGTGACGAATCGGAGGAAGATGCCCCCTACTCGGAAATCAGTAAAACTGATTCCCAATCAAGAAGAGTTCTTCAAAAGCGCCACCGAAATAGGGCCCCTGGATCAGCGGGCAATTCGCCGAACAAGAAGAAAAACAAGACGGCAAAATCAAAAAAGCCACTCACCAATGCTAGCCATCAAACCCGCAGTAAATCTACTGCAGCGAATACAACTCCATCAATTACGCCAAGCACCTCAACTTTCAATGCCCCTATACCATCTAACAGTGATAACAATAGCACAAATCCTCAACATACTCCTGACTCAGATCCGCCACCAATTTATGTTTATAAAATCGAAAATTTCTTGTCATTTTGCAAAGAAATAGCTAATTTGATCGGAGACTAATTTCGATTGTTTTTCACGAATCAAAGATATTAAGGTCAAAACAGCGTCGAAAGACTGTTATAAAAAAGTGATTAATCACCTAACAAGTAAAAACTACGATTTTCACTGTTATCAGCTGAAAGAAGATAAGGCTTATAGAGTAGTACTCCGAGGTCTCCATACTACTACCCCAACGAGCGCCATAAAAGACGGTTTGGAAGCAATTGGATATAGCGTTAGGCGAGTATCTAATGTGCTTCATCCTAGAGAAAAATATCCGCTGCCTCTATTCTTTGTGGACTTGGAGCCGGCCAGCAACAACAAAGATATATTTGACGTCACTAGACTAGTATATTCCTGCGTCAAATTCGAAGAACCTAAGAGTAAACCGACTATAGTCCAGTGCACTAGATGCCAAGGCTTAGGACATACGAAGACATATTGTCACCATCAGCCAAGATGCGTAATAGTCCAAGCAACGAAGACCAAAAAAGGCCGACTGGGGGACTTAATTCATGTAGAAGCCAATTTTGGCACAGTTGTAGGGGAAGGTGTCCTTAACAACATACTAAAAGTACTGGGGGGTGGGGGTGGAGCTAACGGAGGGGGGGCGCTCTAAAGGTCGTTTTTTTTTTTTTTCAGTTTTTCGTTAATAACTCGAAGACTCTTGCCCCTAGCGAAAATGTGTTTATGTACTAAATTAATAATTATAAAATTCTTTACAAAAAAGGTGCTATACACTTTTTTGTTAACAGCAATCCTTAAGGAGATATGGAGCGAGAAAAATGAAAATTAAAAGAAAAAACCCTTTTTTATTGTTAAAAATGAAATGTTTATGGTTTATATAATTAATCTTTTAAGCGCCCTTGGTTCCAAATATCAAAAACAGCTTACATATGTATGTATGTATGTATGTATGTATGTATGTATATCGAACTGTGGAGGACGAAAAAATTGGCTAACTTGTGGTAAGTTGCACTTTTCCGCGAAAACACGTTTGTCGGCACGTTTTTGACTATAACTCCAAAATTATTTGTTCGATTTAAATTTTTTTTTTTTTATCTGAACGCTAATTAAATTTGCTTTCTGAACCCACAAATGTGAAATTTTGATCAAGTCTCGTAAAACACCCATGCCAACACGTTGAGAAACCCATACTATTGTGCAATTCTTTTATTTTTGGTTCATTTCTCACTACAACTCCAAAAATATTGGTCCGATCCCAAATTTCTTTTTTTCATCTCAAAGCTGGTTAAATTTCCTATTAGATTCTATAGATTTAAGTTTAATAAAGTTCCGTGAAATATCCATTCTACCTCGTTAAATTCCGTGTACTGTTGTGAAATCCTTATTTTTTCGGAACATTTCTCGTTATAACAATATTTATAGAGCTTACAATTGAGAACTGGGTCGCCATCATGCCTCACCCAGCGCTAACCTTTATGCTAATTTGGCTAAGTTATTATTTATTTTCTCTTAATATTATATAGTTCATTTTAAGCATATGTATATCAAAAGATTTTTTTTTAATGCACAGACAAAATGCCGACGAGATGCGTTAGAAAGGATAATTATTACATTGTTTTTTTAAATCGGTGATGAAATGAAAAGGAATTTTATTAATTTTATAAACATTTTCGAATACAACATAGTAAAGACCTTTCAGTACTTTTGAAGATGATCAAACATTAAGACTATGTTAAATGAAAACTAATCACTAGTTAAAAACAATAAAAGAAGATGAATCGCACATACAAATTATACAAAAGATAAACTGGACAATAATAAGCAACCACGAAAAATATTCTTTTCCATTTTGCCAGGGTAGAGGATCCCAAGCCATTCTCTTTAGTGTATAGTTAACTTAAACTTATGTTGACAATTTATCAACAAGAAAATATCTTATACTTCCATTGCAGAATTTCATAGGATATTAACCTCTACTTAAGTGGCAAATGAATACTTTAAATTAAATTATTCCAATATACAAATAATATTCGTACCAGTAGAGAGGTTTAACTAAACAAAAAGTAAATCACAATAAGTTTATTTCGAGGTTGATTTTTTTTTTTTAAATATATTACTGAACCCCATTTAGAAAAGCTTTGTAAACAGAACTCAAAGTAATTTCAATAAAAATAAAAATTAATATTAGTTAAGTCGTGAACGATCATTTAAGAAACAAACCATTTTGAAAATGATATTTACCTTCTTTTTTTTAAAACTTAGAATGAGCCCTTGATTAGAGGATTGAAATACTCATCAGTTATATAATGGAATATGCTTCAAGATGCATTGAATTAATTAATTATGTTGAGAACCTGTTTCTTGAACCGCATTTCATCAGTCAAAATAAATATGCCATTAAGGCCAGAGCCAAATTTAGGAAATATGTCGGTCAAGCTTAAGTTCACTAATTAGCTGGTGTTTTTAATGATCCTTCACGATTGGAATTGAAATTATATATATTTACTTTAACCATTTACTTGTGACACCTATTTCTATTGAGGGAAATATACCACATCAATTTGATTATTCTAAAAAAAAAAAAAAAAATGGTTGCTGCTCAAACATGCAATGAGATTTTAAGAATTAAGCGTGCTTTAAATCGATATATTTGCAGGAAAAACTTGGGAGAAATGTTTTTATTTTTACAAATGTAAAAATATGTGAAGTAAACTAGTAGTTTTAGACAAGATTAGAACATCGCATGATAATCTACGCAGTCAGGTTGATTATAGTACAAGCCTGTATAATTTCAGATTTCTACATAGTTACATATGCATTGGATAGCGTATTCATTGAAGCTGATGTTATTTCAAAATTTTGCACAGAGCTTATCATATTCTACATAAACAGATTATCATATTCCTGAGAAGATATGACTAATCTAAAATAAAATAAAATAAATTATTTTTTTTTAACTTCATATTAAGGTTAACATATACCAAATAAATACCTACTTTATTAATTTTTTAACATATTTATAAGATTAATGACGTGAAGGATTCGATGAATGTAGTAAATAGTTTAATATTAATACTTACATCAATTTGATTATTTGTAAATTACAAATTGTAATTTAAAAGACTTCAAGCAATTCAAAAATAACTTTTGGTCCAATTTTGTTAAACTAGAATGTTCCAGTAATTTCCAGCTTAAATAAATATTACAATATAAATCTAGAAAGGATAAGCGATTAGGAATTCGGTAAGTAATGAATATTGGGTAAAGCAAATTCTTGGATGCTTTTGTCGATATCAGGATATCAGGAGCTACCCAAACAATTTGCATGCTCCTGAAATATGTACTGGTTTTTTAAAAAGATTTATCTGTCTAAGCTATACCAAAAATAAATACATTTGTTGCTTAAAATATACTCGTACAAAAGTCCTGTTAATCTATACCGAACCCCTTTAGGTCTACCTAAGTCCGAATTGAATATACTTATACATAATAAATAAATATGTATGTGCATATATTCTGATTTTTATTTTATATTTTATTATGTTATTTGTACTTTTACAATATAAATAAAAAATCATATATAACAGGTCGTTTCAAAAGTTCGGTCGTTTTTTGATTAATTAAGATTTATTTGGTCTGTACCGTGTTTGTTATAATGCTATTTACGATTCGACCTTTTTCAATATAAACAATATTGTCTTTGAAATAGGGATTACATTTTAAGCAATTCACTGCTAAACGTTTAAAGAAATATATTCAAATGGTGAGTGTTGAAATTCAAATTCTGTCAATTTTATTATATGAATAAAAACTTGGCTTGAAGGCAGCCGAGGCCGCTCCAAGGCACTCTCTGAACGTAAAGCTCAATTTCGGTTATCCAAATTTCGTCAAGGCGATGAAACGGTTGAAGATTATGCTCGTTCTAGAAGATCTCACATTGACTAGGAACAGGAAATTTGAGACTTAATTGAT
Organism: Euschistus heros; assembly: GCA_003667255.2. Lineage (NCBI taxonomy): Eukaryota > Metazoa > Arthropoda > Insecta > Hemiptera > Pentatomidae > Euschistus > Euschistus heros. The sequence goes on along the minus strand of RCWM02000334.1, from coordinate 893,862 downwards.
TCAGATCCTCGTCAAGCATGTGCGGAGATAGGAAAGCAGGTAAATATTTCACAAACAACAGCTGGAGATACCTATTTGAAATAGGGGGAAAAAAACAACAACTAAAAACTAGATAAATGGGTCCCTCACATGTTATCAGAGGCGAATAAAAGGCCACATACTGCCAATTTGACTAGTCAATCGTCCGATGGCGGACTATCCTGCGGCGGTTTAAACTTGTCAAGTCCAGGAATATTTCAAAATAGTATCCCTAAGGGCGAAAACTAATCTAATTATTCTAATTATTTGTCAGGAAGGAGAGTGGCAAAGGAGGTCCTTCCTCCATCTTCAAATCGTCAAATCCTGGAATACTTCAAAATAATATCCATAAGAACGAAAACTAATTACCAGGAAGAAAAGTAGCCAAGGATGTCCTTCGGCCTTCAAAAATCGTCAGATCCTGGCAGATCTGAAATTGGATGGGAAACAGCACCCATCATATTCTCTCAAAATTTCACTCATTGTTTATTAACGTTTTAGATCTCTGGACAATTGTCTGCAGAAATGTTTCGATAACCAGCAAAGCCAAGAATTGGAATTAAATCAGGATTTTTACCAGCAAAAATCAATCATTTTATAAAAAAGGTATTTGGGATCTTGCATAACTGTGGGATAAAGTTATTAGTTTTAATGGAGATTACTTCAATGAATAAAGTTATTGTATACTTAGTAATTGGTTCATTGAATTTTTTAATTACCCAAAAAAACGACTGGTCTTATTAAACGACCTGGTGCTACTAAATATAATAATTTGCTTTGGAATTGACATTCACTCTTCTTCCTCTCGTACTCTCCAGATTTCATCCCGACATCCGCTGCTAATGGGGAACTTTCTAGGTCTTCGGTCACGTGATTAGATGGTCGAGAGAAACTAGTAGTTATTAAATGCCTTATTTATGCATGCAACCTCCTTAGGATAGCTTGCAGCAACTTAATCAAATACAATAAAATAAGCAAAACTGCTACATTTATAACACATTGCCACTGAAGACACTTGTAAATACTTATTATACTTATATTACGTAGAAAAACACCACAATTACAAATGAAATTGTTTCTCAAACTATTCCTAGAGCAATGGGGAAATATCTTTGGGAAATAGAGGTTACTGAATATTTCTTATTTGTTTATTTCCAAATAATGTAAACTGAATTCGATGAATATTGTGATTTCATCTTTCATAAAACAAGAATATAAAAATATGCCAAAAATGAAAAAAACAAAACTTTTTTACGCTAATATTAATAAAAACTCTCTGTCAAATAAATCAATGACATTCAGGAATCGCACTACCAACCGAAGAAAATGACATATTTTTTTCCAAATAAACTTTGTAACGTTTTATTAAATGAATGTTTTATTTTATTTTGTTTTGTTTAGTTTTACTTTGTTTATTGTTTAGTTTATTTAGTTTGTTTTGTTTTATTTTATTAAATGAATGTCTTATTAGTTTTATAAAGTGAACTAAACTGGATAATAAATGTGGGTGGCTCTCATTTCTAAATCAATGAGCCTACTCTCCAATCATTAATTGTACTAATGACCTGGTTTATCGCTTTATGATTTTACTCAAATATCTATAATTTAATGTAAATCAGGATTTGTTTTTCAATTATTTTTTGAAAAATTATCAAAGATTTGATAACAATTTCATTAACCTGATAACCTTGTTACTTTCGAAGTAATAAAATTCAGGTCTGGGCGTTAGTTGTCTGGTTTTTTTTTTTTTTTTTTTTTTTTTTTTTTTTTTTTTTTTTTTTTTTTTTTTTTTTTTTTTACTTTTCTTTTTTTTTTTCATATGAAATTCGAAAAAAAAATTATACACCTCCCTATTTATAGAAAGTTTGATAAACGGTAATGTATATCGTAATAAAGAAAAATAATTCTGAAGAGCTTGATAGAGAACAGCTATTGATTCAAGTGATGCTACTTGGATCCGTTTGTTGTTCTTATTATAAAAACGTTTTTTTTTTTTTTTTTTTTTTTTTTTTTTTTTTTTTTTTGTAATCATTTCCAAAGTTAAATAATTGTTGAACATTCATTACATAATCTTAAATAATATAATTTATGCATTATTGCACTGTTGGTGAAGATAAACAATTTACAAGAGACTGGCACTTTAACAGGTGAAACGTGGAATAGAAAGGTTTAAGTAATAAGGTGGTAATCACCTGCGTAAATATTTACTAATCAAACCAGTATTTTATAAGTATTTGTACTAACAATTCAAGTCAATGCTGTGAATTAAGCCTTTGGTTTGGGATTTTGATGTTTTTTTTCTGTTCAAAGGTTCTATGTGATTTCTATATTTCCCCTCAAAAAACCTAATTTCAAACTTCATTTTCCTATTCTTGAACAAGGCTCGTGACAGTGTGCGCCGGTTCGTGTCCAGATCGGTTTGAATTTCATTTCGTGGCCAACCTATGGAACGAATCTCCACCTTCCCACTTTAGCTAAAGTGGAATGGTAACCTGTAGGTAACTCATTTTGCTAATTGTAGTAGAAGTGCATCCTGAATCTTAAGTCCTAACTAATTAAAAAAAAAATCACTTTATATTTATAAATAAAGTTTTCCTTTTTTTCCTTCTCTGTCTTTGATGTACATTAGTTACTATTTTTATATTCTACTTATTTTATTCAAACAGCAACAGTCACTTAAACAAAATATTTAATTTAATACAAAAATAAAAATTCGTAAATAAAAATAATAACTAAATGATATAAAATAATTATTCTTTATTCACTTTGCATTTTTCCGCAGTCGCAAATTTGACATGTTAAATACGATTTATGTGTTTTGAATTTGATTACACTATTTTTGTTGTTTGTAGTATCAGGGTATTTATTTAAACAAGCCAAAGAATCGTTTTTACAGTTTAATTGTTGTTTTCAAAGAAATTAACCGAAACGAATTCGGAATATTTTCTATTAGTAACAAATAATTATCCTAATCACAGCAGCTGGCTTGTGGCGAAGTGAAGTCTGGTTCAAGGTATCAAGTAGAAATTTTTTGTATAATAAAAAATAAAAGGTTAATGATCAACCATTTAATCCAATCACTGATCAAAAGGAAATTGTGCCGTCCAAAAAAAAAAAAAAAAAAAAAAAAGTGGAACGATTTTAACAGGCAGTCTTTTCTACTCACCGAGAAATCAAAAATACCATTAAGACGCGAATCAAATGTCAATTTTGTATTTCACTTAAGTTCCAATGATAAAATATTGCTTAATTTTTTTTTCTCCTTGATTTAGTTTTACTTTCAAATTTATTAAATAAACATATTCAGGCAAGGTTTAAAAATAAATTTCAGTTTAACTTAGAATAACACAATATATTTTCAAACATATAGTTAATTGTTTAGGAAGAGAATTAAACGAAACAATGAAAGCTTAAATAATAATAATAAAAAAAAAAGAATGTTCGTAAAATTTGAAACGCCAAATGTATTGTTACTAATGTGAAAATGTATTCCCACTTCTTTGAAAACCGTATGTAAAGTGAGTTTAGTACATTTTTTTTATAAATTACATACCTATATAATTTAATGACAGGACAAAAACTTGTAGAAAAACTATCCACGGGTGGCACTCCAATGAAAGTTCTATTTTAGAAGATCCCGAGGCCATCTACTTTTCTAACAATTCAGAGATCTATTGGGAATCCTCTGTATAAGTAGATTTGCATTGGTAGTAGGTAAATTAAAAAGTACATTTACGAAAACTCACTTGGTTTGGAAATATCTAGGTCAAGCAAGAAAAATGGATTTAAAGAACGTTATTGCTGCTTTTACTTAAATCACTGATAGATTTTTAACGAGGGATATATTTAGAATTGCGTCAAAAATCGATGAGAACGCTAAGTTTGGAGGAAAAACTGTTGCATGTGAGGTCATCATCAATGCATCAAAGGCCAGTCAATTCAAAGACTACAATTTCAGTAAATCAGGACTAATCCTAAGGGACTTAGTGATAATTTTGAAATCAAAGTTAGAAAGCGTAGAATATTTGTCCCAAAAAAGTGTTAAGAAACGGGAGAATTTAGAAGCCTTCACAATTCGGAACTGCTCGGTATATATAGTTCAGGTTATAGCAGCGCGGCGGTTAAAATGGGCATGTAAAGTCGTTTTGTTTAGTAATGACTGAATTCCGATGAAAGTAATAGGTTTTGAGCCATCAGGTAAACGAAACGAAAGACCAAGACGTAGATGGGAGGGTTGTATCAGGGCCGAACTGAGGGATTTGGGTTTCAAAAGAGTGGGTCGAAGAGATGTGTGTTGTCAATCATTGGAGGTGTCGGCATCGAACCTTCGGGTTTGGCTTTATTTATTATGAATTATGAATATGAAACAGTAAGTGATCTTGTCTGTGCGATTCACATTCAAATTCTTTCGAAATTTTCAAAGACAGCTGTTTTAACTCATACATACATAGCACGTTGAAATCCTTGTGTTGTTCGTATAATTGTGATTTTCTAAATGAATTTACAAAGAATATCTGGTCAATGATTTGTTAATTTTGGTCTACTTTTATTTGAAGTGTTTTAAGATCTGGTAGTCAGACTATGTTATGAGCAATTAATATTCTAAATACCTTTTATTAAAATATATCGTCTTCAGTATCCTTGAAACCACTATTCTGCAAACCGTTTCGAAGCTTATGGAACCTAAAATTTCGATTTGTTTTATCAATAGATAATATGCCATAAGTAGATAAATGGTTGTACGGATGCAGCATAAACACCTTACAACATAGTTCGAAAAGCTCCTAAACATATCCTAAATCATGCACTAAGTTCTTACCAAAGTTTTGCTGATTTTTCTGTAAAGTTTTGCCCCATAGTTTATAATTTTATGAGAATTTCTATATCTGTTCCCCCATCTAAATTTAAGAAGCACTTCTGGTGCCCATGCCTATTCCTACAAACCTCTTTTATGAGGTTAAACCCAACAAAGTATCATATCTAGTGACATTAATATATTTTTAACTATTTATTGATAAAGGTTTATTGATTTAAACAATTACCAATGTATACATAATATTCAACAAGTGAATTTGAGGAAAATGATTACAATGGCATGTCAATAACATGTAAAGGACTACTCACAAGTACCACTTCAATAGTTCTATCTACATTAGAAGGTCTCTCGGCCTTCTTATTTTCAGACGCCTCGGAAATCGGGAATTGAGTGTGAGGCAAATTGGGAGACTTGTAGATTCGATTGGATAAGGAGTTAACTTTAAAAGGATAGGTATCAGGTTTCGGCCGAATCAGCTAAATTTGGAAAATTAAGATCTTTATGGGTAAGATTGTTTGTGACATAATAAGGAAAACTGAGGATTTCACGAAAGATTTTCGATAGCAAGTATTGGATACGAGAAGAATTGGAAGGTTTAGTGGATCCCGAAAGTTCAACTCAGTATGTCCAAATGGGTCTAATTACTGTAATATAAATAAATCCTGTAATTTATTGGGAGCTTTGAACGCTTGTCCAGTAAATGTTGGAAAAATATTAGCCGTTTTTTACTTTTATCTCTGGTATGTAATATTAATATTTAAATATAAATATTTTAACAATATGTTTTTTAAATTTGAATTATAAGATTGTAGTAGTAGTTAATATATGGTTTCTGATTAGGGCATACCTCCTTCTACCTTCCACAAGAATTCTGAACCCTTAAGAGAATTTTTATGAGTTGTAGTAGTAAAGGTTTTTTTTTTTTTTTTTTTCCCCTCATTAAATATAGAAAATAGTTCTTATAGAAAAGTTATGATACCATATTTTTTAAAAATTCCCCATCTCATGTTTTGTCTTTCCTTAAACCTTTTAAACTTCTCTAAATAGAAAACCCTTTAACTATAAATTTGAAATCAGGCTTAAGAAAATAATAATAATAAAGCGGGATAAAGCAGGAGTATTTTGAGACCAGGATGCAGCTACATCTGAATGAATGAAGGATGTTAGAAAAGAAGAGAGATGTCAATAAAGGAAGAATAAGGAAGTGAAAGCTATTGGTATAAATGGAGTTGACAATAAAACGTTGAAAGCAAGTGTTGGGGCGTTGGTCGCGACGCTATTGGCTCCTACCAATTCCTGTTCGAAAAAGATAGAATTTACACGATTCCAAAATACAAGAGAAAGTTTAAGCATCTCTTATCGAAACACCATTTTCGGTCTCGAAAATCTATCACAAAAGACTAAAGATTCCATGAATAAATCGTAAAGGAAAACATAATAACCATACGATCTGGATTTTGATTGTTAAAATATCAATAAACCAAAATATCATATTTTTAGTGCCGCCATTCAACTGATGGATCTAATTAAAATAAAAAAGGAAACATAAATTTTTCGGAGTGGCGGTTTTCGATTTTTTATTATATGAAAGAATCTGGACATCTAATTATTTCTAATTGGCTAGTTCCATTATTAGTAGAAAATTATTTTCTATATTACTGTACTGGGCAAATAATGCATGTCTTAAGCATAGTGTTAACTCAATCACAACAAAAAGGCGATAATTGAGTACTTTACCTGTGGAGTACATAATTATTGTTTCTTGAAGACAATAAAGCTAAACGTTTTATTTTTACACTGTTAAATTTATCAAAATATTTTATTATCATTAATAAAAACAGTAAATGCATGCAAAACGAATATCTTATGCATATGCTATCGTGTGTTTACATTCTGGATAAGGAAGGCTATGTCCGTCATCCTCTCTCATCAAACTGTCGTGGTAAGCAGCTGCCTTTACACAATTCTCCGAACATTATGAAACTATTCAAATGAGTTCTGTTCTTCCAAATGGCGAAGGACATTACTAACTGAGCACCAACATTAGGTATTAACCAAGTCATTATCGAAGATAAATTATCGGACATTTCGAAAGGACAAAAGAAGAAAGTGTACGCATGCATAGTGGTCCTGAGGCCTCCGTTTATTCTGTAGGTTAATAGTCCTATTAAAACTATTAAGCTAGTAAGTTATTCAAGTTACTGCAATAGTAAAAAGTAGTATATGTACACGATGAACAGCTTGGAGGACGTTTGGTAATAAGAAAATTAATCTCAAAATTATACTTAAGCAATATCCATTTCGACTTCGAATACCATGAGGACACTACTTAATAAACTGTTTTGGACATACCACATGAATGATTAGCAGAGTTTGTCATTTCAGATATGTTTAACACAGCATCAATGCAGAATGCCATAATATATATACATTCTGCATTGATGCTGTGTTAAACATATCTGAAATGACAAACTCTGCTAATCATTCATGTGGGATGTCCAAAACAGTTTATTAAGTAATGTCCTCATGGTATTCGAAGTCAAAATGGATATTGCTTAAGTATAATTTTGAGATTAATTTTCTCAAATAAAATGAGATAAAGATATATATATATATATATATATATATATATATATATATAGAGAGAGAGAGAGAGAGAGAGAGAGAGAGATAGATAGATAGATAGATAGATAGATAGATAGATAGAGAGAGAGAGAGAGAGAGAGAGAGAGAGAGAGAGAGAGAGAGAGAGAGAGAGAGAGAGAGAGAGAGAGAGAGAGAGAGAGAGAGAGAGAGAGAGAGAGAGAGAGAGAGAGAGAGAGAGAGAGAGGAGAGAGAGAGAGAGAGAGAGAGAGAGAGAGAGAGAGAGAGAGAGAGAGAGAGAGAGAGAGAGAGAGAGAGAGAGAGAGAGAGAGAGAGAGAGAGAGAGAGAGAGAGAGAGAGAGAGAGAGAGAGAGAGAGAGAGAGAGAGAGAGAGAGAGAGAGAGAGAGAGAGAGAGAGAGAGAGAGAGAGAGAGAGAGAGAGAGAGAGAGAGAGAGAGAGAGAGAGAGAGAGAGAGAGAGAGAGAGAGAGAGAGAGAGAGAGAGAGAGAGAGAGAGAGTGAGAGGGAGAGAAGTAGAGCGTACTGTATTACTATGGTATTGACATTTCGTTGTGAATGGGTTCACGATAAACTGGTTCTAAAAAAAAAAAAAAAAAAAAACTGTTTATATCTATGTGAGCATATGAAATAAAACAATGATAAAATTTATCAAAATTAAACTTAAAACAAGGTGTTGTCAGGGCGTATTTACAAAACAAAAGAACAAGTCAAGAGGAGGTATTGGTCTCTCTCTCTCTCTCTCTCTCTCTCTCTCTCTCTCTCTCTCTCTCTCTCTCTCTCTCTCTCTCTCTCTCTCTCTCTATCTATTCTATCTATCTCTCTCATCTCCTCCTCTCTCTCTCTCTCTCTCTCTCTCTCTCCTCTCTCTCTCTCTCTCTATATATATATATATATATATATATATATATATATATATAAATATATCTTTATCTCATTTTATTTCATTTTTTGAGAAAATTAATCTCAAAATTATACTTAAGCAATATCCATTTTGACTTCGAATACCATGAGGACATTACTTAATAAACTGTTTTGGACATACCACATGAATGATTAGCAGAGTTTGTCATTTCAGATATGTTTAACACAGCATCAATGCAGAATGCCATAATATATATACATTCTGCATTGATGCTGTGTTAAACATATCTGAAATGACAAACTCTGCTAATCATTCATGTGGGATGTCCAAAACAGTTTTATTAAGTAATGTCCTCATGGTATTCGAAGTCAAAATGGATATTGCTTAAGTATAATTTTGAGATTAATTTTCTCAAATAAAATGAGATAAAGATATATTTATATATATATATATATATATATATATATATATATATATATAGAGGAGAGAGAGAGAGAGAGAGAGAGAGAGAGAGAGAGAGAGATAGATAGATAGATAGATAGATAGAGAGAGAGAGAGAGAGAGAGAGAGAGAGAGAGAGAGAGAGAGAGAGAGAGAGAGAGAGAGAGAGAGAGAGAGAGAGAGAGAGAGAGAGAGAGAGAGAGAGAGAGAGAGAGAGAGAGAGAGAGAGAGAGAGAGAGAGAGAGAGAGAGAGAGAGAGAGAGAGAGAGAGAGAGAGAGAGAGAGAGAGAGAGAGAGAGAGAGAGAGAGAGAGAGAGAGAGAGAGAGAGAGAGAGAGAGAGAGAGAGAGAGGGAGAGAAGTAGAGCGTACTGTATTACTATGGTATTGACATTTCGTTGTGAATGGGTTCACGATAAACTGGTTCTAAAAAAAAAAAAACTGTTTATATCTATGTGAGCATATGAAATAAAAAAATGATAAAATTTATCAAAATTTAACTTAAAACAAGGTGTTGTCAGGGCGTATTTACAAAAGAACAAGTCAAGAGGAGGTATTGGTTTTCCATCATTTCTCTCATGTTGTCGTTTATCTTTTTGTATTCTAGCACTTTCATTGGATATTTTAATTGTAAGGCAGATATGAATTAAATGTATGAAATCATAACAATATTATTAAAAGGCCCGGATTTATGGGAAACTCTATCTATTGAAAGTGAACCATATGTTATTTTTAGTACCTTGTTCGAAATAAAATAAAATTATACATTAACGAGCTTCGAACACAAGAAAAAAAAATAGTTACAGTTACAATAAACTTGTAATATGTCATAATATAAAGTTATTATAATAATAAGCTAAAATTTCCTATATTGTTCCTAGATAATCTGAGAGATAAAAGAAAACGAAAAAAAAAGAAAATAATAAAAACCTATGAAGATGAAAGCATAACACTTGAGTGATCTAGTCCATCTATAAATATGTTTCCCTTTTAAATTGCAAGGACGACAAGCCTCGCAGCTAGTTTTGAAGATAAACGTTGGCAACTCTTAGGCAACCATCCCACTCCAGCTACTTAAACTTAAGTAAATGGCGATAGTTTTCCGTGTCCTTCAAATATATAGCTTTCTCAGCAGGAAACAGATCACTAATTTCCCGTTCGAAATTTCAAATCTACAGGGAAAAAAAGATTTACAAGTTTCTCATTTATAGTAACTTAATCGTTTCGATAATATGTTAAACCACTTCTATTGGTCGTATAGTCGTATAGTCGTATACCTATATAAAATATTAATTAAAGAAATATGAAGGATGTTTTATGGTGTATATGTATAATATACTAAAACATTTTGACAAATAAGATATTTTATAGTGCTCATTTTTTTAGAAATAAATAAACTCTTGTCCTATTCAAGAGTTGAGAATATATTACTTTGTTTAAAATCTTTTTCTCAATTTCCTAAATCAACCCAGAAGTTTTGTTTAATCTTAGACCCATTGGAACAGAAAGACATTTAACTGAATTACTACAGTCAATAAGTTACTATCACATTTTATAATTAACATTTTTTTTTTAATATGCTTTTATTAACTTCACTTGTATGTAACGGAATCTTTCATCGTAATTTTCACCAATTTCCAGCAATCTGATTAAATTGAAAATTTGCACACGTTTCAAGGACCAATGACAATACAATAATTGCACAACTTTTTTCTAATCTTCTCACTTAGCCTAATTAAATTACCCACAAAATGTAATTTGTAACTCGAAAAAAAAAAAAACGTTAAAAGGTCTGACTGCTGCTTGTTCACCACAATTAGCTTTTTTGTTAAGTTTGCTATAAAAGCGTGTTTTTCTAGCTTTTAAAACTATAGTTTTTTTTAAGTTTGACTTTAAATTAAACCAAAATATCCAGAAAAGATATATATTTAACTGGCTTCTCTAAAGCCTAATTTGCAATATTTCTTAAGTAGCCTCTAAAGTATTTCGATAGTAATAATTATTCATAAGATAAAACGGATATATTTACAAGTATAAAGAGCAATCGTTGGGCCACTGATTGATTTTGTTACAACAGTCTTAGTTAGGTAATGCAACAATAAAACATAGCTGATCTATATTTTGTAACTACTGTAATATGTCGGTTAATATATGGCTGGCCAACGTATTGCGATATGTTTATGAACAATTTAATAACCACGCTGCTAAGCGACCACAATATTTGACTTAAAAAGAACTTTAACCCACGCAAATGATACTTCTCATATATTATTTAAAAATGTAAAGGAACTACTTCTTAGTACTACGCTGAAGACAGTTCTTTACTATCCAACGAGCCCATAACTTTTTCAGTTAGTGTTAATCTTACTTCCTAAGTGACAGTAATAAGAGGGATTTAAAGAAGGTGGTGATTAGAGTTTTTAAGTGGTAGTACAACAAATCGCCTTTATGCTCCACTCAATGCATTCACTATATTTACTAGATAGATTCGGAAAACAACAGTTGTATATTTCGTTTTAAAAATTAGAACACTTATCCAGAATTTTAATTAGCTAGAAAATTTTATTTGAGTTGAAAAAGATTTCGCATGATATACAATTAAATAGTAAATTTAATTTCGGATAAAAATATGATTCCTTACACTTTCTGTACTCTTAATTAATACATATTAAGCTATGAATATTCTTCAGAAGAGTTGTATTTTGTTTTCCTTTACTTGGAATATAAAATGATAAAAATTTAAGAGTAGATGTAAGTGAATTCAAACAGTAATAAATGAAAGGGTTTTTATTATTATCGTTGCCGAGGTAAATTAGGCATTACCTAATTCCTTATTTCAAATATTGTCGTCATTTTGAGTAATAAACTTTTCTTGTTGTTTTTGGCATCCATCGATAGTGCTGGAACGAATGAATAGCTAATGTCACAATTTTAGATTGAATTAGACATTACATTATTTGAAGATTGTATTTCACAATGTTGAAAGTTGTATTACATATTGGCGAGACTTGACATATCGACCTAACGTAAGTATGAGGTTGAGTGTCACTTAGATAAATTTCATTTGATTAACAAAACCAGAGTTTTTTTTTTTTTTTCTTTTTAGTTTACTACTGATCGCTTCTGTTTATAGTTACTAGTCAAATCCTTATTTTCATATTTATCTTCTGAATATCTTAACAAAACCAAATATATTGGAACAATTTAAAGTTTATTCACACCGGTTCTATCAATCGTCTTTCTTTTGTAACCTCACTATTTCATACCGAGATCCTCTGTTAATGGATCAATGACTTTTTAGGGTCTAGGACATAGGTCATTTGATTAAATGGTTGAGAGAAATAGTTGCTGAACTGTTATTTGTAAGACCAAAGGATTTAATTTTAGGAATAAGTGTAACCATTTTCTATTTATAGTGCACCTGACTTAGCTTACAGATTGAGATTTTAGGGATTGAAGTAAAAATTATTAAAGTTGCTTTCTCTTTAGTTTTCAGTACTATTTCAGTATTAACGTAATTATCGTGAGCACAATTTTACATACACACAAACATAAGCACACAAGAATAATAAAAATAGCTCCATATATTTCATATTAATGAAAAATGGTGTTTAACACTACGACCGAGTCAGGGGTCGAACGTGAGGTTCGTAATACATGATAAGCCAGTGATTGATTATTTTTTTTTTGCTCAGTTTTCCTCCTCACGTAGAGTTGACCGCTATTCCTCACCAAACCAGTTAGGTTAAATCTGAAAGAAGTCCCGGAAGTCAGATATGAGTGTCCTTGGCAAGTTAGCAAACTATTTATCGTGTGTGAAGAACGATTAAGAAGTTCATACAAATAGCTCATGCAGAATAATTATTTAGAGAATGTCAAATTAAAATTTTTAAATAACTTATGTTATATTCAAAAAAGGAGTATACTACAAAAGCTAATGTTTTTATGTCATGTTTTGTGTCATTTAAGTATATAATTTTCATTTATTGAGATAAAAGGTTTGCAGTTTTACTTAACTTAAAAATAATTATAACGCGGTTATGATGATGCCCAGGAAAAAAAAAAAAAAAAAAAAAAAAAAAAAAGCTAGACAACTTTTTGCCACCATATTTTCTTATGTATTTGAAATAAGGAATTAGGTAATGCCTAAATTGCCTCGGCAACGATAATAATAAAAACCCTTTCATTTATAACTGTTGGATTTCACTTACATCTACTCTTAAATTTTTATCATTCTATATTCCAAGTAAAGGAAAACAAAATACAACTCTTCTGAAGAATATTCATAGCTTAATATGTATTAATTAAGAGTACAGAAGGTGTAAGGAATCATATTTTTATCCAAAATTAAATTTACTATTTAATTGTATATCATGCGAAATCTTTTTCGACTCAAATAAAATTTTCTAGCTAATTAAAACTCTGGATAAATGTTCTACATTTTTAAAACGAAATATACAACTGTTGTTTTCCGAATCTATCTAGTAAATATAGTGAATGTATTGAGTGGAGCGTAATGGCGATTTGTTGAACTACCACTTAAAAACTCTAATCATCGCCTTCTTTAAATCCCTCTTATTACTGTCACTTAGGAGGTAAGATGAAGTGTAAGAAAGGAATGTATCAAGCTGGAAGATTATTCGCGGTATAAATTATTAATAAAACGTTTTCTGAAAAAAAACTGCTAAGACGTACTGTATACAGTTTCATTACTAAGCAGAAAAACCAACGAAGCATTTTTAAAACAAATGTTTGAATAAGTGAGGGGCTCTTGCTTTCTTTTTCGCCAACATAAGAGATGTGTTGTTTAAATGTCAGTGGCCAGCACTTTCCAGTGGAAGCTTCAAACTTTAAGCTAAATATCATCAGTATTTAAATTTTTGAACTTTTGGTCTTGGTAAGAAAAAGTTGATGATATTTTATCGGGAGGTGCTTTGAGCTAGCCTTAATCACGTAATACCTACCATGAATTGTAAATAAACTGGAATGCATAATATTCATCCATTTTTCGATTTGGATTTACCACAATCAAATCTCATAATAGTTCCTAAGATATGTACCTTGAAATTTTCGAGAAATACCTCGAAGATTGTTATGTTCTTATCAATCGGAATACAATTTGTTATTTTATATTTATTGTTAGGTAGTTTGTAAATCTTAAAAGCTATATAAAAATTATTTAGGTATTACAAACAACATTTTTGTTTGTGGCCTCTTAAGATAAAAACCAATCTCTAATTTTAAGAAAAAATAATTGTGTCTTGAATGAACAATAATTTGTCTCAATGATCAAATATTGATAAGTACAGGTAGAATTTACATGCTGTAGGTTTTTTTTTTTTTTTTTTTTTTTTTTTTTTTTTTTTTTTTTTTTTAATACAGTTGATATAGATCTTTGGCTATAACAGCAACATCTTTTTTGAGTTAGGACCGCATAATGAACCATTGGTATGACTGATACTATATATTTTCTTTCGACTTTATATTGTGTTATTTCAATAAAATATGCCGAAAGTTATTACATGCAATATAAATGCATAAAGTTAGTACTCATGAAACATTTTAAATTAATCCTTTTATAAAATATAAGTTTTTGAGTTATGTCGGTGTTGCAGCAAATGAGCGATATGTACATGTAACAACTTATTTTAAACCATTTAGCAGATTTTTAGGTTTCATATTTTCGCAAATTCGTCCATTATTTTATAATTATTTAATTGATTATTTAACATTGGGTGTCAATTTATATATATATATATATATATATAATATATCACATAATAAAGGTAATATTATTTTTAGGTTTTATTATGCGACTGTACCTAATTCAATCGGTAAAACATATTTTTATTAAATAAATAAAAACAAAGTTGTATATTGGCCTTTATCCAATGTAAGTATTGAAGAAACTATTTTATTTTCGAGGGAGAAGCACTAAGAAGTATTATATAAGGAAAATGATATGTAGCAAGAGAACATAACCATAAATGATCTATGTGGTTAGATTCAGTCGATCGAAGATACATTAGAAGCATGAAAAAAAGTCTTAAAACAAAAAAAAATATTATATAACATTTTTTATGCTCTGTTTAAAATAATTTATCTAGGTTATTTAAAAATGAAAAAAATTGAGAGTTTGGCCATTTTTTTAATGAATAAAAGTGTTCCGTTATTTTGTTATATTTATAGTTCAATATTATATAATTATTACTTTTTTCATAATATGGGTAAATATTTTTCTGTATTGTATTGTAGGTTTCATCGAATATTATTCGACAAATTCAAGTACTATTTATGTTATATTATAGGGCATATTTCAATGTTTTTTAGTAAATATAAATCTTGTCCTTAATACTATTAAAATTTATAAAATGACAACTCGAACTGTTTACCTAAAGACTACAGTCATAAAATTAGTATTTCTTTGAAAATCAACTTTCTATATTTGGACAAGTCGTTCCGCCTGGATGGTTATTAAATAAACAAAAATGGTTCTTAAACTTTGATATTTTTATGAAACTTCGTGAAAGACTATTCCATTACAAAGTTTCACTCAGATCTATTACTAGTGAGTGGTCTATTTGTATTGAAAGGGCCACCAGAGGAAGTACTGGGCAGTTTTAAGCCGGGGTCAATGTGCAGAACAGACCTTGAATATTACCAGCCTACTTGGCTCCAGCTAGTAGGTCACTGGGTTACCAACTACGGAAGGTATTCCTTACAACGCCCAGCATTTTATTTTTTATTTATTTTTGTTGTCAAATCAGGTCTAGACTTGCCAAGGGCGTAAAATAATATAGATTAAAACTTTCTGAGAATGCAAAATCACGATCTAATAATATTGTAACGGACAGATATAAAATTCGGTATTATGTATTAAGTCGACATAAAAAACATAATGTTGACTAATAAAATATTAATAATGCTTCAAATCAAGAGTAATTAGCATTACAATATAGCATTTATAACAAAAAAAAGATGTGGCAATATATGTTTATATATCACAGCTGTAGAGAAGAAGAGTCAGAATTGTGCACTTTTCAGTAAGACATTTTGGATCGTTTTCCTAAATCCCATAATTACTCTAAAATACCCATTTTACAAAAATAGATACTTTAAGGGTTTAATAAAAAGAAAATATTAACCAATTTTTCTGAACGCAGATATTAAAAATTCTGCTTTGAAAATTATTACAAAACACATTTTCGAGATAGTTTGACTTATCCACTTCTAACAGCAATATAAAAATAGATTCAGGTCAAACATAGACGGAGGAATGTTAAATATTAGAAAGTGAATCTACGTAGATCAAATACAAAGTTAAACGATTTATAAGCTGGAAAACATTTCATTTTACATGCTATATAAATAGTTTATATGCTACTTCGAAGAAATTTATCATAACCCATTATTATCATTATGTAAAGAAAACTTGTTATTCAATTTTTTTTATTTATTGAAATTCACAACTTTATACAGGGTGAGTATATCTTAGTGTAAAAAAAAAAATTGGGTGAAACTAGATCCTCAAAAAAGTCTTTGATTTATCGTATATCTGCAACGGATTGAAATAGAAAGGTGAGGTTTGCGGCATTTTGTTACATTTTTGATCTAGTTTCACCCAATTTTTTTTTTTTACACTAAGAGATACTCACCCTGTATACTTTACTTTAAATATTATTTTCAAATAGAGTTATCAAAGTAAATTTTATCTGATGATGAAAGGATGCAGTAGTGATATAGCAGTGACAGTGATTAATCGCGATATAATCATATATATATATATATATATATATATATATATATATATATATATATATATATATATATATATATATATATATATATATATATATATGTGTGTGTGTGTGTATGTATGTGTGTGTGTGTGTGTGTGTGTGTGTGTGTGTGTGTGTGTGTGTGTGTGTGTTGTTTTAAGTAAGGTTCTTAGGGTTCAGTCAATAAATAAAAACAACTATTTTGGTGACGTTTCGAGACTATATGTTCTCATAATCATGCCAATGTTACTAGTGGATATCTATTGGTATCTAATATACTACTATACTATACCAGTAGCATATCCACCAGTAACATTGGCATGATTATGAAAGCAATATAGTCTCAAAACGTCGCCTTCGAGCCTCAAGAACCTTACTTAACATATAATAGAAACAGTCAAGAAATGTATCCATATATATATATATATATATATATATATATATATATATATATATATATATATATATATATATATATATATATGTGAAGGTTTTGTGTGTGTGTGTGTGTGTGTGTGATTGTGGCTGCGCGTGCGTGTATTTTGCCATTTACATATTGAAAAATTGAGAATTATATCATTAAAAAACCCAAAACTTTAATTAATTCCACACACATCTTTGATTAGGTAATATCTAATTTTAAATGTTTGCTTCTCCAGTTTTTTTTCTAAACTTGCTCAAGACCAACAACTTATTTACATAAAAAGACTCGTACCTCTTTGGTTACAAGCCGAGTGTCAGAACAGCAAACATTTGTTTTCTATTAGCTAACAATTCGTCACTAATCAAAAATGAGTATCGCATAATAAATGTTTAGACTTCATAACATTTGATGAAACCATGCTTCCACTCCTTCTTCTCCCTTTTTTTGTCGAATCAAAACAAAGAGTTTTCCTGGCCGAGATGGTAACCCAGGATCTTCGTTTCATCGGGTTGCTTGGGTAACGCAGTTTTTTGTGCTAGTTATGCACATCGTCGTTAAATCATTGGCTGATGGTAGCTCCTAAGCATTCTAGTAAATTAGGCCAGAAAACGTTTTTATATTTGGACTATTATTGGGATTTTTTTTTTTTTTTTTTTTTTTTTTTAATTTTTTTTTTTTTTTTTTTTTTTTTTTTTTTTTTTTTTTTTTTTTTTTTTTTTTTTTTTTTTTTTTTTTTTTTTTTTTTTTTTTTTTTTTTTTTTTTTTTTTTTTTTTTTTTTTTTTTTTTTTTTTTTTTTTTTTTTTTTTTTTTTTTTGATATTATTTATCGTAAAATGTCTTAAAATATACATCAACGTAACACCCACAGGCGTGGTGACTCAGTACATGGCATGTCACCTGATTAAGTGGATATTTACAGCAAATATCAAGATATTAAAATGCAATACTTTCTGTTCAGATGATTCGACTCGGTTAAGCCATGGTTTCGCAAGACAATTTCATGATAAACTGTAGGCAATTAATACAACTACTTTTCCATGCATTTGAAAATGGGTAGAGCCCATACCTTGTGCCATAGCTTACAAGTTTCATTCAAGCACTCACGTACTTAATTAAATAAAAATTAGAAATATTTATTTACAAATGAAATAAAGTTTCATGAGATGAATTAATGGTGAACCATTAATCAAATTAGAGGTTGCTATTATATGGATAGATTACTCGTCTTATTATTTTAACCATCAATGTATTTAGAGTAGAATTGGGCAAAATTGAATCATTGTTAAATATATGACAACTAATTTCCTGGAATTAATCATATAATTTAATAATGATTAAATTAGATGATTGATTCCAGATGATAATTAGTTGTCAAATAATCAATCTTGCCTAACTTTGGTATGCTTAGTAGTAGTATTTTAATTAAGCTGATAAGAAAAACACTTAATGGTATTTTCAATATTATTTTATTGTCAGAATTTCAAAATGAAGTTGTAAAATCCTATTTACCACTAAATCGCTTCGCTTTTATTATATACATTTTTTAAAGAAATATAATAAGAGTAAGGGGTCATTCCATGCCAAATCAACTAATTCTACATTAGATTTGGACTTTGACCTCTCCGATTTCAATAATTTTTCGTATAGAAGCTGTACTTGCCAAGACTTGTAAAAATGTAAAATATTACATTTTTCTGACTTTTGGTTTTTGAGTTACAAGCTTTTTAAAAATTCAAAAAACGACCGTTTTCAGTCCTTGCTCTGTATACTCAAAATTACGCCATTAAAACAGTATTGCTCCTAGAGTATACAAATTTGTGGCATTCTTTTCCATTTAAAATGACCTTTAATTTGATTTGTCACTTGATATATTCGGTTCATTTTGACCGTTTTTGGACGTTTCCACTTTTTTATCACTTGAAAAAAAGTTATATATCAAATTAAAAGGTATTTTAAACGGAATGGAATGCCGCAAATTTGAGCTCTCTAGGAGCTAGTTAATGGTATCTGAAGTTTTTTAATGCCATAATTTTGAATATACAGAGTGAGGACCGAAAACTGTCGTTTTTTGAATTTTTAAAAGCTTATAACTCAAAAAAAAAAAGTCAGAAAAACGTAATATTTTATATTTTTACTAGTCATAGTAAGTACAACTTCTGTACCAAATATCATAAAAATCGGAGGGGGCAAGGTCCAAACCATTGGTTTATTTGACATGGAATGACCATAAGATCCTATTTAAAATATTTATTTGTTTTTTTACGAATGAAATAAAGTCTCATGAGATGAATTGATGGTGGACCATTAAAAAAATTAAAGTCATTCTCATAGAGAAACATGACAATGTTTTATTTTTATGTCTTGTAGATATTTGAAGGTTCAGTCAAAATAAAAATAACGATTGTTGAATTTAACAAATCACAATGTTTTTATATATAGTTTTATATTTAATTGCAGATATCGTTTAATGCTATTGTTCTCCTAAAAGACTTCCAGAAAATAAGATCATAAAATAAAAAAATAAAGATTAAGTTAAAAATGTAATAAAAATTAATTAACAGAACTCATAACTTAAAATTAAGTTCCCAAAGTTAAAAATAAAAGTAAATTAGAATGTTATGTATTAAAATGTGTATATAGATTGTACTATAACTTTTAAGTAACATTGTCATTTAATTCTGGTGTTTCAGAATCGGATGTGTTTCTAAATGTTTCTCATGAATTAACTCAACCAACTAATAACTATTCCGTGTTCCATGTTTTTTTTTAAATTAAATTTTTTTTTTTCTAACAATACGATCACTTATAAATTTCGCTAATTTATATATATTTTGGCTTTGCAATATGCGCTTGAAATCATAGAGTTAGGAAAAATAGAAAAGATTACCGGAAAAGAAAAGAATCTAAGAGTATAATAAAAAATTTAAAATAAATAAATAAAAATAAAAATAGAACGCATTATATATGTTATTTGACACTAAACAAGTATATATTATCTGGATGTTCATAAAATGAAATAAGATTAGAAGCAATTTTATTTAAGCATATGGATGCAAGATTAGACTATCATCATGTTAATCCTTTGTTGAAGATTATAAAATTTTCGTTTTCGTGCTTCCAGGCATTAAATAGAGGATTGGATAAAAATTGCAAATTTTCAACGTTATATTTGAAAGGTCATTTGAATACTTAAATAATTAAGTTCCAATTAGTCAACAACTATTTAATGTTTTATTAACACGTCTTACAGTCTGCTACCAACATTCTCAGAAGTCTTTTTTACAGTGTTTTGTTTATTAAAAATTCTGATTGTTTTGAGTCTGAAGATTCATCATATTTACGGAAAAAACATTTACTCTTGATTTCAGATGAAGGTCAGGGAATGCGTCAATTTAACCGCTTAGTAGTTTTTTCTTTTTTGATATTATTTAATATCATTTATCAATGCTATATCACGCAAACGAAACAGTGATAATTAGAATATATTTAAATAAGCAGTACATTAATGGATGCAAACTATTCAGAAAGAACGCTTTACAAACAGTTGTTATTACATTAGTATTAAACACAATTGATAACGTAACAGACCAATTGCGATAAAATCAATAGTTACTAAACGTGCAAGTATGTCAACAAGTATTTTCCTTATTGGCTTTCTAAAAGGTTAGTCCAACGGATTTTGCAGCCCGTAACTCATCCTACATTGTTTAGGGCGCAACATCCTATTTCGGTTAGACCACAACTCTTTTCTTATCCAAAATCCACTTTCAACTGTCTCCTAGAATGTGTCTTCATACTTTCTATTACGCACTGTTTTCCTTTATCAAGACAAATTGTAAAGGTGTGCTGGGTTCATACCGTTCTCACGTTCGGTAATTTTGTTTTCTGCTTTTGCAAACATTACAGACATAGTTGATGTATTGCGACCCATTCGTAACTTTCCCAAACTCTATTAATCAAATATGTCCTCTTTTTTTTTTTTGCCAATATTTACTTGCTATAGACTTATGTCATTCTTATATTTCTGTTCTGAAAGGATGTGATACAAACAACACTGTTATTCAGATACCATTTGAAGGTTATCTGACATAATTTTGGGGGTTTTATCAGAGATCAATATAATAGTACATTCACTTTATATTGCTGGTACCATTAACAGCACTTGCGACATTAGACCCGAACATAACCTTTGATCCTCGTTGGAAGTGCAAAGGCCAGGTGCCCATCCATTTTATAGGGTCTGTTTCTAGGTCAACACCTCTAAATACTTATTTATTTATTTACTTAGGAAGTCAAGACACCAGAGCGCGTGGTGAGCTCTTTGGGCACCTGAAAAGCGTGTCTTAATTAATTTATTATTATTATAATAATTATGTTTTTTTTTAATGAAACTACTTTTTTTGGATATAAAATATACCAATATACCAACATCGCCAACGTGAGAAATAATGTTAATGAATATAAAATCATAAATAAATACTATTCACTCATAAATACCGACTTTTGATGTAGCGACTGGTTCAAGACCAATATAAGAATAAAATAAGAGCCAAATGAAGACAATTAAACAAAGGATTAAATGTTTTTTATTGTAATATTGTTTTTAATATGCTGATAGGGGGGGGGGGATGCTCAAATAACAATTACAAACCAAACGTTTGTATAATTATTTCAGGAATTATTTATAGAATTAAAGGTATAAAAAAACATTAAAACAGGTAAGACAGTTTGGCGGACAATTGGACTAAGCATAATACATGATCTGCAGAAATTAGGCGTCAATGAGGTCATACTGAAGTCTAATATCATCTTGTAAGAGGAATTTAGAAAATGTAAATGAACATTTATGAAATATTTTTATACTAGATACTTAATGAGTGTTTCAATTTTCCTTTATTTTTTCAAATTCACAATTAAGTTTTCGATAACGCACTTTCCAAAAAATCATTTCTCTTTAATTAGTTTTATTTTTCAAAGAAACATATGCCATATGCCAATAATATTCTAACAGAGCCAGATGGAATTTTTTGAATGCCAGAAATGATACTGTTAAACAAGAATCAAAAGAGAAACAGCGTTCCGCGAATAACACTAACTCTAATCATGTCACGATCATCATAGCACGAACGACGTGAGTTGTCTTACAAAAATTCTTTCTGTTAACAATATATATATATATATATATATATATATATATATATATATATATATATATATATATATATGAAAAATATGAATTCTATATGAAAATAGAATAAAATAGCTAGATAACGAATTGGAAAGCAATATCATGAAACTAAGTTTAAGGATCGTGATCTTCCCTCTCCTAGAAACCCCATTTTCCACTAGGTGTTTTACTACCTTATATCAGTTTCCGCATCTAAGTTTTTTTTTTTCAGAAAAACTTGTAAACTTCTTGTTTTCTCCATTATTTTACCCTACTTGTCAAGACAAGTGTATAGTGAAGTCATTGGATTCATAGGAAAACCTATTGTTGAATTAAAAATTTAATAAACTGTTTTGTCAAATTTGACTTCAGTTTTCCCAAAGACTTCTATGTAACCAATTTTTATGCTTAATCAATTTGGTTCTATTTCTTTACCAGATTATTTTCCGTTATGCGACCAGCTAATATATTCGTACACCCATTGCAGACTTCCTCTCTTACGCTCCATTTTAAGGGGTATAGATTAAATACTCCTTTAACCCTCAATAAAAAAAAAAAAATATTTAAGAGTGTATATATAGTCAACTAATATTTTCACATTACATATCACATTATTTTTTAAATTATTCTTCATTTCTATATTTTCCATTCCCATTCTCTTGATGCCCTGAGGTGACCGCCCCTTCCGCCTAAACCTTGACAAGCCTTGATTCTCCTTCTTTTGTCTCCTATTCTAATTATCTTTACACTCCAGAAAAAAAAATCCTCATTCTTCGTATCAATATAATTATTCATAAAGAATCAAAACACACGATGGATATTTCCTGATTCTCAGGAATTCTCTCGTACTCAACATTCGTCATGTTGATCTAAAAGCTTTCAGATCCCATCATTATTACCATTATCCTGTTTCGCAAGAGAATGATCCTTGTACTATTTGTTATTATTTAATATACTAATATGCTTATGATCAAGAACGGTTTAAAATTTGAATTAATGTCAAACTTATCTTAACGTTTTCTTTTACCCAAGAGAAATAGCCAAAAACAATGTCAATAAACTTTTTCAGTCATTACTCTATGAAAATAAAAACTGCAAGCCCTAAAAAAATATATAAAACTATAAAATACATTAAGACTGATATGTTTTAGCATTAATGATATTTTTTTTTTTTAAACTAAGAACAAATAAAGGTTTCGAGAAAAAATTGAATCCAATTAAAGGCAATGTTGAAAAAAATAAACTTTCAATAATTTTATTTTTCCTGTAGATTCCTTCTTACATATAAACAATCTTCGTGAGGTAAAAAAAAATTATCAAGGTAGAAAACAGCTCATTATGTAAATTAAATAATTAGCAATGGGTATTGGCTGTTAAGTGACGAACTCGCTCGTTCTGCAACGCATAAAATTACCTGATAAATTAAAATTCTAGGCAGAACCTTTGAGGACTGTAAAGTAGAAAGGTCAAAATCCATTTGGCGCACAAAAGCAAATCAACGTGTGGGATGTAATTTGAATATAATTTCATAAAGCAGACAGAGAGAAAGTATACTTCGTCTGTTTTGGCTCTCGAAGAAGCGGTCGTGACAAAATGAACGAAGTTCTCATGAACTTTGAACTGTAAATGGGCGTTTGATAATTAAGGATCCCATTTAGGAAAACATTTTAACAGAGCTGACTTCGACATTCTATAAGAAGGTTCATTTTATAACCATAGAACAGAATAATTCGTATGCAATGGAATTTTGGTATCAAAATGAAACACAATAATACATGTATAATAACCATAAATCTAAGTGATGTTAGCCGAATTATACATTTAGGACCTGAATAAATATATCTTCTGGGTCAAAATAATTAGTTAATGATAGAGCACAAGTCTACTAAAAAAAAAAAGGTCGACATTTAGTGGGCGAAACAACCCAGTAATACGTTGTTGAAGTTCGTAAATGCATATATTACCATTTTTAACCCCATATAAGACATTATTTATGAATATTATTTTTTTTATCATTTTATGAAATTTATAACTGTATGTAAACTTGTTAAAAAAGTTTATAATAATATGCCAAAACATGTACTCATCAAGCACTTCATTAAAAAAATCTACAAAAGAAGATCTCTAGGCCATCTTCTTTTCAGACACCTCAAAGGATCGTCGGGAATTGAGTGGGAAGCAAGTAGAAACTACTAGATTTGAGTGGTTATGAAACTTCTTAAGAAAGGATTGCAATAAAACATTAAGATCTAAGTTTTCTTGAACAAAGTAAGGAGCATTGAGGATTTTTCTTTTGGATTGTAAGGATTGGCTAAGGGGTGAATTAAATGGTATAGTAAAGCCCCAAAGCTCAACTCCGTAATTAATTGGGAGCTTTGAACGTTGGGTAGTTAAAATATAATTTTCAACCCTAAGAATTTTTTTAGAACTCGAAAAACCACCCAATGTTAGCACTATTTTTCATTTTTTCGCGCATCATGTCTCCTAAAATAGGTAAATTTGCTTGGCATAGCTAATTAAATTTATTATCAGACCTCATATATGAAATTTTGATTAAATTCCGTGAAATTACCACGCCAGTATGCTTAATGTCTATGTTTTGGCAAAATATGAAGACTTCTGTTGCATGTTCAATGGGCTTCTCGTTGTTCATGTTCTCGTGGGTATTTCACGAATTTAATAAAAACTTCATAGATTTGTTAATTATTACTATTAAATTTAACCAGCTTTATGATAAAGAAAAAACAGATTTCGGACTGGACAAATAATTTCGGAGTTATAGCCAAAAGAGTACCAACTTACGTCTTTTTACTTTTTTCCATCTAAGCGCAAATTAGTAAAAATCACCATTTTTTGGGAAGCTGTATCACCGCAACCAATTAATCTACAGAGCAGCGGTTAAAATCAAATTGAGTGCTCTTTAATATTGTAAATACGCTATTTTAATTTTTACGAGATATGGGCAGAAAAATGAAAATTTCGCGGTTTTTCAACTACTACAAAAATCGCACCAGGTTTTGGCGGTTACAAAGTTGGTTTTTAACTACACTTATTGGTCCTAACAACATATTGAAAATTGGTATTTATATGCGTTTTTTGCGATGTTTGACTGTTTTTTTTTTTTTTTAAAATAAATTGACAGGGCCAACTAATTTGGTAAACTTTTGAAATTTTATATAACACTATAAAAAATTATCATGGTGATAACATAAAAAATGCAGGTTATTGACCTTTGTCACTTTAGTATTAGGTGTAAAAATGTTCTTTTTTTTTCTGATTATGATAATCACGTTCTTTTTTCATTCCTCGGGCAGTTTTTCGTGATTTAAACTAGGCATAATTTATAAATTCTACGCTCACGACTGCAGCAATATCTTTGCTACAGATAGTTTTTTTCAATGTGTTTTGGGGCAAGTAAATGTATTTAGGAAGCCTAAAACCAATAGATAGAAAAAACAGGCAATAATTTTTCATTCCACGGGCAGTTTTGTTTTAACGGCAAGATTTTATAAGTTCTACAGAAGATCAAATGCCTGCAGTATCTTGACTACAGATAGTTTTTTTGCAATGTTTTTGCTAAATGTATTTAGAAGCTAAAAACCAATAGAACAGATAGAAAACAACAGGCGTTTATTATACGGGAATTTATTTTTTCCACTCTGATTGTTTCTTTTAAAGTCAATATGCAAATGCCCGGTTTCTAGACAAAAAGTTATCGGTTTGCTAGCTATAGGTTCGCTAAGTAGATTCTGCATAAATCAAACAGATAGAGCTAGTGTAGTTGTTTATATTTATGGAGCTCTTTGGTTAATATCGTAATTATATTATCGTCTAATGCTTCTCATTGGGGTCACCTGTGGTGTAGTGGTTAGCATAGCAACCTACTAGGGAGTAAAAAATCCTTAGCTATGCCGTCCTTCGGAAGGGACGTAAAATGGGGGGGGGTCCCGAGCCTGTGCGATGTCAGGTACTCGTTAAAAATCCCTATCCTAATTATACCTGGATAGGCAAAATTTAGGACTCCCACCGTAGCATCGTATCGTCCGATTAGCCATAGCAGCAAAGTGACGTTAAACGAAATAAACAACAATGCTTCTCACAACCATATTTAAAAATTCAAGCTTTAGTGTTGGGATTTATCATGATTTTATCATTTTTAAAAATGTCAGGTATCTTATCAATATTACTCCTCTGAAGGTCTCATTCCATTCAAACTTCCAAGGTACTATCCGTAAATGTTTCCTGACCATGTTACAATCTCAGATCCCTTTTCTATGTTGTGTTTCCGCTGTTTTCCCTAATCCATTGGTTATATTTGTAAACTCGCAAGTAACATCATGGAGGCAGCTTTTTATTCATACCGCACATTAATAGCTTTATTAAATACATTGTGCAATATAAATGGCTATCCACATTATTCAATCTTGACAGATGTGGCTCACCTTCGAATCTCGTGATGTAATCCTGGTTAGTGCTCTTATTTGTATCCTTGCTTATTATTTATTATCAGTATCGCTAATTCAGTTATAATTCACGTTCTCCGGTGAAACAATAATGCTATAATTGTAATTATTATCACAACAATAGGTATTAATTATTATGATTATAAGCGTAATAACGATACTGTCGTATTATTAATATAATTTATTTAGTCGAGGCTTAATTTTTAGGATACCGAATAAACAATTAATTATTACTTTATCAATGTTTTGTACCATAGAGGAAAAACTTGAAGGGCCCAGTATACTGCAAAAAAAAGATTAACAGTTTTCTTTTGAAGAAAAAAAAGTAGAAATTAAAAAAAAAAATTGGGATATTTAATTGCAATTTAATTAGAGGGATCTAATAAACGAGTCTTACGACTAACGAGGGAACAAACATCTCATCTTAAGGGGTTATTAACAAATTTTTTTTATCAATTAACTTTTTTTTTTTTTTTGTAGTACTGGTGTGCGTATCGCTGCACATGGGCTGCAATAATGGCACAACTCAAGAAATCATTTTTTGAGATAAGTGGGTTTAAAGTTTTCATTGCTAAAGAAAATGCACAGGAGATGCTTTAATTTGCTTAAACGAGAGAAGGTATAACTTGAAGGTAATTTTGTTTAAGGAAACTAAAGAATTTCTTCTTAGCAATGAAAACTTTAAACCCACTTTCAGTTGTGCCACTATTGTTGCCCATTGGCGATATAGTAATATGTAAATGCTCAAATATTCAAATTAAGCATAATTTCAATGCTTTAACTATTTCCGCAGGGTTATATCAGAAATATTTTATCAAATATTAAAACATGGAAAAGAAAAATACTTGTTAAATTAGCTTATTATTATTATTTTGATTATGATAAATAGTACTTTTCTATAAATGGATCTACTATGAAAATAAATAATAGATTCTGAATTTTATAGGATATTTTTAACATCATTTAGACAAGAGTATCTATTTTTTGTTCACAACTATTCAATTTTGTTCGATGTTGCCTTAGATTTAAAAATACGAAATTTCCTAAAGACCTACCCTTCAGTATTAATAGCGTGTGTTGAAAATTCGTTCCTGCATCAAAATCATCATGAACTAACAGTTTCATGCTAAAATAATTTTTGGATAATTTTTACGATGCCTAAGCTTTAATCTCTAATCGTTGCTTCAACATAAACGCTCTCTAACTGATATATCTTCTAAAGAATGTTACACTCATGAGTGCATAAGGTCATGGTACAGGTTTTGTGAGAATTTGTTCGATAAAATCTCAACAATGTTGCTATAATAAAACCTATTGAAAAAGCATCCAGTCGTGGGGTTCAAACCATCGAATCTTTCCAGTATCGAATGCCAAAGCCGTTATACTGGCGTTCCTTACCTACTTTGTGTTATATGACCCATAAAAAAGTGCTTGTCTTTTAATCACTTCACAATCTTACGAAACTTATTACCTGAAACCTTAGACCAGGGGTCTCCAAACTTTTTAGCCTTCGGACCACACTGATCACTTCCAAGGTCTCCAAAGGGCCAACACCGTTTTAATTTTCCTGCCAATACCTATAATTCATAGACTAGTCGCCTATTACGCTCCCTGAGCGAGTATAAGGTTGCTAAATTCGCTAGTTCAATCACTATTTTGTATTGTAAAGACCACGACACTTGTAGACATCTAGTAGTTACACGCGGAAATAGGTAATGCATTTTTTGAACATCGAAGAGTGTAAAAAATTTTTCTGAATGAAAGCAACATAATCCATCCGAATTATAAAATAGCGAATGGCTGTGGAAGTTAACATTCTACCTACGTCGATTTAACAAAACATGTGAACGAACTGTATTTGAGGTTGCAAGGCGAAAATCAGCTTTATATACTTATATCAAATCGTTCCAGCAGAAAATAATATCATTTAATCAGAATTGCGTACATTTTAAAACCTGTGAAATATTCAGCGACACCAATGAAAATCTGTTATCCGTTGATTTTGCAGTCGAAGCTTTGAGTGCTTTGAATATAAATTTTGATTTATGTATCAGTCTCAGTCTTATATATCATTGCGAATAAATTAAGATTTTTCAAATTCCTTTTGATACCAACATGAAATACTTGCCCCAGAAATTTAACTTTGTTAACCATTGAGCATCTTTGATCTCTTTTAATAATTAGTACAAGTAAAATTGTTCGACAACTACAAATTACTGTCGCGGGCCGGATTTGGCCCGCGGCCCGTAGTTTGGAGACCCCTGCCTTAGACCACAAAAATCTAAAGACAAA